>JACAVU010000011.1:1200000-1592879 GCA_014183005.1 Castanea mollissima
AAGGAACTTCTTGGCTAGACCCAACAAAGATTGAATAAGAAACACTATCAAATTTGAAGTTTTGGTATCCAAGAACCATGAAATTCAACTCTCTTTTTTTGTGTGGATAAACTATTGCATTGCATGTTATGTATATTCCAACCATTTCAAAGTTGATTAACAATAACAAACTAGTACTCTTATGTCTTACCACATTGGTCAATGATGTAACCTTGTAAGCCCTACAGTTCGAATTAATTTTGTTAAATCTTTTTCTCTTACAAATTATAACAATTTAATAATTAAATAATGTCTCATGGTTGTGGTGGAAATCTCATCTCTCTTTTATTTACCTATGATTTTAAAATTTAAATAAATAAAACCAACAATAGATACTGCATGCTTAATTTCTTCAATCCTCTAGGTCCGTGATTAAAATAGTTTGTTACCATTAATCATATTCCAAACAAATTACAAGTATTTATATGTATGGTTGCGAGTTGAATTAACCCTGGTTGCATTCAATCATACCTATTTAATTAATTTACAATATGAAGATGAGATCATGAAAGAGATCATAAAAATTAGAACATTAGGAGATATAAATGCTAGCAATGTAGAAGGGAAACATTTGGTGTCATAATCAAGTGGGTTGGGATATTTTGTGATATGGGTATATGATATGGTGGGTCTTTGCTTACCAAATCAGTAAGCATATTGTTCACCAACCTTGGTGAGGAAAATTTTATGGAGTTGGTATGAACTATGAATTGAATCTTTGCAATCATTAATTTAATTGACTAGCCTATTACTATCTTGGTAGTTTGGTCTCTATGGTAGGATCATTACGTAGCTTTTTTATTTATTTTTTAATTACATGACCCGTAAAGTAATTAAATTCAATCCAATTTCTTACTTATTGAAATATTCTCCAAACCAGTGTGGCTGATACCGTACCGGTACCAGCCGGTACATACCGTACCGGTCAGTGCACTGGTACCGGTACATTTCTATATTGTACCGGAAAAAATACCGGTCATACTGGCCAATTTCGAGCAATACCGGCCGATACAGAAAAAAACTTTTTTTTTTTTTTTTTTTTTAGTTTTGTAATTTTTGAATTTTTGTAAAGGTATAATGGTAACTTATTTACATTAACTTCTTAGTATTATTTGTTTTCTTAATATGCAATGAACAACTAAGCTTTCTATTTTTTATACTGTGTTTTTTTTTTCTTTTATTTGATACTAAAGTCTAAAACTATGAATAATTTGTTCTGAATTGAGATAATATTTTATAATAAACTTTTATATTTACTATAATATAAGTGAAATATTATATGTTTATAAACATGGTTTTAGAGATTTTGGTGTGTGTGTGTGTGTGTGTGTGTGTATATATATATATAATAGCGGTAAACCCGAAACGGTACACCGGTATTGACCGGTATCCGAAATATATCGTACCGGTGGCCAAACCCGTACAGCCTCCGGTACGGTGTTGACTTCCTTGCTCCAAACACAGTCTAAATTTCTTGTAGCTTAACTATTTAATTAGTCATTTAGTCCAAGTTCCAAATCTTATAATTAAATGCAATTTCTTACAAATTGTAGTCGTAAAATTTTTGAACTTTGAGTACTACTTTTAGGGCATACTTGAGAGTTGAGACAAGCATCTATAAATCCCTTTATTGAATCCTCCTCCTTCTTATTTTGTATTTATCAAAAAGGGATTTATAAGCCAATGGCCATGCTAGCTTTAGGTTTGCTATCCCTCATAAGCTTACAAAGTTTTAGCTTCATCTATCCATGAGATAGGTTGATGTTCTTTTAGGCAAATAGCTAAGTGCAATTCTATATCTCATTTTTGTTGCGAAATGGGCTCTTTTAACTTCCCTCGATTGATTATCGCTTGCCACCAGAAATTCCATTTTGGATTATGAAACCCATATATTGTAAGATGAAGGATATATATATTACATAATATAATTTTTCATAGGATTTTAAGGAACTTAAATAATTTTTTTTTAAAAAAAAAATTCAGTATTTCATGAAAACTAATAAGACTTCAAGTAGGGGCGTAGCCAGGATTTTCCACTTGAGGGACCAAATTATATATTTATATGCTAGTCATAACTCATAATATTACAGTAATTATATTTTATATATAATAATCAAATTTAACTTATCAATGTTGGTACAACTTATAAGGCACCTGGATTCAAAAGGAAAACAAAAAATCAACTAAAAATATATAAAAATGAGATGATGATAATGAGAGAAAAACGTATGAGGAAAAAATTTGGAAATATTTGAAAAGGATCAAATTTTGTGAAAAAATGACGATGATGGGACCTTAATAAATGAATTTGAAGGCTAAGAATGAAAAGAAAAACACACCAATTCGAGTAACGCTCATTGCATTTAAAAATTGAAAACAATAGGAACAATGTCCTTTTTCTATTCTTAGAAAAAATAAAAAGAAAGACACTTGGAGATTAGGGATTTATAAGATTTCGGTAGAAGTGTGTGTATTGTTTGTGTGGAGTCCACTTAAGAAATTAACTAAATATTGGAACTATAAATGGCTCAACGTAGTCATTGTTATATTTTAAAGGGAAATAACATAAAAACTAACAATAAACAGATTTCCATGACATTTTTTTTAAAGGAAAGTCATTATCCAAAATCAGAGTAAAGAGAAAACTAAGCAAAACAACAATAAAAAAAAAATAGCATGAATTGCGAAGATGATGCATATTCATAGCTAATTAGAACTCTAAAACCAGAGACTACCTACTGTTCAATAGTTTAGAAACTCCGGTTCTTGACATGTTCTGCAAGTAGGTGGGCCACTTGGTTACTTTCTCTTTTATTATAATTTAGATTGAGTTAAGAGTAGTCTAGACTCATGTATTAGGTGGCCTATCTAACTATGCTAGACCAATTTTCTTCCATTGACAGCAAGAAGGTTCTGTGAAATTTTTTAGAGAGACCAATCATTATAATTTGTAGGGGCCCAATTTATTTTTATATAGCACTATATGAGGATTTCAAAAGTTTTGGCCCCCCCCCCCCAAAGACTATATGTACCTCCGCCCCTGACTTCAAGTACATTATAAAAATTGTATAAAATCTCCAACTTAAATTCATTATTTTTGTAAGAAAGTAAATGACTAATCTTTAGTAGTTATAATACAGTTATATTTAAGGTATAGGGCTAAAAAACAAATCCATTGTCAAATCTAAATCTTAATACTATTTGGAATGAGTAATAAAATATTATGAGTTTTAGGTTCTGTCAATATACTTTAAACAATGCACTTTTTGAATTGTGTGTTCCATGTGCTTAGTGTAAGGACACGTTTTGCACCTAAGCCAAAAAATAAGGAAGGAATAAGCCCAAAAAATCCAATACAATGAATTTGTAGAGAGTGTGTTAGAAATCTAGATTTTAGTGAGTTTAGATAACAAAGACAATGGACTAGATCACAATATGACATAGATGAGATAATTTGTGTAACGAAAATTGTCCTGCTAAGGAGGCTGGATCTTATATTTCTCTTTTTCAAAGACAAATTATAGATATTGTTCTTATGTCTACCATGTTTCCTTTCTTCCTCCCTTGATCCCCTTATCTTGGGGTTTTCCTCTTCCTTTTATACTTCCCTTTCTCCTCTCTCTACCCTCCATGTATGGATCAGATTGTCGAGTAAGATACTTGTCCCATCAGCACCTTCCTAAAGCTTTTGAAGATAGCTATAAAGCTGAACATTGCTACTTAAGCATCATTTCCTCATTAATGCGGCCAGAGAGTTAGCTGTAGAACATTCAATGCGATCGTAGCAGCTTTTTCTTTAGATTTTTCATGGTTTTCCTTTGTCCTATACCCTTGTAATGCACATCCTTATAAACAGAGTCTCATGGGACGTTGCCTGTGGACGACAACTAACACATTCCGACCTCTGCTTAGCTGATCTGATGATATATTCCTCCTTGAACCAACTTCTCGGATGATCACAATCCAACTTCGCTTCTTTATAAACTAACACGGATCCTTAGTAAGATGTTTACCCATCCTCGGACTGCTTAATGTCCCCGAATTGGGCCTCCGGCCCAATATGCATTTAAATATGTACTCCTAGACCCATCTCCCCTACACTTAGTTTTCATAATTTTCTAGATTACTCAAATATTTTTCTTCAATTTTTTGCTATTTTTTTCTTCTTATTTTCTTGTGTTAGATTTGTTGATTTTTGAGATAGAGAATAGTGCAAAATTACATAAGAAGTTAATTGAAAAGAAAATCATGTTTTGTTGAGAGATTGATTGGAATTAAGGGTGTGCTCGATTCGGTTTCGGTCGATTTGTATGGGTATGGCCAACCAAAACCGAATATTCGGTTTGTGA
Source organism: Castanea mollissima (assembly GCA_014183005.1). Lineage (NCBI taxonomy): Eukaryota > Viridiplantae > Streptophyta > Magnoliopsida > Fagales > Fagaceae > Castanea > Castanea mollissima. Next base: position 1,204,389 of record JACAVU010000011.1, read on the forward strand.
AATTCTCAATTGAAAACCGACCGAAATGTCTGGAAATCAATCGGTTTCAGTGTATTTCAGTTTCGGTTTTCCAAAGAGGGGGTTTGAGATTTTCAAAACCACACTCTTTCAAACAATAAAGCAAAAACCAAAGCATATAAAATCACACGCAGAATCGATAAAAACCACAAGTTCAAAACTTTTCACACAGATTACTCTAAAGCAAAATCAATGTTCACTTGAAAAAAAAAATCACAATATAAACGAAACAAAACAAACACAGCCTAAAGTGTAAAAAAAACTCACCGATTATATGAGAATCTCAGATATAAGAAAGAAAAGGGAAGTAGAGATCTCTTACAGTTAGTCTTCATTGATTTGAAGCGAAGAGATGAAACTCAGAGAGAGAGAGAGAGAGTCAGAGAGACTAAAGAATTTGAGTGAAGAAAGCTTGAGAAAGCTTCTTCTTCCATTTTGCTCTATGTGTGTGTGTGTGTGTGTCAACTGAAGCGAGAACGAGAAGGGTAGAAAGAGGCAGAAAAAATTGAAAGAAAAAGTTGGAGAAGGGGGCGACTGAAGAAAAGAAAAAGGAAGAATAGAAGAGGGGGTATTTCCGTCTTTATATGCTCTAGGGTTTTAAAAAATTAAATAGCTAAAAAAACCCACGTCCCACACACAAAGGCTCGAATCTGGGATCAGCTAGCCAAACCATAAAGAGTATACCACTAAGCCACTGATCAGTTATGTTTAAAAATTACATAAATATATATATATTTCAGTCAGTTTGGTCGGTTTCGGGGTGAAAAAATCCAACACTGAAATCGAAACCGAAAATTTCGGTTTTTAAAAAATGAAACTGAAACTGAACTGCACGGAAACCGAATTGAAATTTTGGCATCGGTTTGGTCGGTTTCGGCCTTTTTTCGGTTCGTTGGTTTTTTGCACACCCCTAATTGGAATGATAAGTTTCTAAAATGATTATTGATTGGCATGTTGCTTTGGCGTCTGTGGGTTAAATAATTGTTATATATGTTTTTAAATCCAGTGCATTCCACAAATTTGTTAATATTGTGAGGGGTAAATGAAATTACTTTTCTGAAGTAAATGTTCAAATGTTTAAGATGTTAAAAGTTTCATCAAAGCAAAAAGTATCTCATAACACGTCAATCAGGTTTAAAATATATTTTTTTGATGAATAGGTTTAAAATATATTATAAATACAATATAAATGCTTAATTTAAATTCAATTTTTTCCAGCGATTTATATAAAATTTATAAGTCTTTCAGCCATATAATAATATATGACTTGTTCCATTTCATATGAAAAGACAATACATAAACAAAATCTATTATGTTAAAAAATCGAAAAAAGAAAATGAACAGGCTATGTTTCTATAGTTTCAATTTAGTTATCTAACAAAAATTAAAAATATTTGCCACTTTTCAAGTAAAATAGCAAAAGACTACATAACTATGTCCAAGTGTGTATATCAGTATATGTCCCCACAGACACATATAGTGATATGAGTTTCATACAATTTTGTTTCTTAGTCCTAAGGCCGACCCTTATCTAGAAAGTATTTATGCCTTTGCCTCTGTTTGTTGCTTACTATAAAGTTCTTTGTTCCAAAAAGCGCGCGCACGCACTAGCACCGCATAACATATTTGTTTAATAATTTAAATACTCTTATAAACTGTCACGTACTAGATTAGAGGAGATCTTTCTTAATAAGTTAGAGAAAAATTTCTTACAAACAAAAGAGTGCACATAATTTCCTATTAACTTGTGTGAAATTGTTAATGTATGAAAGGCGAATTCTCTTGCTGTTGTTGGATTACTTGGATGTTTTACAGTTTTACAATGAAAATTTATCACTAGGAAGAGAAAGACCTTATCTCCTTTTTATTTTATGTTATAAGTAAGAAAAATGTCACTTTTACAACAATTTCACAACACATCCTGTTGTATATATAGGTATATACATGAATAAGTTGTAATAATGATATTTAAGTTTGGAGAATATTGTTTCATAAAGCCAATAAAGTGAAAATTAAAATTCTGGAATTTTTTAAGTGAAAATTTGATATTTAATATTTTCAATTGGTTGAAACTTTTGCTTGAACGATCGAAATGGTAAGGAAACCTATCATGGAGTCTCTACCTGTTTTGATCGATGCTCGATTCCTGTTCGATCAATTGAAAAGAACATTCGATCGAACAGAAGATGGTCGATGGAAAAGTTTGTGATAACCCTTTAATAACAAGAGTGTGAAAGCAAATATTGTTTAAGGATAACAACTTTGTGTTTTCAAGTTATTTATTTTTTATTTCTCTTCTATGTTATTTTTGTTCTTTCTTTAGTATTTTGTTTATTATTCCCAACATATCCAACATGGTTGGTTTGGTAGAGTTTGAGGCCTTTTTTTACTTGGCTTTCCATTGATTCCTACGATCGAGATCCTTCTTTAAAAAAAAAAAAGGTTTTAATTAATTAATTATATTCTATTTATATGGGAAGATTCTTTATTTATTTTAGTTCTAACTTCTAACAACTTCTAACTTCCAACTACTGACTTCTATGACATAGATGTGGACTTGTTGAAGTGGGATACTGATATTTGACTATTTGGCTATGCCTCCACAGTATCATACGAAAGATTCCAATTAAGGGCATCATCCAAAGCCAAAGTCATTGTTTTGACTTTTGACTGAGATATAATATATGTCGTTTTCATCCATTTTTAATTAATTAATTAGCGATTAAGTTTAAGACCACTTCCCAAATCCAAAGGGGTTTTTTGACTTGGATTAAGTCGTTTCCACCCATTTAAAATAATTAATTAGCACATAAGAGAAGATAATTTTGTTTTTGAGAAGGCATTAAAGTTAGTTTAAGGTATAGGGCTAAAAAACAAATCAATCGGTTTCAGTGTATTTTAGTTTTGGTTTTCCAAAGAGAGGGTTTGAGATTTTCAAAACCACACTCTTTCAAACAATAAAGCAAAAACCAAAGCATATAAAATCACACTCAGAATCGATAAAAACCACAAGCTCAAAACTTTTCACACAGATCACTCTAAAGCAAAATCAATGTTCACTTGGAAAAAAAAAATCACAATATAAACGAAACAAAACAAACACAGCCTAAAGTGTAAAAAAAAACTCACCGATTATATGAGAATCTCAGATATAAGAAAGAAAAGGGAAGTAGAGATCTCTTACAATTAGTCTTCATCGATTAGAAGCGAAGAGATGAAACTCGGAGAGAGAGAGAGAGAGAGAGAGGAGAGAGAGAGAGAGAGAGAGAGAGAGGAGAGAGAGAGAGAGAGACTAAAGAATTTGAGTGAAGAAAGCTTGAGAAAGCTTCTTCTTCCATTTTGCTCTGTGTGTGTGTGTGTGTGTGTGTGTGTGAACTGAAGTGAGAACGAGAAGAATAGAAAGAGGCAGAAAAAATTGAAAGAAAAAGTTGGAGAAGGGGGCGATTGAAGAAAAGAAAAAGGAAGAATAGAAGAGGGGGTATTTCCATCTTTATATGCTCTAGGGTTTTAAAAAATTAAATAGCTAAAAAAACCCACGTCCCACACACAAAGGCTCGAATCTGGGATCAGCTAGCCAAACCATAAAGAGCATACCACTGAGCCACTGATTAGTTATGTTTAAAAATTACATATATATATATATTTCAGTCAGTTCAGTCGGTTTCGGGGTGAAAAAATCCAACACTGAAATCGAAACCGAAAATTTCGGTTTTTAAAAAATGAAACTAAAACTGAACTGCACTGAAACCGAATTGAAATTTTGGCATCGTTTGGTCGGTTTCGGCCTTTTTTCGGTTCGTTGGTTTTTTGCACACCCCTAATTGTAATGATAAGTTTCTAAAATGATTATTGATTGGCATGTTGCTTTGGCGTCTGTGGGTTAAATAATTGTTATATATGTTTTAAATCCAGTGCATTCCACAAATTTGTTAATATTGTGAGGGGTAAATGAAATTACTTTTTTGAAGTAAATGTTCAAATGTTTAAGATGTTAAAAGTTTCATCAAAGCAAAGAGTATCTCATAACACGTTAATCAGGTTTAAAATATATTTTTTGATGAATAGGTTTAAAATATATTATAAATACATTATAAATGCTTAATTTAAATTCAATTTTTTCCAGTGATTTATATAAAATTTATAAGTCTTTCAACCATATAATAATATATGACTTGTTCCATTTCATACGAAAAGACAATACATAAACAAAATCTATTATGTTAAAAAATCTAAAAAAGAAAATGAACAGGCTATGCTTCTATAGTTTCAATTTAATTATCTAACAAAAATTAAAAATATTTGCCACTTTTCAAGTAAAATAGCAAAAGACTACATAACTATGTCCAAGTGTGTATATCAGTATATGTTCCCACAGACACATATAGTGATATGAGTTTCATACAATTTTGTTTCTTAGTCCTAAGGCCGACCCTTATCTAGAAAGAATTTATGCCTTTGCCTCTGTTTGTTGCTTACTATAGCATTTGTTTAATAATTTAAATACTCTTATAAATACTCTTTTAATAATTTAAATACTCTTATAAACTGTCACGTACTAGATTAGAGGAGATCTTTCTTAACAAGTTAGAGAAAAATTTCTTACAAACAAAAGTGTGCACATAATTTCCTATTAACTTGTGTTAAATTGTTAATGTATGAAAGGCGAATTCTCTTGCCGTTGTTGGATTATTTGGATGTTTTACAGTTTTACAATGAAAATTTATCACTAGAAAGAGAAAGACCTTATCTCCTTTTTATTTTATATTATAAGTAAAAGAAATGCCACGTTTATAACAATTTTACAGTACATCCTGTTGTATATATAGGTATATACATGAATAAGTTGTAATAATGATATTTGAGTTTGGAGAATATTGTTTCATAAAGCCAATAAAATGAAAATGAAAATTCTGGAATTTTTTAAGTGAAAATTTGATATTTAATATTTTCAATCGGTTGAAACTTTTGCTTGAACGATCGAAATGGTAAGGAAACCTATCATGGAGTCTCTACCTGTTTTGATCGATGCTCAATTCATGTTCGATCGATCGAAAAGAACATTGGATCGAATAGAAGATGGTCGATGGAAAAGTTTGCGATAACCCTTCAATAACAAGAGTGTGAGAGCAAATATTGTTTAAGGATAATAATTTTGTGTTTTCAAGTTTTTTATTTTTTATTTCTCTTTTATGTTATTTTTGTTCTTTCTTTAGTATTTTGTGTATTATTCCCAACATATCCAACATGGTTGGTTTGGTAGAGTTTGAGTCCTTTTTTTACTTGGCTTTCCATTGATTCCTACGATCGAGATCCTTCTTAAAAAAAAAAAAAGTTTTAATTAATTAATTATATTCTATTTATATGGGAAGATTCTTTATTTATTTTAGTTCTAACTTCTAACAACTTCTAACTTCCAACTACTGACTTCTATGACATAGATGTGGACTTGTTGAAGTGGGATACTGATATTTGACTATTTGGCTATGCCTCCACAGTATCATACGAATGATTCCAATTAAGGGCATCATCCAAAGCCAAAGTGATTGTCTTGACTTTTGACTGAGATACAATATATGTCGTTTTCATCCATTTTTAATTAATTAATTAGCGATTAAGTTTAAGACCACTTCCCAAATCCAAAGGGGTTTTTTGACTTGGATTAAGTCGTTTCCGCCCATTTAAAATAATTACTTAGCATATAAGAGAAGATAATTTTTTTTTGAGAAGGCATTAAAGTTAGTTTAAGTTTGGTTCTGAAGAATTTATTTTTATTGTTCATTTAACTTAAAAAATAGGTGTGATAAAAATACAGTTATAAATAAATAAATAAAACTTTAAAAAGTTATACATAAGTAAATATAATTTGATAAGCATATCATATATGATTTTTTTTGGAGAAATATATCATACAGGAGTTAAATCATTTGTCAGGGGACAAATTCACCTCTGATGGCTAAAATAAAAGTAAGTCCCAATTGTTTTCTTATAAATAAGAAAAATAGATAAAATGTCGACGTTTCATATAAAGAAAATAAAGGAAAAAACTTAAAACTTAAGAATGATAAATTACTCTTTTAATCAGTTTTTATTTTTTAATTTAAAATTATTTAACTAAAAGATAAGAGTATTTTAGAGAGTCTAAGAATTTCTGTGAGAGTATTTTAGTATGCAAAATATTGAAAATTAAACAGAAAATCTAGCTATTAATAGTATAAAAGTATATATAGATTAAACTAACACGCCTAATATTACCTTTTAAAAATATGAACATCACTCATAACATTTGCTGCTTTCTTTTTCAAAAAAAAAAAAAAAAGGAAAACATCATTCATAACATGTTATTATAAATAAAATTACAAATCAATAGATTTATGGATACAATATTTTTCATAACATATAATACAAATAGGTATGATTGGGACATAATAAATGCTATAATACTATTTACTATAAGTGACGTTTTTAACGGGTAAATCTAATTTTTTTTTTTTATCCAGAAAAAGTGCCACCAATCAAATCACAATAAATCATATCAATAAATAAAAAAAAAGTATAAAAAATATTTTGTATCTAGCCTCACTAGACTTACAATTGGTTAAAATATTGTGTTAGTTAAAAATAAATCTAAATATTATTATAATAAGGAAAATATAAAATTTGAAATATATATTTTTTTATTATTAAGTATTTTGCTTTTACTATCCCATACCATACGAAAAGAATATTGTTTAGAAAATAGAAAACCCAAAAAAAAAAAAAAAAAAAAAAAAATATATATATATATATATATATATATATATATATGTAAATGAGGAAAAACCCAAGGTGCTCTGTACTCAGTGCTTATCATTGTGTTGAGACTAGAGAGAGAGAGAGAGAGAGAGAGAATGAATAGCAATGGCAATGAGATAGTGAAGCTGAGCTCCGAATTGGACTTGGATCGACCCAACCTCGAAGACTATCTCCCTTCCGGATCCTCTATCCAAGAGCCCCGCGGCAAGCTCCGACTGTACTTTTTCTTTTTTCTTTCTCTCTCTCTCTCTTTGTTTGGTTGCTGAGAAAATAATGGGAATTTTGATGGGACTGTTGCAAGATTCTGAATTTGTTTTGGTAAATTTACATATGTTTCTTTAATTATCTTTTGCAGGCGTGATTTGCTTGACATTTCTCCTACCTTAACTGAGGCTGCTGGTGCCATTATCGATGTAAGCTTTTGTTTTTTTGTTTCAATTAATGTTATTTATTTATGTTTCATATTAACATTTTTTTTATCAAAATGAAATTTTGATTTGTGGGTTTTTTTCTTCTTCATAATATGAAAAATGAATTGTGCTATATCTTTTTTCTTGTAATTTAATTTTTTTTTGTTGTTGCTGTTGAGGTATATATATATATAAAATTAATGTTAAGTATTTGTTTCATTTACGTTTGTTAAGCAAAATGAAAATCTAGAATGAATTACTAATTGTATTGGTATTTACTGTAATTTAAGAAATTTGTTGTTGTTGTTGTTTTGGTTTTTATTTTTTATATTTTTTATATTTGATGATTCTTTTTATTTATTTTATATATGTAATATGAATGAGCAGGACTCATTTACACGATGCTTCAAGTCGAATCCTCCAGAACCGTGGAATTGGAATGTGTATTTGTTTCCAATATGGTGTTGTGGGGTTGTAATTCGATATTTCATTCTATTCCCTGTGAGGTTAGCCCTTTACTGATGTAGCTTTTTCGCGTTATATTATGCATTGAAACAATAGTGCCCTTGGATATCTCACCCAATTTAGATTAAGCTTTGATAAGATATTGGGAATTCTATTGTTTTAAAAAATGGCTTGGATTTTGTGCTTTGGAATGAGTTTAATAAGTATTGGAATTTTGGGAAAGGCGGTGAATGGTGATGAATAATGTCCTAATAAGGATTTTGCCTCATTATGGGTTTGTGTGATTTTGCTTATCTGAGATTTGTCTTAATTAAATGTGCAGGGTTCTGATATTGACAATTGGATGGATAATATTCCTTTCATCTTATATTCCTGTACACTTCCTGCTAAAAGGGCATGACAAGTTGAGAAAAAAGATGGAGGTGTGGAATGTTACATTTTAAAATTTTCAAATATTATTTTCATCTTATACTCTTTTGGATTCATCTTTTTGATAAATTATGTATTTTTTGTTTTATTTTGGTATCTATGTTTCTATCTATTGGTAACAGCCGGTGTTGCAAACTTTGAATACTTATAAGTGAGCACTTTGTTGTTTTGGTTATAAACTTCCCTCTTGTATGCAGTATGTATTTACCATTTTTTCTCCATAGTAACATACCAATTCAAATATGTTCTGCAGTAGAACCCTTTTGTACTAAAACATAATGCATTCTTATAAATAAAAGATCATTTAGGCCAAGGGTCTTGTAGTTCAATTGGCACTTCCTGATATTTCCAACAGTGACATCCAGAGTTCAAATCCCCCTCCCCCAACTATTGAATTATCAACAAAAAATAGATTACAAGATCATTTAGGAATAGATAAAGCACCCATAGTAACATACTAATAGGAATGTAGGAGAATATGATAGAATCCATGGTCATGCAAAATCATTGGAAGGGACCCGTGGTGTTCTATGTTGTCATATTACATTAATGTCTTAAAGTTCTGGTCTTGCGTTAAATGTTAACATATTCCATGTTTACCTTATCTTCAGAGGTCTTTAGTGGAGTTAATTTGCAGTTTCTTTGTTGCATCATGGACTGGGGTTGTAAAATACCATGGGCCACGGCCTAGCATACGGCCTAAGCAGGTATACCTGATTATAATTTTTATTTTTCTAGATGTCACCCAATGTTTCATTAACAGCATGTTTACATAAGTCATGCTAATGAATGGTATTTTGCTTCCATCTATGGGTTGAACAGGTTTTTGTGGCCAATCACACCTCCATGATTGATTTCATCATCCTAGAACAGATGACTGCATTTGCTGTTATTATGCAGAAGCATCCTGGATGGGTTGGTAAGTGTTTACTCCCAAAATTTGTACTTAAATTGCTTTTTTACTGTAAATAAGAAATTACATTCTCAGTTATGACTTATGGTTACTGTCTTGTGTGTTACTCTCAAAAAATTTCCAAGTAGCCTTGGAATATTGTTTATCCATAACTGGTTTACTAGGGTGGCACACCCATTTTGCGCTATTTCAATATACCTTTATTACTTATCAAAAAGAAAGTGTTTTTAGGGGAGGTGGTAGTGATACAAAGAACTACAGCATGCAGTTGGAAGTGTCCATGTATTGTGATGGTAGATTTTGTCTTATTTCTTGCTTTTCAAACTGCAAATGCATATTTCTTGTGTCATTAAGATGAAATTTTATAGAATTTTTTGCTCCCAACTTGTCCTGTGTGTTATTGAGTTTCATGATTTGATTGTAACATGTAGATAGACAAGAAAAAATTATTTGCATTTTAGTTTTTAAAATGTCTTCTCACACATGAATACTGTTGTTGTCACTACATCAATGACAAGAATATCCATATCTTTGGATTTTTGTGTTTCATGTTAGAGGAACACACACTGCTGTACTGGTTTAGTAGAAAAGTTGCATTCTTGAGTGATAGCCTCTGTGTGTTCTGAAACTCTTACGTTTGAGTTGCAGCCCATCTAGTTTTGGAGGTGGAAATAATTCACCAAATTTATACATTTATAATTGAAACAAATTTGGCTTTCATGATTTTATGTTTAGTGAACAATTTTGCACTGGGCCATTTATATTTAGGGTATATAAATGAAAGCCAGAATTACTCTTAAAAAAATGGACATGAACGATTTATTTAATTTTGCTTTCTCTGTAGGACTCTTGCAAAGCACCATATTAGAGAGCGTAGGATGTATCTGGTTCAATCGTTCTGAGTCAAAGGATCGTGAAGTTGTAGCAAGGAAGTAAGTGATATTAACAATGTAAAAGTATTCTGTTATCAGAACATCATCTATTTCATGATAACATAAACTTGTATCTTCAGGTTGAGAGATCACGTTCAAGGCGCTGAAAATAACCCTCTTCTCATATTTCCAGAGGGAACTTGTGTAAATAATCACTACACTGTTATGTTCAAGAAGGTAAATTTATATGATCTAATGTTGTAGAAATGCAATTAATGAAGTTCTGCTTTTCTAGTTGATAAGAATACAAACTCATATTTCTTTCCTATAATTTACCTCTCAACAATTCTTCTTTCAGCCAATAGCCTTGTAGCTCATTGGCCTTGCCTGGTCTCTTTATGAGGAGAACCAGGGATTGGAACCCCCATCCTTCACTTGTAACAATTGACTTATTGAAAAAAAAATAAAAAAATCTCCCCTTTCCTTTCCTCTGTTTCTCTCTCTAGTGGGAAAGCAATTTTCTTTTTCTTTTTTTCTTTGAGTTCTCAATACTTCAATTTTCTTTAACTCATTTTCTATATGAATAACGTGTAGGGTGCATTTGAACTTGGCTGCACTGTTTGCCCAGTTGCTATTAAGTACAACAAAATATTCGTTGATGCTTTTTGGAACAGCCGGAAGTAAGGAATTGCTTATAGCTCACTAATTTGATAATTTGATAAGCATGCACTGAAAGCATCCCCTGCATTTTAGATGGAGTGGCAAAGAACAGCAGATGTGTTTATCTTGGGACATGGCTTTGCCAAAAATCAAAACCATCTGATATTTTGATAAATTGATAGTTACAATGGAGGACGGGGATTTGAACCTTGAAGGTCTCTGTTAGAAACATCTAGAGTTGCTAGTTGAGCTATAAGGCTCTTGTCGAAACCATAGGACATTCATGTTATTGTTTTGTGTTATAACTACCACATGGGAGAAGAATTCCTTGTTTATGCTAGGATCCGGGCGGATTGCATTGGGGTTCGCCTTTGTCTTTTGTCTTAGATTTTCACGTTTGTTGGCATGTTGTGGATGATACTGTAATCTTGGATTATGTGCTCTGTTTGCAGGCAGTCCTTCACAATGCATCTGCTGCAGCTTATGACATCCTGGGCTGTTGTGTGTGATGTTTGGTACTTGGAGCCGCAAAATATAAAACCTGGAGAGACAGCCATAGAGTTTGCAGAGAGGTATGTTGTATCAAGTAATGGCATGGCACACATCTTATCTTCTTGTGAATATGATGAAGATGTATTTCCTTGGATTTAGAACTACCCCAAATTTTGGGATAGCTTTTCTTAAACGTAAGTGCTCTTATGCAGGGTAAGGGACATAATATCTGTTAGAGCAGGTCTCAAAAAGGTTCCTTGGGATGGATATCTAAAGTACTCTCGCCCTAGTCCGAAACATAGAGAACAGAAGTAAGTCCAATCTCTCTCTCCTGCACAAGTAAATAGAATTGGTAATATCAAATAAATCTACCCTGTATTTGTATGGCTTACTGGTCTGGTACTCTGGTTGCCTTAACCTTTCTGTTTGATCTTTCCCTCAATCTATTGCTATAGAATGGTATCTTATGTTATGCATTAGTTTCACACATAACAATAATCAAACTGGCTTATTTTTGAATGCTGAGTAATAATTGGTTCATCACAACTATTGTTCAATGGTCATAGATTGCAAATAACTGGTTACATTATTGATATAGAACTGCATCAATATTATAGTTTGATGGTCACATATTGCAATCTACCAGATTAGTCTAATTTGTAAATTTTAGTTGTGTCAACATTAACCGTTTCAGAGTTTGAGTAATTGTGTATGTTATTCATTGTACTTTCTTTAATTTGATTCTGTTTAAGAACATGTCTTGTACACAAAAATTTCTTGCTTAACATTAGATTTTGCACATTTTGCATTGCTGAACCACCTTCTAATATGAAGAAAACAGGAGATAATTACTGCTTCTTTTTCTTTTTGGACCAGAAGGTAATGGCATTTAAGAAGCTTATTTTTCTTAAATTTGCAGGCAACAAAGCTTTTCCGAATCCATGCTGCGACGCTTGGAGGAGAAGTAATACATGTATATATTTTGTTTAATTCTTTACTTTGCACCCTTTTTGAGATACAGAGTCACTATTTTTGTGTTGTTTTCGATAAACCAGTTGGATACCCATATATGTGGGATTTTAGAGTTTAGACTGACTGTGTGCAAAATGTGCGGGGATTATAGAGTTTAGACTGATTGTGCAAAACAATATTTAGTTTTTCAACTTTGCTAATAATGTTGTAATTGAGTTCTGGTAAGAAGCTTTAACAATTCTATTCTACCTGGCCTGGAAAAATTCTTATTTTGCATAATTGTTTTGTAATGGAATTGTAATTTTCTTCAGTCAAGTCTAACTTTGAATATGATCAAATGGATAATATTGGAACAAGGGCGATGATTAGTGTTGAGACCAGAGACACAAAGGAGTTTAATTCCTAAATGTTCATTGACTTCCAAAGTGATGTTCCAATGGATTGACCAAGTTGAGTTTAATCTTTTTAATATTACTTTCTTCATCTTATTCATTGCATTCTATTATTTTTCTCTTTGGGCCGATGCTTGATCTTGGCCATAATGTGAATTGTGGGATTTTATTCCCCTTCTTGTGGGGCTCTTCATGAATTACTACAGCCCAGCTCAAGAATTTGGCTTGAATTGGATTTGGAAATATAATTCAATAGGCCGAGTCTAATTAGTATCTGGGACTTCATTGGTGTACTCATGTCCTCCATTTTAATTTTCCTCAAGTTACATAGGAAGGATAGTCTTTTTTCCTGTCAGCAAACTAGTGAAGATTTTACAAGAAAATAGATGGTTATTTATACTTATTTTCTCTTGTAATATATGTGCCCTTTTTCTTTTTGCCTATCCTTTTTCTGTGCTTGCTGAGCTACATGCAAGCAGTTCAAATATTGGAATTAGGGGACTAGGAAAGAAGGTTTAAAAATATATATATAAACTTTCTAGTTATTTATTAATAATTGACAAAATACGATTTTTTTGTTAATGAGAAAAATACAATTTACCTAAAGATTTCAACTGTCTAAAGTTCCTGGTGGGTTACCTGTCTCAAAAGTAAAATTCAGATGATGATGTCGTTGTTATTGTTGTGGTTGCTCCACCGGTTGTTGTTGCATCTGATAGACCCTAAAACAACAAATGAATTATTAATTTTCTTTGAACTTAGAAAATAAGTTTTAGTATTTTCAAGCAATAGAATGACAGCAATTAGCCATTGCTCACTTGGAACTTTGTATTGTATAACAACAGTTTCAACTCAGAACAGCTCCTCCTGATATGAAAAGTCGAGGAGGGACCTTCTACATGCTTGGCACTGTTGAAAAACAATATGCATATTGTTGGTGGCCAAACGTATGTCTCTGCTATTGTCCTTTGATAAAGTGGTAATCCAATTGAGGGTCCAGGCTTGCCTAATCGGAACACTATGGACGTAATCTAAAGGTTGTTATTTTTTTGAGACTTGAACTCCGGCTCTTACTTCTCACACTCCACAAATACTTATACTTATAGAGTGACTGTCGCATCAAAGGTGTGCGGTGGTCGATATTAAAATTAATTGAGTGTGATTGTGCATATTTATTAGTCTTGATGACTTTTTTGAGAATTATGTACAAGAAGATCATAACCTTTGGATTACGTCCATAGTGTCTTGGTTAGGCAAGTTTCCCTCAATTGGCCTACCACTTTACCTGAGGACAAGGATGAATGCACTATCTACATACTTGATTTAGATGAGAGACAGTGGGCTGTAGAACATCTCAACACCAAATTAATTTTTGGGGAGCATAAATCTTTCCTTGCAACTTGTCTTGGTTTTTTCCACTTATATGACCAGAAATTCTTCCTTCTGTTGCAATCCTTCAACTCATCTGATTATTATATTTAGGGTTGTATTAACAGGCACCGTAAGGTGTCCGTTAACAAAATATTTTGTTGTAGCTTTTCAGCTTTTGGCAGTTTTTGACATTTTTTTTTATCTCTTTTGGTAATTTTTTTGATAACTTTATTTATTTATTTTTTATGTGAGACCCAAAAAGGAAAATGTTAATCAGCATCGAACGGTGCTTGTTAACATATCCCTTTATATTTACTATCTCATACTTGAGCTTCCTGACAAGGCCATGGATTTTGGTATATCGGTTCTTTCTAATATTCGATGGATTCCTGGTCAGACTTCTTGGACTGCATGATTGTGTAGGTTTTGTGCTCTCTCCATATCCCTTTCATCAGTGTAGACAATTTACCAGCAAAGGGTGATAATATTTTCTTGATGTAGCTGCGGAGGTTTTAATAATAAACTTGTAATGGATTATGAATGTGTACTCATACAAAAGAACTTCTAATGGATTATGAATGTGACAGATAAATTTGTCTTTTTTACTTATTCTATCTATATTTTTCTTTTGGTCTTGCATTTTTTGGGGGTTATAAAGTGGATGATTAGGATTGATAGATGAATTGAGCATCTCTTGGTCCTCCCCTAAGAAAAGCATTAGGGTTATGATATTATAGGACTACATAATTTTCATAAGAATGGGGGTACCGCACATAGTCTAGATGAGTACAAGGCGTGGAGATCAATTTATAAGAAACGAAACCAGGAGTAAAGGAGTTTTTTTTTGTTTGAGAGAATTTCAACCTATGGCGTCCGCTTTTAATAATAGCTCTTTATCATTAGATCAAGACGCTAATCAGTTTTTGAATCCCAAATCTCTTATACAACTATCAAAGATTTTACCAGTTGCGCTAATTGGAACTCACAAATTATTTTATTTTAAGGATCACTGAGATCTAGTGTAGGTCTAATATGAACCAGCCAAAAGATGCCATCTTTCGAACAAATTGATCCTGACAAAAGGTCGGAGAAGAAATTTATTAAAACGTTATTTTAGATGGCATTTTCTTGCATTTGATTAATGTATATATTTTTGTTAACAGGGATGGAAGTAGCGTTCTTGTTAATGCAAGGGTTGGAATTTCCAACATATTATTGGAGTATATATTTTTTTATATTTATGTGGTAAAGTGTATGTCTATGGACCTTTTGTTATAAAAAAAGAAAGGAAATTATTATTAGTACATAAAAAGGACAAAATTTGGCAACAAACTTAGTTGTAAACTAAAGTTACAATTTCACTTAATATTTTTTTATTGGATATGAATTTTGATAAATTCATCATTGAATTACATTTTTTTTTTTATATTTTTCATGCTTATAAAATTTCAAAAATATGAAAGATCAATAGATATGTTATTAATAAAATATTTAAATTTCGAGTTTTTGTAGTCTAAAATTATACATAAAAAATAAGTTTAAGGATTAAATAATAAATAACCTCTAATTGACATAGAATTTGACATGTGTTTTAAGAAAAAAAAAACATGCAATTCAACTGTAAAATTTTTAAAATATGTAGCTATATTAATTTGTTTAATGAGAGTTGTACACTTATGTTACAACTAAATTTGTAACCAAATTTTGTCTCATAAAAAAAATGATGTAAATAGTAAGTTACAGTAAGAACTGTATGAACTTACAAACTCATTGTCATGAAAAATATAATTATAAGCTATACCAAACGTAATACTATATATATATAGAGGCAAATGTTAATAGGCACTGGATGATCTTGTTAATGTTTCATTTTATGGGTCTTACTTGAAAAAAGTGAAATAAAGTTTTTAAAAAATTACTAAAAAAATTAAAAAACTTTCAAAGGCTGCAAAAAGCTACCATAAAGTTGCCAAAAAAAATTGTTGTTAACGGACACCTTCCCGTGCCCGTTAACACAACTCATATATATATATATAATATATATATATATATATATAAGACCAAGACTTGGAAACTCCAACTAACTAAATTATATTAAAACTCCCATGGATTGGAGGAAAGTTTCTAGAACCAATTTAATGACAATTCCATAGATTAGCCAATTGTACTTTTAGTCATGGGGGACAATTAAGTGTTGATACCTGAGTCACGAAGGAGTTTAATTGCTAGGTGTTCTTTGACATCCAAAACAATGTTGCAATGGCTTGACCAAGTTTAGTTTAATCTTTTATTTTTGTCTTTGGACCGATGCTCGAGCTTGTCCTTAGTAGTCCTGACTTTATAGGAAAATTTCCCTTCCTTTTTCAGCTCTTCATGAATTACTACAATCTAAGTCCAGCTCAAGAATTTGAATTGAATTTGGGTTCTAATTCCATGGTCCAAGAATTTGAATAAATTGTCATTTATTAAGGGGCTGCCTTAACTCACACTTTTTCACTTTTTTGGCAAAGCATCTCTGAACCTATAAATTTATAACTGTACAGAGAATCCTCTCTCAGGAGAAAAGAAAAAAAGATCTGTGTTGACAGTTCACACTTGAACCTTCATTAATATTGCAAGTTTAAATTGAAATCCAATTAAATCGCCATTGAAATCCGCCAATCACCATAGCTTTCTTCTTCATGCAAACTACTGCCAGCTTGTGTCACCATCTACGGAGCTCTCAGCTCTGGTATGTACATACTACAGAATTGATTCCTCTCTCTCTCTCTCTCTCTCTCACAAACCAATAATACAAACCGGACTTGAAAACCCTTCAAGACTATTTAACCATTGGTATTTGAAATCCACACTCACTAGTCCCTTCTATAAATCTCCTCACCCCCTCATACACACAGCACAAAAACAACCATAGCAAGAGATCAACTCTTGACTTAAGCCACCTTTAGTTTTATGCTGACAGGTTATACAACAAGTGTTAGACTGTTAACTTAAAATCATATGGTGGCATAAGTGAAAGACAAATTTTCTTTTCCTTTTCTTCCATCTAGATCAAGATTGGCAGGCCACAGACTATAGATTAGCTAGTGTGTATCAAAATGATAATGAAGCTTTTGAAATCAGGCACAATGAGGTCTGTAAACAGGGACAGAGCTAGAATTATGAGTTAAGGGGGCAACTTTGACCTCTAACTCAGCAGCTTTTTAGCCATTGAGGTTTTTTATTTTTATTTTTTTGGGTGAGTTTTTGATGTGTGCATCTACAGGGTAAAAACAAAATTATTATGTTTAAAACATTTTAAAGGACTAGCTGTTTGTTTGAGTAAAATTGATTAATTGGACTTAATTTTTTTTAGCTTTGCTATTGGTTATTTTTGTTGTTGCATAAATGTTTTTGGGCTAGTATATGTTGTTTTAGAATTTAGATCTATAAATTTTTTAATGACATTTCAAATGAAGAAAATTCTAGAGGTATACTGTTGATATAATGAGTGATTGTTAATAAGTAAAAAAGCGATGTAAGTGATAGACCCATATATATATATATAGACACATATATCTTTTTTTTTAAAATTTTAGGGAGGGCCATTGCCCCCCATGGTCAATACATGCCTCCATCCTTGTCCGTAAAACAAGAGCTCATAACTTCATAATGTTGTATATGTTGTTTTAGAATTTAGATCTATAAATTTTTTAATGACATTTCAAATGAAGAAAATTCTAGAGGTATACTGTTGTTATAATGAGTGATTGTTAATAAGTAAAAAAGCGATGTAAGTGATAGACCCATATATATATATAGACACATATATCTTTTTTTTTTAAATTTTAGGGAGGGCCATTGCCCCCATGGTCAATACATGCCTCCATCCTTGTCCGTAAAACAAGAGCTCATAACTTCATAATGTTGTTGTGCATGTATTACTTTTACCTTGTATTTGGTTTTGTTGGTGCAAACACAATGATAATGGAAATAACTAGAACAAACTCTGCACAAAGTGTTCAAGCCTAAAGCTTGCAGTAACTTGGATTGTGTCTGAATGGCTCTATTTATAGGCTCAATGAGCCTCACGAAATTACTACCTAAATTAATCTGATTAACACCTTTACCCTTCACCTCCCTCTTGCGCACGTATCTGGCCCAGTATTTGAGACAATTCATGTTAGCCCATTAATCACTACAATTAAAAAGAACAAAATAGTCTATCTCCTTTTCAATGTGGGATTAAACATTTTCATTAACTCCTTATCTTCCACATTCACTCCCATATCTTCACATTTATATTATAATATTTATTCATTTTAATTATTTAATATTAAAATGCTCCAACAGGTTTTCTCTGTTTATGCACTTACATTTTCTTTTGGCATACATATATTCTTCCATGTACATCATTATATATCCATGTCTGTATTTTTCTGCAAGGAGATTCAATGAAATTTTGTACGTTGTCATTGATTTTGTTCTGCAAGAATAATATGAAATTTAGTCCTGAACTTGCTTCTGCTGAGTTCCTTCTCTTCTCCTATTTTTTTTCTCAGTCCTGAACTTTTAGTTAAATGATAACTAGGGTCAGTATCATGTTTCCTTTTCTTTCTTCATGAGGTGAAGGCTAACCCAGCTGGCTGCAAGCACCACGCAAAATGCTTTTAAGGAGAGGGTTTTTGGTACATTCCTAACCTTTCATAACTCTATCTCTGTGTACTAATTTGTGGTTTGGTTAACATTCTTAAAAGAAAAAAAAATCCTTAGACATTCTCATGTTGTTGGTTTTGTTCAGGATGGACCCAGGTAGGGGCCAAAGGAGGAGATTGGTTTTGTATAAAAACTCCCAGAGAGAGAGAGAGAGAGAGAGAGAGAGAGAGAGAGAGAGAGAGAGAGAGAGAGAGAGAGAGAGAGAGAGAGGAGAGAGAGAGAGAGAGAGAGGAGAGAGAGAGAGAGAGAGAGAGAGTTTGTAGTTGTAGAGATTAGTGGCCCGTTTGGTACATATGTTTAAAAACTGAAAATTGTTATTTGAAAACATTTATAGAAATATATGTGGGTGAAAAAATATGTGAAAATGCATAAAATGTTGTTTAAAAACTAAAAATGGTTGTTTAAAAACAACCACCAAACACCCCGTAGTTTTTTCTTTGTTGACTAGTATGGGCATAATAGGGACAAGTGGAGTTGGGCAACGGTCAAGTGACAAAAAAAAAAAGGGTAAAGTTAAAGAAAAGTTTATAGTGTCGGTAGTGGGATTCATGGGGTTAGTGGGTCAGTGTTAGAAAGATGGAGACAACACAAAAACATAAATAAAGGCAGACCAAAGACAAAAAGAAAAAAACAAATTATATAATATAGAAAATTGTCACACAAATTTAACAAAATAATGGTGATTCTTATTTTATTTGTTGATCATGAAAAAATCAACTATGTACAATGCTTGATTTTTTCAAAAGAAAAAGTTCAACTTCAAATTCTTTCGAAGTTAAGGTGGAATTGCCAACAACTAATGTTGCTATTCCAATTCTAGAAAATGTGGATGTTCCAATTCTAGAAAATATGAATTTCCCAATTCTGGAAAATGTCGATGTTCCAATCTCTCAAACACAATTTCAAAGAATTGACCTTGATTCTTTGGATTATAATCCCAGAACACGCAAACAAATATGGGAATATCATATTAATCAACGTGATGAAATTCGATGGGCTTACATTATAAAAGGTCTGCACCAACCTCCTCTAAAGACATTCAAAAAAAGTGAAAAGCACAATCATAACTTTCAAGCTTCTTGGTTTGGATATAATTCAACATGGCTAGAATATTCTCCTACGACAAATGCAGCTTATTGTCTACCCTGCTTTGTCTTTCATAATTCAAATGGGGTTGTGGGACAAAATACATTCGCTATATGAATACGTATTTGAAATTATTTTTTTTTTTCGCTTATCTCTAGCCCCCCCCCCCAACTTAAAATCGTGGGTCCGTCCCTGGTTTTGTTATAACTTTTTGTTATTTTTTTCATTTTCTAGAGAGATTATTTAAATTAGAAATATAGAAATGAGTCTATTTTCAAATATTTCAATCATAATAAAGTCTCAAACGTACCGTATGTTGAAATTTCTCAAATTCCCTCAATCCCGTTACGAATGATATTTTTTAAAATATTTTTGGTGAGCTAATTTTTGTGATGTTTTCAACAAAAAAGAGAAGAAGAAGCTCTTTATTAGCACCTTAATGAATATCCTAAACAAAACATGCCTAAGGGTGAGCACGTTACTTGTGTTTTTCAAAATATTTGTTGACTTGGAACTAGGGGTGGCAAAGGAAGCCAAACCCATTTGCTCATTCAAACCCATCTATTCTAATTGAACCCAAACTCACCCAATTATTAGTTGGATTAAATGGGCATCAATCCAATTAGACCTAGTGGTTAGATTATTTGAAAATAAAAACTGAGACAAGTTGGTGAGATATGAGTGTGAATTTGATGACGCCCAAATAGGAAGTCTCCAAGTACGGGAAGTTTGTGAGCCTCAAAGCAAATTCTAAGCTATAATAAGTACTTCCGAAAGACATGTGACAGATTCAATTATTCATCTTTGTAAATTGCAAGTCAAGCACCAATGTCTATACAGACTTACGGTACATACGGCTTGCTTGTGTGTCCATTAAAATTTAATGCCTTTTAATGCCAAAATCACTAGATCAAGGGTATTTTGGTCATTTTATAGGTTCAAGGGTATTTTGGTCATTTTTTGAGTTTCGGGAGTATTTTGGTAATTTTTTAGGTTTCAGGAGTATTTTGGTTATTTTTTGAGTTTTTGGGGGTATTTTGGTAATTTTTAAGTTTTTAGAGTACTTTGGTCATTTTCACTTTAGGGGCATTTTGGTAATTTTGATAATTTAGTAATTGGGTTGGGTTGGGTTTGGGTTAGAAGTAATTAGCTAAATGGGTTTTAATGGGTGAATGAGTTTTATATACCCAACTCAATTATGCCCACTCCAAACCCGCTCATTTGACACCCCTACTTGGAACTTGGAAGAAAGGAAAATTCTTAGGTAGTCGAGTATAGTGAAATGGTGCTCCATCTTCTCACATTTATGGTGGACCCCACCATGAATTTAATAAGCAGACATTACCATGAATGTGAGAGGAGGGAGCACCATTCTTTGTGCTCCGGGAGTACCTAAAAATTACTCTGGAAGAAATGAATATGCACTATGTTTCAACGCTGTTGGGGTTCAGTACTTGTATTAAGAGTGTCAAATAGGTGGGTTTAGAGTGGGTATAATTGGATTAGGTATATAAAACTCATTAACCCATTTATTGCCCATTTGACTAAATACTTCTAATTCAAACCCAACCCAACCATAGTTATTATGGGTAAACTCTAACTCACCCAATTAATTAACAATCAAAATTACCAAAATGCCACTAAAGCTTGAAATGACCAAAGTACTTATAAAATTCTTTAAATTTACTAAAATATCCTTTAAACCTAAAAAAGACCAAAAATGCTAAAAAAAACCCATTGAAATTGACCAAAATACATTCAAAACCTAAAAAATGATTAAAATTCCTCCGAAACTAAAAAAATGATCAAAATACCTTTGAAACTTAAAAAATGACTAAAATATCCTCTAAACTTAAGATAATGATCAAAACATCTTCGAAACGTAAAAATTGACCAAAATATTTGCAAATCCTAAAAATTGATCGAAATATTCTTGAAATTTAAAAATGACCAAAATACTCCCGAAATCTAAAAAGTAATCATAATACTCTTGAAACCTAAAAATTATTAAAATACCTCCTAAACCTAAAACATGACTAAAATACCCTTAAAACTTAAAAAATAACCAAAAAATACTCCCAAAATCTAAAAATAACCGAAATATCCCCTAAACCTAAAAATTGACCAAAATACTCTTAAAACCTATAAAATGACTAAAATACTCCTGAAACTAAAAAAATTACCAAAATACCCTCGAAGTTTAAAAATTACCAAAATATTTTGGTCAATTTCTAAGTTTCGGGGGGGTATTTTGGTAATTTTTAGGTTTAGGGAGTATTTTGGTCTTTTTTTTTAAAAAAAAAAAAAGGTTTTAGGAGTATTTTGGTTATTTTTTAAGTTTAAGTGTATTTTGGTTAATTTTTTTTGTTTTGAAAATATTTTGGTCATTTTTTTAGGTTTCGGGAGTATTGTGGTATTTTTTAGGTTTAGGGGGTTTTTTTTTTAAAAAAAAGGTGTTAGGGGTATTTTGGTTATTTTTAGTGGTTTTGGGGTCTTTTAGAGTTGGGTAATAAGTAGAAACGATACTTGGGTTTAATTGGGTACTTAGTTAAAGCCTACTAAATATTAATTTTAATTGGGCTTAATTGAATTAATACCCATTTAACTCAATTAATAATTGGATGGGCTTAGATCTTATATAAGTGGGTGGGTTTGGATGGACAAATGGATTTGGGCTGATTTTGCATCCCCTACTTGTTTAAGAAATGAGCCGTTATTCTTGAATTTATCAGTGGCCCCATTTGCAAAATAGTGTAAGTATGGGTAAATTATTTATTTAGTAATAAAAGTATTAGTTTCATAAGTCACAATTAATTTTCTCTAAGTTTCAATTGTAACTAAGTTGCATGAAATTAATAAATTTATTGTTACATAAATATTCCATTGACTTGCAAATGGGGTGTTTTTCTAAAAGCATTTCAGCTAAAGTTAAATGGAAATTGATGAAAATAAAAAATTGGGTCATGTAATGAACCACAGTTATACAAATTATGCTAATTGTACCACTTGAACCTAAATATTCAAGACTGGTTAAATTTATGAGCTTCAATGATATGTCTTATTTTTGAAATGATCTATTCCAAGCATTGTAGGAAGTATCGTTCCAAGACCGAGACATAATATTCAAATTCATAAATCGAACCAATCCAACGAAAAGATGTTCAAAACACATGTAAAGATATATGTTACTAACTTTTGGATATTTATATATTTGTCAAACATTTTTGGTTAAATTGTACTCCTGAAGTTTACCCTGTAAGTTCAAGTTTTAAAAATAAGCATTATTAATCCTGATGTTGACTACACTTAGAGCATTGACATCAAGTGTGCCAAATATTAAAAAATGCAAATTTTTTAACATTTGGCATATCAAAAACCATACATCTTTAGGGTATTTTAGCAATGTTGTAAAAAAAAAAAAAGGGTAAGTACATCCCCTTAACATCCATTAGACCAAAATTTATTAACTCAATATTAAAAATGTTGTATATTAACCTACCCTTTCCTTAAGGGCAAGTTTCTAAAATTATCCTCAATTTCAAAATTAAAAATGTTGTTTTTAATTTTTTATTTATAGTGTATTTTAAAATATTAAATATGAATTTTGCTTGTTTTTCTTCTTATTTTAATGGATTATGGAGAGATTTGCTATTGCAATTGTTTTGGTGCTTAATATTTTTTCCATTTTTATTCTAAATATATCCTTTTTGTTGTTGTTTGTTTATGCAAGTATGACATGTACTTAAGGAATTAATTATATTATCACTTTTTTTTTTCGGATCCTCTTTTTACTCAAAGTTACTAAATTTTAAAAGAGGATATAATATAACATATTATTTTTTCGAGGTTTTGAGATCCAATCATGTTTCAACCATTTGGGACGGTGGAAGTAGTTAGTAATCAAAAATCACACCTTTGGTGACTAGTATTTTTTATGAAAACTAACTCTACTAATATTTCACAATTTTCACTTTAATGTCCAAATAATTTAATTCCATTGCAGCTAAAAATTTGAACTTGATCCATCATTTCATTGTTTGTTTGGCTTTTTTCTTTTCTTGTGTGTGTTTGTGTTGAGAAGGATCCATCATCTCATTGTAAGTGACCTATTTCCTACTGGATTACATCAGCAATTTCACTTATAATTCATTCTCCTTTTGTAAGGTTTTAAAATATTTATTGGTGTATAGTTTCCCCTCTTTTGTGCCGTAATAGGCTTGCAATTGCGTCTTCATTAAGTTAAAAGAGTAAGAACAATACATAAAATACTACAAAAGATATTATTACTGTCCAGTTATCACTTAACCCTAGTGATGAACCAAATGCGGTTGACCTAAGAAAGACGAAATTATTGCGAGAAAAGCACAGGAGTTCCTAGGAATAGAACTAGAGAAGCGCTGAACTTGTAGAAAACTAATGATCACTTGTACTTTTTGGCTGCTTTGATGATAAGATGATCTTCCAATACCATATATAATATATTCACAACCTCACGGCGCAACAACTGGAATAATAATTTGAGAGAGAAAAAAAAAAAGTTGTTCATACCCATGGTTGGAGCTACAGAAAGTTTCGTTTTTATTTAATCATAGTGTTCAAGCGAGCAAGCCAATTGGAATCTCTATTCATTATTGTCTTTTTGGAGCAAGCCAATTGGGATCTCTATTCATTATTGTCTTTTTGGAGCATTTCGGCAGCACATGAATGGAGTGGTCTCTCTTTCCCATCTTAACATTATTTGTGTTACAAAGTCAAAATTTTCTTATATTTAATTTTCAATGTGACATTCTTGTGCTCACACGATGACCTAATAAAGCAATCATAAACTGGTCAGCCAACTTGTATAAAGGATGTATTCGTTGGTATTAATCCGAAAAAGTTATTTTAAAAGTTGAAAGTGAGAATTTATACAATGAACAAATAGCTTTAATATTTAAAATGGATCAATTTAATGGTTTATATATGTTATATATTAAAACTATCAACGAATGGAGGTAAGTATCTCCAACCAATTAAGTGACAATTTGAAAAGGTTAGCAACATGTACTTTTAGTCACATGAAATTTTCATAATAATTAATAACTTGTTTAAGTAATTTGATAAATTATATGTGATTTGGTACATGTAAATGATTTTATAAGTAGTCATATAATAAGTTGAAAAGTTAAAATCTAGTTTGGAGGAAAATTGTCAACTTGAAATGTGTGTTTAGGAGGTCAGGTCTTTGTGTAATGGCAATTGACAAGTGTCTTCCACTAAAATCTACAAGTCAATGTTTGAGTAAATGAATTAGTTTCTTTTAAAAAATTGTAAGTAAGGTTGTCTTTCCTGACCTTTCTCAGACTAACAAAAATTAGAATTTTTTGCTTTAAGTACGACATTTTTAAATATATATACCTAGCGACTTGTTCAAAATTAAGCGTGGCTTCATGTATATTACTAAACTATTCAAATAAAAAATATTAAAATATTGATGTATAAAATTGTGTAGTTTTAAAAGTTTATGTGACATTATAAATTATTGATAGATATAAAACATAAATTATTAAGTGTGAGATAAACTTTCTTCATCACTTATGGATCCTTGCAAAGAAATAATAAAGAAAGAAAGAAAAAAAAAAGATCCATTGTATTTGACCAAAATCTTCTTTTTTTTTTAAGTGTCAAGTTGACACCTTTTTCGAGATTTTTAAAACCTCAAATCACATAAGTGCAAATAAGTGAAGCCTTAAAATAATTAATACATTAAACAAATATGACTTTGATTGAATAAATTGGTCAATAATTGATCTTTGCAATGAATTAATAAATACTAACGTTCAACTTTAGTTAAGGTCTTCACCTTGAAGCCCCAAAGACATAAACAAAACGCCATCTTGTTCGATGCCTATGGGACAAAGCCCGAAGTTTATAAAACCAACAACCATGCATTACGCTTACCCAAAAAATAGAGAAGAAGAATGAAGAAAACAATTATGCATTGCTGTCATAGGTCATTAATTGGTCTTAAACCCCGATAAATAAATAAATATATATATATATATATATATATAATATATATATATATTATTTGGTAAACGGGAACATAATCTTTTTAGAACACTTTTTTTGTCGCAATTTGTGAAAGTAGTCGATTGTAGCTTATAAATAATTACTTTTACATTAGGGACGGAACCAGGACTTGGAGTTAGGGAGGCGACTCTGCTGCTAGCTGTGTGCGGTGACTCCGATCTTTGAGTCTACTGCTTTACTACTAAGAATTTTTGCTTAAATTTTTTTAAAAGGCCAAGTTGTTTGTTCTAGGTAAAATGTATTGATTAGACTTAATTTTTTTAGTCTTATTATTGGTAATTTTGTTTTTGGGCTAATTTTTTGGACTTGTATATTTTGTTTTAGATTTAATTTATTAATTTTTTATGTCTTTTAAAATGTGAAAAATGTTAAAACTACAAAAATTTTGCAAATTGCTAATGTGGTAAGTGGTTATTGATAAATAAAAAGTGATGCAGGTGTACGAATCAATAAAAATTTGCTACCTCAATAATTTGTATAAATGTTGTAAAAATGTTTTTGGTTATCACATTACTCTCAAAAGAATTGATGGTATTATTAAGAGGGCCAAAATGTAATTTTATTGAACAAAATTGGTAAAATTAGTACTTATAGTAATATTTTTTAAATAAATTTTAGGGGGCCATTGCCCCCCTTGTCCAATAACAACTCCGTCCATGTTTCACATGAATTAGTAGCTTTCACAAAAATTATGTTCTTAAATTAGTTGCTTTCACAGATATTAGCTTCCAATCTCAAATTCTCAATATGTCAATAAAATCTTTTTGCATGACTTGTCAATGTTTATCATAAAATGATAGAAAATTTCTTTTAAGGCCAAGCCACCTCACTTTTGGATTATCCTTTTATTTTTATTTATTTATTTGTTGAGAGTTTGTTTGTTAACTTAAAAAAAATGATGCTGAAAACATAGAAAGATGAATAAGCTAAAAGAAAAATTATTTCTTGGAGAAGAAAGTGTAAATTTAAATTTGGAAGATATAATCAATTTTTATAAATAGATTTTGAATAAAAGGTGTTGTAATCCTGTTAAAACTTCTGGAAAAAGTAAAAAGAACAGAAGGTAAATGTCTAATTGAGAATGCCATGAGTTTTTTAGGGTCTCAAACTCATTTACAACAAATATTATTATTCTCTGGTCATTAAAGGTAAATGCATAAATGATCATGTTAATAGATGCCTTTAGGGCAATTCTTAATAAATCATTTTAAAAAAGTTTTGGCATTACTTATAAAAAGCTCTCAAAATAATAATAATAATTTTTTAATTTCTCAATAAAAGTTACTAAAAATACTTTTTAAACCAATGCCCGTAGGATATTTGTTAGTATTTTCTATGCATAAATCTAGAACTCATTCTTTTCCCATAAAAAGTAGCAGTGTTTATTCCATTTTAAGATTATGCAAATGAATATAAGCTATACCAAACGCAATACAATATAACAAAAGGAAAATCAAACAATTGACCAAGATTTGGAAACTTTACAAACAAAATTATATCAATAATTTGCGGTGGAAGTGGAAATATGTCTGAAAGAAGTTGCTACTTGTAATGGTTTTGAGCATATTCCCTTGACCCATTAATTCTTTAGTGTGTCACTAGGAAAAATGAAGATGCGTGGGATATAAATCATCACTGTTTTTTTTTTTGATAATAAAGTTGAGATGTGTTTTTGCTTTTATTTATTTATTTATTATTATTATTATTATTTTATACTAGACCTTTTGCATTGTTCAGAGACATAAACAGATAGATAAACAGAATTTTTTTTATGTAAACAGTAACTTAAAAATTATTTTTTTATTATTTTTAATAATAAATTTTAACTTATATATCTAAAATACACTAAAAATACCATTACTTCAATATTCAATGAGAGAGACCCAGTTCACATGCATCAGTTTGGTTTGGGATGAGTCCGTTGACCTGGCTGTCAACCATTCAAAGTCAGGAAAAAAACACAATTCCGTGTGCGACTGTGAGCGCAGTGCAAAGTGTCCTTTTTATTACGCTGTCCTATCTCTGAATGGTTTGTGTGATTAGGATTGAGAACACAGCTCATTCTCCTCACAATTTCTTCTTTCTTTTTCTTTTTCTATTTTTTTCTCAGTTTTTAACTTTTTAATGATACTAAAAATAGTGTCATTAATAGGTTAATACAATAATGAAATTTTTTAATTTTATTCTAACAGCCATTGATAGAGTTTATTTTAGTTGAATAAAAGATTGGAAGTATAAAAAAATCAATTAATATCTTATATCAATTAGTAGGTTAAACTAAACTCATTCTCATGTTGAGATTTTGTTTTCGTCAATTTAGAGATGTAAAAATAAAGTATAAAAAAAGAAAAAGAAAAAAGAATGAAATAATTGAGTTCACATTTAAAGCCCTTCTGGTCCTCAACAAGACCCATAAACAAAACAAAAAAGACAGCTTGAAAGATAAAAGAAACGTTGTGCTCCATTCCATTCCATTCCAACTTCCCCACTTCCAAGTTCTCATTTCCAAGTCTTCGCACACTCTCAAAAAAAGTCTTCCCATTCATTCATTCCTTCCTCTCTCTCTCTCTTCCACTCTCCCCAACATTTCTTCTTCTGCTTCTTCTTTAAAACCTCATCTATGTTCCTCACACATTACTAAAAAACAAACCTCAAAGCTAGGGAGAGAGAGAGAGATGGGTTATGCTAAAGTGTTTGTGGGTGTACTCTTCTTGTTCGTCACTTTAGCCACCACGTCGGCGATCAAGTGCGCCACCAACACCACCACCACAAACTCCACGTGTCGCTCTCTAATTGACTACGTGCCCGTAAACAACACCGTCCTCTCCGCCGTCCAATCCCTCTTCCAAATCAAGAGATTCCACGACCTCTTAGGAGCCAACGACTTTCCCACCTCCACGTTACCAAACCAGACCCTACAAGCGCTGCATAGGATCAGAATCCCCTTCACTTGCCGCTGTGAAAACGGGACAGGTGTCAGCGACAGAGCCCCCGTGTACACGGTGAAAAAAGACGACGGGCTGTACAATATCGCTTTCTTTACTTTCTCAAACTTAGTAAAGTACGAAGAAATCGCTAAGGTTAATGGGATACCTGATCCGAACAACATTACGGTCGGGCAAGAGCTGTGGATCCCACTTCCTTGTAGCTGTGATGAAGTGGAGGGTGCTAAGGTCGTTCATTATGGACACGTGGTGGAAGCTGGGAGCTCCGTGGATCAGATTGCTACGGTGTATGGGACCACACCGGCTATTTTGTTGAACCTCAACGAGATGGCTAATGCTAGTCAGCTTCAGGCCGGTCAAGTTTTTGACGTTCCTCTCAAAGGTTTTTGCCTTTTACCTTTTTACCATTATTATGTTTTGCACAACTTTCTCTTTACTCGTACATAACCCAAATAAAACACCCTAATGTTAAATCGCTCTCACTTTTTTTTTGTTTTTATAAAAAAGGAAATCTATAGCTATCTTTCACTAATGGTAAAAGTCGATTATATCTTAAATTTAAATCTCAATGTTATTGATTTATGAAGTTCTTGATCATTTTTCATATTTACTTGAGATGAAAAGTAATGGTTGGTATAACATAGCATGACTTTTACACATAAGTCTACTATTGAAACAATATTTTATGTTGTATTGTATTCGCAACTGTACGACATTCATAATTATTTCTTAATATCCTACCTAATCGTCAATACGGCATTTTTAATTATAATTATTATTTATCATTCCAACTGCTAACACGATCTTGACTTAGGCCTCGTGTCCAGTCAAAACTCTTGTTAGTGACAAAACATTCTTATTAGTATTTTTCTTGTGAAGTTAAGATGTGAGAAATGTGAACGAGTCTTTTCCCTTTCTTCTTAATATATATGTTTATTAATAAATATATAAACACAATTGAGTGCTATAAGAAAATTCAATCTATCTCTAAAGAGGTTTCTCAAAAAAAAAAAAAATTCTATCTATAAAGAGAAAAAAAAAAAAAAAAAAGTTACCCGACAACAAAAGAAGAGTTGTCTAAAAAATTAGCTCTAAAAAAAAAAAGTAAAAAAAAACATAAAAATAATTGAAATAATTGAGTTCACAACAATTATTTTTACGACACTTTTTAACTCATGTGTATTTTTACAATATTTAAATAACGATGTTCTTTTGGTAAAATTGTTCGTTGTTTAAGTGTATGAAAAAAATGTTCAAACAAGTGCAACCAAACCAACTTCCAAGTTTCCCATTCCAAGTCTCCATTCTCACTCTCAAAAAAGTCTTCCCATTCATTCATTCTTCTCCACTATCCCTAGTATGCCCAAAAATTTCTTCTTCTTCTTCTTCTTCTTAAAACCTCCTCTATGTTCCTCACACTGTCACACAATACAAACAAACCTCAAAGCTAGAGAGAGAGAGAGCTAAGGAGAGATGGGTTATGCTAAAGTGTTGGTGGGTGTACTCTTGTTCATCACTCTAGCCACCACATCAACGGCTCAGCCTCCACCAACCTTCACGTGCTCCGCCACAGCAAAGTCCACGTGTCACTCTCTGATTGACTACGTGCCCCCAAACACAACCGTCCTGTCCACCATCCAATCCCTCTTCCAAATCACGAGATTCCACGACCTCTTAGGAGCCAACGGCTTTCCCACCTCCACCTCACCAAGCGAGACCCTACAAGCGCAGCAGAGGATCAAAATCCCCTTCACTTGCCACTGCGAAAACGGGACAGGTGTCAGCGACAGAGCCCCCGTGTACACGGTGAAAAAAGACGACGGGCTGTACCATATCGCTTTCGACATTTTCTCAAATTTAGTAACGTACCAAGAAATCGCTAAGGTTAATGGGATACATGATCCGAACAAGATTGAGGTTGGGCAAAGGCTGTGGATCCCACTGCCTTGTAGCTGTGATGACGTGGAGGGTGCTAAGGTCGTTCATTATGGACACGTGGTGGAATCTGAGAGCTCCGTGGATCAGATTGCTACGGTGTATGGGACCACACCGGCTATTTTGTTGAAGCTCAATGGGATGACTAATGCTAGTCAGCTTCAGGCCAATCAAGTTCTTGATGTTCCTCTCATAGGTTTTTGACCTTTTACCTTTTTACCTTTATTATGTTTTTACTCAACTTGTCTATTTAATCCACACTAAATACGTGTCTAAATCTTAACGTATCTAACCAGTGTATTGATGCACTAAACACATACTTAACCCAAATAAAGCACCCTAATGTTGAATCTCACCAACTTTTTTGTTTTTATAAAAAATAAATCTATTGCTCTCTTTAACTAAATATATGAGTCAATTTTTGCTCAACTTTTCTCTTTAACCCTCTTTGGATAGATTAGTTAAATTTGGAAAGTTTCTTGTCCAATAAAATAAAATGGACACAACTTGTGTCCAGTGCATTAATGTATCTAGTGACTAGGGTCCTGATGCACTAGACATGTACTAAAGCACCCTAATGTTGAATCTCTCTCACTTTTTTTTGTTTTTATAAAAAAGAAATCTTTTGCTATCTTTGGCTAATGGTAAAAGTCAATTATCGAAATGGGTATCTTAAAAATTTAAATCTCAATGTTATTGATTTATAAAATTCTTGATCATTTTTCGTTTTTGCTTGAGATGAAAAGTAAGGGTTGGTGTAACGCATGACTTTTACATACAAGTCTACTATTGAAACAATATTTTATTTTGTATTGTAATTGCAGCGTTTCGTCTTTAATAATTATTTCTTAAAATCCTACATTATTGTCATTACGACATTAATAATTATTATTTATCAATCCAGCTCGTAACACGATTTTGTTTTGGACCAGTCAAAACTCTTATTAGTGACAAACATGCTTTATGTAAAGGCATTAACAACTTTGAAAAATTATTAATTTAT
This sequence comes from Castanea mollissima, assembly GCA_014183005.1. NCBI lineage: Eukaryota > Viridiplantae > Streptophyta > Magnoliopsida > Fagales > Fagaceae > Castanea > Castanea mollissima. The sequence goes on from JACAVU010000011.1 coordinate 1,235,911, forward strand.
TATCTTCATGTGCATGTCACTTTAAATTATACTTTAGTTTTCCTCAAAAAAAAAAAAAAGACTTTAGCATTATTATCATCATGCGCATAACACTTAAATTAAATTCCTTAGAACTTTTAATATTGGGCTGTGTTTGTTATTTGTTATCCAGTGTTACACACGGTAAGTCTGTGACTTAAAGTCAACACAATGTGTATAACAAAATTTTCCCTTTAATATTTTATATTTATGAGACCAGCATGAGGCTTTTCTCAACATATAAAGTAGTGCGAGAAAAAAGAAGAAGTTAGATAGTCTTATAGGGTATGGAGTCTATGGGCTATAAAGTATACACCTGGAAAAATTGGCTTATATTGAAAATTTGATATTGCTTGAGAAGGTCTAGCAAAAGAAAACCCAATAAGAATGCATATTATAGTTTTGGAAAAATGAAATCTTGTTTTCATTAAAAAAGGAAAGAATGTTAGAATCACCAAGTGTTGCCCAGTGGCTTGTCCACCACTGTAAGGCTCTGGGGGTTCAACTCTGGGGTTCGACTGGGTTTGCTCCTTAGTTCGAGGCCCAGCAGCTGCAACACCTTGTGGTCAACGGCAGGCTCCCACTGTGAGTGGGGATTAGTCGAAATGTGTATAAGCTGGCCCGAACACCTCGTGAAAAACCAAAAAAGAAAGAATGTTAGTATGGCCCATTGGTTACCTATAACCAGTGGATTGAGTTGATATTGTCAAATCCATTAAGCCGACACAGTCCAAAGTCCCCTATTATAAGTTAGCAAACTTTTTCTCTCACCTATTTGACTTAAAATAGGTGGATGAGAATCCACATAGCTTAGGATTCTTTTTTGTGAATAGATTTACTATTTTTGGATATTAGCTAATGGTGACAAGTTGCTCCATTATAGTAGTAGGCGCAACTTGTATATATAATTGACTCAATTATTGGAGGTATATATGCAACTAGTGTAGAAAATGTGCAGGGACATAATTTCTTTTTGTAGTAAATTGTCATTGATATTGCTCTAAGCATATAAAATTTCTTGTAAAGTGAGTTTGTATCTATCTATAATTAAGGAGAATGATAATTGGTCCCAGCTCGTCCTCATTTCTCATAGGACTATCATATAACCAGGATCCAATTATATTCCTAATTTCTTTGTATAATCAAGTTTCAAATTACTTATAAGACCAATTATATATCTTAAACTCTTAGTTAATATTACCTTGACTTCTGAATTCTGACAGTGCATGATGTTTTTCTTGAAATTCTTTGTCCCTAGCTTTATTTGGTGTTGTGGATACTGTGAATAAATGATGCTCAAATGTTTTATTTGCAGCTTGTAATTCCAGTGTAAACAGCAGCTCCTTGGACTACCCTTTACTTGTTGCCAATGGCACTAATGTCTACACTGCTAACGATTGTGTGAACTGCAAATGTTCCTCAGGGAACAACTATATGTAAGTGTATGACTGAATGGCTCTTTGATATTGTGTTACTGACTTTCTTCCCTTTGTGTTTGCGAGTTTTTCAAGTTTCTAAATTTTTGTCGTTTTGCTTGTGCGGCCAGACTACAATGTGAGACTTCTGGACTGAAACCATCAAAAACCTGGTCAACTTGCCCTGCAGCGCAATGTAATGGTACAAGCAGTCTATATCTTCTTGGCAATGTCACCACAGCTTCGACAACTTGTAACCAAACTACCTGTGCCTATTCCGGTTTCACTAACAAAAGCATTTTTACAACCCTTGCCACAGAGTCCACTTGTCCTGCAGGTTGGTACAAATTACTATAACTTTGTTGCAGTGCTTTGATTTTTTATGTTTAGTATTTTCATATTACCCGAATACATATATTGGCCATCTCACCATCTAGGAATTCATATTAAGAGGTCATTAGTGGTCAGTATATATTTGGTTGAGCCAGAATTTGAGCCCAGGGGACAAAATTTAGAACAAACTCACATGACATGTATTATGTATATATAGGAAAGCGCACATGCACAAGCACACACTAATCTTGATAATAAAAAGTCATTTATGTGAATACTAAATGTTATTTTAATAAAAGTAATAATAAAAAAATAAAAAACTTTGATGTTCGCAAGATAAAAAATGATAACCAGTTATCTCTTACACTGATATCTTCTCTGGTTGTTGTATGAAATAATAGTACGTAGCATAATCGTCCAAACTTTTTATGATGCTAACATGTTTAACAGTTGATCATGACAAATCAAAATTTGTGCTATGTGATATGCATTTCTTTCACTTATATAAACAATTGTAATTATCAACTAAATACCGTTATTTTTCATAGGTGGACCAACTGGCTCACCAACTAGCTCACCAGGTTCTGATGCTTCTAAGAATGGTTTGCAAGGTTTTAGATGGAACTTTCTTTTCATCTCTATTCAGTTGATCTTCTTTGTTTTACTCTTTCCTAGTGAGATGGAGAGTGTATTTCTATGGTTTTATCCACTCTCATTTTACCATTCGAGGAAAAGAACAGACAATTGAGATGTAGAGCATCACTTCTGATTAATTTGGTGGATGAGAATAAACTTGTTGCGTTCACAAGTGGAAGATGAAAGTTTTTTACTTGGAGAGTTATCTCTAAGCCATTAAGATTCAAGATGACACTTGCATACCGTGGATACCAGATCTATGCCTTGTTTATATTTTTCATTTTGTATCTTTGTTTATCAGAACCTGGTTTGACATGAAAATTTTTAAAACTAATGGCGGCAGAAAATGTAGGCTTTTTTGGGAATTGTTGCTCTTGCAAATTACAGTGGAAGTGTTTTTGGCAGTCTGCTCAAGGGGGAAACACTTTTCTGCATAATAAAAAGAAAAAAAAAAAAAAGAAGGAAAAAAGAGGAGAGATTAAGACCCTTTTAACAGTAATAATATGGTTTCAACCAATCGCTAGTAATCTGTTGGGAGAATTAGAATTTTATTTCAAATGAGCAAATTTTATAACTAACACACATATGTTTCCAAATACCCACGAAAATACAAAGATACACATTGTGCTTACATATAAAATTAAGACCTATTTGGGTATAAAATATTAGAATATAAATAAAAAGATAGCATTTCCACTATATTGTGTTTATTTACTGGAATTTTTTATATATAAATAAGCCGTGCTGTAATTTCTTCTTGGTCAAAATTCCAATAATAATTCTCAAATAATGATTTCTAATAGTTAGATAAAGTTCTGAGTATATGTTAGTTTTTGCTAGACTATTAAATGATTAAATTATAATTTTTTTTAAAATCAAATAATTGTAATTATCAAGTAAAGAGTAAAGACTACTATGTTTTTCATAGGTCTCTCACCAGCTACTGCACCATCTGGTATACCAACTTCTGATGCTTTCAAAATTGGTTTGCAAGGTTTGAGATGGAACTTCCATTTCGTCTCTATTCAGTTGATCTTCCTTTGTTTTCATCTTTCTCAGTGAGAAAGAGTGTGATTCTATGGTTTTTATCCACCATTTGAGGACAGGGGCACACAATTGATATGTATAAAGTATCGTAGTTTGATTAATTTGGTGTACTAGAATAATCTTATTGTGTGAGACCCCTTAGTTAAATACAAAGAGAATTAAATAGTTAAGTTCCAATTATCCAATTATGTAATTACAATTATGATAATTTAAATGCAACTACAAGAAGAACCAAATTTGTAAATAAAACATTAAACAATAAACAAAAACAAAAACAAAATTCTAAGCATTCTTTTAGAAGTTTTTTATTTTTATTTTTTTATGATATATATTTTTATATGTTAACTCTATGCAAGATCATGTGATTTAGCTATCATGGGGATCGACCTTTTACTTTTACCAGTCATCATTCTCCATACAATCAAATCATAGTATTTTTACTCCCTAAAAAATAAATCTCTCTCTCTCTCTCTCTCGCTCTCTCTTCTCTCTCTCTCTCTATATATATATATATATAATATATATATATATTTTTTTTTTTTTGTAAATTATGATAATCTAGTTCAAGATACTTGATACTTGACTCTAGAGTCTAAACGTTACAACCACTAGATGAACTTAATACTGTTACTATATTTTTTTTAGAACATTTGAAATATTCATACATGGAGGACCGTCCATGTTCATGACCAGGACCGTTAATTGACTCCAAGGACCCTCCTTGAAGGTTTGATTATTGTAGTGGCACACTGGGATTCATAGCTCTATAGTTTCATGGTTTGATCATGCCAAAGGACATCAACATTGTTATGAAAATTAACCGAAGTCATTTGACTTTTGATTAATCTCATAATATTGTGAGACAAAAGCTTTTGAAGCATCACAATTTTATACATCATTCTTATAATATTTATTTTTAATTGAATTTAAATTATACTATTATATATTTAAACTCTCTATTAGAATCTTGATACATTATATTTCTAGAGAAAATTACTTATTTTCACTAAAAAAAATCGCCTCGATTACATTTAACCTTCTTATCTATCAAAACACAATTTACCCCTGAATTTTAAAAATACATTACACTAAACTATTGTTGTTTGTTTTGCTGTTAAAACTGACAAAATTTAATATTGAAAGATCAATTTACTACCGCTTTGTTGTATGGTTTAGAGAAAGGGGCATGTTGGTTTTTCAAGGATAAACTATAAGTACTTAACACCAAAACAGACTACCGGGGGATATTGAAAAAATATTATAATTTTAGGGTAGTCAGTCTTACATTTTGATAGTTTAAGGTATTCATGTGATATGTGAGAAACATCAGTGTAAAAGTATAATTTGCCCTAACAAACAAATATTATATGTTCGGTCCAATATTTAAAATGTCATTAATATATTATATATCAATTTTTTAAAATTGTTTGGAGTTCCTTAACTAAATGTGTCTCCGCCATTGTGTGAAAATTTTAAAAATTAAATACTGAGAAAATAACTATAAGTTAAATCATGAATTTTATGTGTGATAATTTATAAATATCAACTATTCAGTTTTCAACAAAGCTTAAAGAAATGTAAATAATAAAACAATCTTACTATATGCTATTGCCAGCAAACAGGCACCATGATGATTTTGGAAGTAGACGGATAAACATGGTTTAAAATGCTTCAACCATACATGCTACACCTAACATCATACATCACTCAGTTGAATTTGCAAGGTTGCGAACTAACATCATACATGTTATTCATCATACATGTTATTCTTCTCAAAAAAAAAAAAAAAAAAAAAAAAAAAAAAAAAAATATATATAATATATATAATATATATATATATATATATATATTATATATATATATATATATCATGCATGTATTTATTAGTTTAGGCGACACCCACTCTTAGATATTTATATTCATATTTTTAATTTTTAATTTTGTTATTCGACTCTTTTGTTGGTCCTTTCTTAAGATGACATTTTTTTAGTATTACTATGAGAAGCAAATAATCTCAAGAATATGAAAAGAATGTTTGCGATATAAATATAAAATGTTCATATGAGATAGAATTTATTGGATTATAATTGAATATGGTTAATAGATTGTAATAAAATGTCCACATGCGATTGCAACAAAAACAATTCTTATTTGTTTGGTCTTTTTTTTTTTGGTCTAAAATTGAAAACGATATTAAACTATAAATTTTTTTTAAAAAGCTAAATATTAAGAAAATGATTATAATTTAATTTATGATTTTTATTAATATGAAAAATTATTTTACAATTGTTTTCGAAAAATATAGACGTAAAGATTATTTTATACCAGCGGTTCCTTTAGCTTTAACAATATCAATGTACTGGTGTAGTACTCACTGCAATATCTTCTATAAATATTGACACTCTAAGCGATATTGATGGCTTTAAAGTACTTTTTTTTTTTGACAAAAGGCTTTAAAGTACTTGAGTTCACAAAAGTGATATTGTTATCAATCGTTTTATGTTTACCTTATTGAAATATGATAATTCTATATATTTAAATTTCACAGCTTTCTAATATATGTAATGATTTCTCTCTCTCTCTATATATATATATATATGATTTATAATTTAATTGAATATAGACTCCTTGATTTTTTTACCAAATAATTTACTTGTTACAAAAATTAAAACATAAATATACGCATGACGAAATATTGGATTCTAATTAAAATTCAATTTAGAATCTAATTAGATTTGGATTCTTCAATTTTTGCACGCAATAATTTACATGGCACAAAATTAAAAATTAAATGGGTGGCGCAAAATTGAGAATCCAATTAAAATCTAATTGGATTTTCTTTGAGTTTTAGCTATATATATGTGTGTGTGTGGAAAATATAAACATAGACATAAATACATAACAAGTTTACACATATATATATATACACACAAATGTGTATTGAGAGAGAGAGAGAGAGAGAGAGATGCCCCTTTTACGTTTAATTCTAGCTCCTCCCTTCCTTAGAAAAGTTATTAAAATAAAATTTTCGAACCCATCATGTGGCTATCTTTTAGGATACGTTTGAAATACTGAATGAAGGCTACGACATGAATTGTAAAATTTATTACTAGGAATAAAATGTGTTATAATGTAATAACTAAACCTAATTCATTAGTTTGGTTATGAGTCATAACATTAGAATGAAACTTAACATTTATTTTAGAAAATTTCTTACTCATACAATTATATTTCCTTAAAAATTGTTATTTTTATTTTTAAGAGAAATATGTTTTATTTTTGATGATTTTTTATTTTTATAATTGTTAGATATATATGGAAAGTTTGTTTACTTGGAAATATATTAAGTTTTGAAATTATTGCACTTACTAAGAAATAACTAATACAACATTTTAAAGTGGAATAGTCATTCCTTATTTTGAAGAATAGCTATTTACAAGGAATGATTATTCCTTATAATAAAAACATAATCAAACTAAAGAATAACTAAACCATAATAATAACTATTACATTACAACACCTATTACAGTCTATCAAACATGCCCTTAATAAATTTGAGACTATTCAATAAGAAATATATATATATATATATTAATTACATTCTTGTCATGGTCCACTTTGTATGTATACAATAATTATGATACTATCTATAATGTTTCGAGGAAAGTGTTAGGCATATCTTAGCTTATTCACTAAAAGGATTAGTCAGGTAATTTATAATTACAACAGGATGCATAAATCATTATACCTAAGATTCACCTAATAAACAAGTAATATGAGACTCAACACACCCTACACATCATGTACTCATATAATCAGTCCAATCCAACTAAATTCATACAATTTGGGGTATGGATTTACTCCGTAGAAAAAACCACAACTCGAGGCAACTAGCAGGATTGCAAGAAATCATCTTCAAGCAATTTTTATTGCTCACAAATGTACTTGTTAATGCTTCAAACATTTATAAAAATCTTGATGCTTCAAGTAAAGACTACTATGTTTTTCATAGGTGGCTCACCAGCTGCCCCACCATCTAGCATACCAACTTCTGATGCTTCGAAGATTTGTTTGCAAGGTTTGAGATGGAAATTCCATGTCATCTCTGTTCAGTTGATCTTCCTTCGTTTTCATCTTTCTCAGTGAGAAAGAGTGTGTATTTCTATGGTTTTTATCCACCATTTGAGGACAGGGGCACACAATTGAGATGTATAAAGTATCATCATTTGATCAATTTGGTGTATGTCATAATCTTATTGTGAGAGATTCCTTAGTTAAATACGAAGAGAATTAAACAGTTAAGTTCCAATTATCCAATTATGTAATTACAATTATGATAATTTAAACGCAACTACTAGAAGTACCAACTATGTAAATAAAACATTAAACAATAAACACGTAAAAAAAAAAAAAAAAAAAAAACCTAAGCTTTTCTTTAGAAGAATTTTTATTTTATTTTATGATATTATATATATATATATATTATTTGTTGGCTCCATGCAAGATGGCATGGTTTAGCCACCATGTGGACCGACCATTTACTTTACTGGTCACCATTTTTCCATACAATCACATCATAGTATATTCTTACTCCCTAAAAAAATAAATCTTTTAATCTTTTTATATATATATACTAAAATTTTTGTTGTAAATTATGATCATCTAGTTCATGACACTTAGAGTCTAGACGTTACAACCAGTAGATGCACTAAATATTGTTACTATATTGTTTTTTTTTTTTTTTTTGGAGAAACAAACACACACACACACACGCAAGGGAGAGAGAAAGATGTTTTAACATAAATGCACACCACAACTCCACTCAAAAGCTATGGTAACTTTTAAGGGAGAGTAGAGTAAGTTATACTACACACAACACACTCTTTTAAATAATGTGAGACAATTATCCATTCTTTTAGAACATTTGAAATATACATATATGGACTGTCCATATTCATAGCTCTATGGTTTCATGCTTTGGTCATGCCAAAGGTCATCAACATTGTTATGAAAATTAGGTGTCTAAAGTTGAACTTATGGGTTGAACAACTTACTGAAGGCTTAGATTTTGTTACAGTTTGGTACTCTCCAATAGCCTTGGGAAGTCGAGTTATAACATGCCTTGTATATGTGGTGCAAATAGGGTACAAACTCCAAGGCAGTCGACTTCGAAATCAAAAATTCCATTTGAGTTTGTGACTTCGATTGACTAAGCCGAGATCGAATAGTTATTGAGATCTGCCCTTTGATCGATCAAGCTTCTACCTTGTGATTGGTCAAGCTTTGATTGAGTGGCAGTCAGAACTTGACAAAATGTCTTTAAACTATATCTTCACATAATGTTCTAAATATTTTGAGGCTTCACAATTGCATATAGACACTTGCATACATCTTATGTATATTTAACTTTGTTTAAATAGTAAAAATTGTAGTAATTCCAAATACAAACATAATCATAATAAATGTCTAATGTTAATTACCATAATTATAAAATATCATATTTGGACCCAAAAAATAAATAAAAGAGAAATAAAAAAAACATATTGTTGAGGTCCAAAATATCACAATTGCATCAAAGCCCAAAGCAATACAAAGGATTGAAGTTTAGGAACCATTCGGGCTTTCAAATGAAAAGGGAAGGCCCAAATCCATTAAAAGTCAATAAGAAGGGCCCAAGCCCATGAATGGGCAAGCTTTGGGTCTCACTAAACAAAGAAAAGAAGAAGTCCAGCCTAGCCCTTAAGGGAGAAAAATCGTTGGAGAGCCGCTAAACCAAGATACCTGGGAATTCCTAGAAGCCTGGGATCCTTGGGACATGCATCATGGCCAAGTTGGGACTAAGACAGCTCAAGGGGGGATGCCTAGAAACACAAGGAACGAGAACAGATATGTCCCATTAGTCACCCAATGATGTAGAAAAGGATCAAAGACTTGGGAACCAACAACTCATGAATAAGGGTCTGGTACCTCAGGGAACCTAGGGAGATGGACCATGAAGGAAGGTGGTTGGGGAACTTTCAGCTTGATAGAAAGGAATTAACCCATTTAGGAAAAATGACAAAAAGGAAAGCAACTTGAAGATGAGTCTGAAAAGGTGGTATCTAGAAGTTTTGGAAAAAGAACAATCAAATGTTAGTCCTTTAAGACCCTCCAGAATGGGAAAGTCAGTTAAGGGCTTTTGAAGAAGAAACCTCAAAAGAGGGAAATAGTGAGAAAATAAGGAATGGACCAGCCACCAATGTTGCTGATATAACATTGGTTCTGGTACTCAGGATAGCAAATGGAGGGAATCAGTGGTATCTTAGAAACCCTAGGATGACACTATAAAAGGAGGGGCAACCAACAATGAAATTCATTTAGCAACAGTGAATCATAGGGAAAAAATCCTTGAGAAATCTCTGTTAGAATTCAAAAAAGAGAAAAAAGAGGGAAAACATCGTTCGGGATCCTCAAATAGCCACCGAAGAATATATTTGGATTCAAAGAGATTCAAAATTCACAAGTCTTAGATGCCTAAGAGCCATCTAAGTTTGTGATTTTTGAACTTATTCGGACCTTGTAACACATCCTAGTGAGCATGATGTATTACAAATAACCACCAGAGAATACACTTGGATTCTTAACATTTTATTTTACTTTTTTTCCCCTCATATATCACTCTTTACTATTCCTTGCTGTTCAATGTGTATATGCTTTCTGTATGTTAGTATGTATGTGTTTTAGGATCCGCACTTTGTGCATAACTTGGTTAGAAATCAGCCCAACTTAGCTGTAGTGAACCAAGCCCAATCCCTTAAAATAATAAGCATTAGGCCCAGGATTCTTGCTCTTCTACTTAGGCCCGTGTGTTGTTTTACTAAAAAAAAAAAGAAGAACCCACCCACATATTATGTTAAACTTTCTCGTGCATTTTACGCTAAGTTACAGACTAGTATATATACACACACCCACACACACACATATAACCAAAGTCATTTGACTTTTGGTTGATCTCATAATATTGTGAGATATAAGCTTTCGAAGCATTACAATTTTATACATCATTATTCTAATATATATTTTTAATTAAATTTAAATTCTATTATCTATTTAAACCCTTCATTAGAATTTTAGTACATCATTTTTTTAGGGCAAATAACTCTTTTCCACTCAAAACTATTGCCCCGGTTACACTTAACCATTATTATTTGTTTCGCTATTAAGACTGACAAAATTTAGCATTGAAAGACCAACTTACTACCCCTTTGTCGTTTGGTTTAGAGAAGGGGGCATATAGGTTTTTCAATGATAAAATCTACATACTTAACACGAAAACAGATGGCAAGGGGACATTTAAAAAAATTTATAATTTTAGTGTGATCAATCTTAAATTTCGATAGTTCAAGGTGTTCATGTGATATGTGTGAAAGATCAGAATGTAAAGGTATAATATGCTCTAACATATAATTATTATATTTATATGTTTGGTCCAATATTTAAAATGTCATTAATATATATATCAATTGTTCGTAATTCATTGGACTAAATGTATCCGCCACTCTGTGAAAATTTTAAAAATTAAATATTGAGAAAATAACTATAAGTTAAATTATGAATTTTATTGATATGAATTAAGATGGACTTGGAAAACATAGATATAAACATTATATATGTACGGAAAACATAAACATAAATATAAAATGTGTCGTTTGTTTTGAGGTGTTAAAATTGTATTAAAAACATTAATAAATATAAATAAAAAATATATGTGTGATTAATTATTTATATCAACTTTTCAGTTTTCACCAAAGCTTTAAGAAATGCAAATAATAAAAACAATCTTGCCATGCTATTGCTAGCAAACAAACTTAAAAGCATAAAAATGAACACAAGAGGACTATCAAAAATAGTAAGATCCCGGTCAAGCTCTGGACCCTTCCTAGCTAAAGTATTAGCACATTTCATGGCAACCTTGCAAACTTCAACTGAGTGATGTATGATGTTAGGTGTTTAGTATGAGAGGCACTAGGTTTGACGAACTGTCTGGTTTACAAAAAACAGATGAACACTCTGCATTTCCTAAAGCTCTTCAAAATATGATTATCTAATTATGCAAAGATTAATTTCATCAAATTATCAAGTTATTACAACACCTTGGAAGAAGCAATTCTATTATGTTTCATCCTTACGAATAAATAAGACACCCACATCACATGTAATTTATGATTTTAGGCAACACCCACCCTTAGATATTTTTATTCATATATATATATATGGTTGTTATTCGCCCCTTTTTTGATCCTTTCTTAAGATGACAATTTTTTAGTATTACTATGAGAGGTAAATAATCTCAAGCATATGAAAAGAATTTATTGCAATATAAATATAAAATTTTCTTATAAGACAGAGTTTATTGGATTGTAATCGATTATGGTTAATAGACTGAAATAAAATGTTCACATGCGATTGCAACAAAAACAATTCTTATTTGTTAGGTCTAAAATTGAAAATGATATAAAAATATAAAAAATTAAAAAAATTGCAAACATAAACATTATTATATAAATTTTTTACTTGTGGAGTGATTATCAATTATTATAAACATTATTATCCTTCTAGTAAACTATAGACCAACTTTTGCCTCCACCCCGCCCTATCCTACAAGAACTTGTATTTGTGGAGTGATTATCAATTAATATAAAAAATTGTTTCACAAGTGGCCTTGAAAAATATGGACATAAACCATTTTATATATGTGTGGAACATATAAACATAAACAGAAACATAAATTTATTAAAAGTTTACACACACACATATATATATATATAATATATATATATATATGGTTGTTATTCGCCCCTTTTTTGATCCTTTCTTAAGATGACAATTTTTTAGTATTACTATGAGAGGTAAATAATCTCAAGCATATGAAAAGAATTTATTGCAATATAAATATAAAATTTTCTTATAAGACAGAGTTTATTGGATTGTAATCGATTATGGTTAATAGACTGAAATAAAATGTTCACATGCGATTGCAACAAAAACAATTCTTATTTGTTAGGTCTAAAATTGAAAATGATATAAAAATTTAAAAAATTGCAAACATAAACATTATTATATAAATTTTTTTACTTGTGGAGTGATTATCAATTATTATAAACATTATTATCCTTCTAGTAAACTATAGACCAACTTTTGCCTCCACCCCGCCCTATCCTACAAGAACTTGTATTTGTGGAGTGATTATCAATTAATATAAAAAATTGTTTCACAAGTGGCCTTGAAAAATATGGACATAAACCATTTTATATATGTGTGGAAAATATAAACATAAACAGAAACATAAATTTATTAAAAGTTTACACACACACATATATATATATATAATATAAACACAAATATGGAGAGAGAGAGAGAGAGAGAGAATAACAAAAAATTATAGAATATGTCCTTGTTAAGATCCACTTCGTGTGTACAATAATTATGATACTATTTATAATGACTCAAAAAAGGTGTTAGGCACACTTGCGCTTATTTACTAAAAGGACTAGTCAAGTTATTACCATAGGACTCATAAATCCAAATACCTAAGATTCACCTAATAAACAAGTAATGTGAAGTTCAACACACACCTTGCACAACATGTACTCATAGAATTCAATCCAACTAAATCCATACAATTGGGGTATGGATTTACTCTGTAGAAAGAGCCACACCTCAAGGCAACTGGAAGGATTGCAAAAAATATATTCAAACTGTTTTTATCGCTCACAAATATTTGTTAATGTTTCAAACATTTATTAAATTCTTAACATATCAATGGCGATACAGCCGAGATTAAGAAAAAGACCAGCCCCCAACTACTTATTTTAAACAATAAAGCACCATGACACCATTAACATATTACTCATTCAAACTAATGAAATTAAGCTAAGTATCTTTACCACATGTTTATAAGCAATATTACATTTATGATCATATAATTTAAAAAATATAGGTTACATATATATATATATATATATATATATATATATATATTATATATATATATATATATATATATATATATATATATCAAATTGCCATACTTGGTGTGATTTTAAGTAATATCACACGGTCACACCACCTAATATTTTTAATTGGATATGAATTTTGATAAATCCACCACTGAATTGCATTATCTTCATATATTCTCGATGCTTAAAAAATTTCAAGATGATCAGAGATCAATAGCCATGTCATTAATCAATTATTTAAATTCAAATTTTTGTAGTTTAAAATAATGCATAAAAAATGAGTTTATGGATCGAATGGTAAATTATATCCATTTGACATAGAAATTGACATGCATGTTGAGAACATATAAAACATATAATCTAATAGCTGGTTTTTTAAAATATGAATTCAATAATAAATTAATGGATGATGTAACATTGTTTAGAGTTACACTAAGTATAACTTGAACCCAGCTCATATATATATATATATATATATATATTTTAATTTCTTGATAATTATTGGGTGACTCTTCCTTCTCCTCCAAAAAAGAAAAAAGAAAAAGTAAAGAACAATAAATGGCCAGATTTTGTCTCTATTTATTTACTATTTTTTTTTCTTTCAATAAACTTTCTTGGTCTTAATATTGCATACCCTTAATGTAGTGATCACCTACAAGTGTAAATGCTTGTAAGGTGTGAAAAGTAAATGCCAAATTCAAGTCCTTCGAAGTGAGTTTTACACGTATATACATTTAAATTAGGCTAAAATAGAGCTTCCATTTTGGGTAAAAAAGAAAAAATTCCTTGGTCCTTACAATACTTCAAAGAATAAAAAAAAAAAAAAAAAAAAAAATTCTAAGTTGCGTAACACTTGAGACAACCTTTTACACTCCTCTAGCGACAGTACTCGGACCCTAAACACAAACAAATGTCCAAAACACAAGTCCAACATATATAAGCAAAAACCGTTTCGCCCATTTCTTTATAGTATTCAGTCACAGAGTTCTGTTGCTGCTGTTGTCTTTTCAACAAGAAGAAGAAGAAGAAGAAGAAGAACAACAACAACAACTAGTGTTATCCATTCCTCATTCTTTTTTCTTCTAAAAACACCAACTTTCAAAAGAAGAAAACCTCTAAGGTACTATAGGTCTTATTGAAGTTCTCTCTTTTTTATTATCTCTATCTTTGTTTTGTTTTGTTTTCTTGAGAACCAAACACCCTCCTCTGCATAACCATTTTCCCGCGCTCAAAACACCGAACCATTTGTGGTTCCTTACGTTGTTTTTTTCTCTTAATACTTCGCTGCATTTTAGGTTATTGACTGCCCTTTCTGTTTCACGCTCTGTTTTCAAATTTTGTTTTTTCGAAACAGAACAAAATTGAATTTTGAAAGTAAAGTTTTGTGCTTTTCAATGTTTTGTGTGTGTGTGTTTGGATGGGTGGGTGTGTTTTCGTATATTTGATTTTGCAAATTCTTTATTTGTTGTATAATATTTTGTAACTTTTTCAATTTTGTTTCTTTGCTATACCTTTTTGTAAAAATCGGAAGTGCTTTGTTGGGTTCGTATTAGAACGTATAATTAGCACACAAATGGGAGTTAGAAATTTAGAATTTATTTATTTTTATTAAAAATAAAAAATTAAATTTTCACATTTTGCTCTGTTTGAGAATTGTATTTCTAATTTTGGTACTCTGTTAGAACAGTTTTAGATTGATCAACATTATAATTACAACAATTCTGAATATTATAATTTACTTTTTTGATTGAATTCTAACCTCTAGTTTGCATATTTATAGTCATTTCTTTTTTGGGGTTTTAATTGTTGAAGGATTAATAAGAATTGATTATCATGTTGGCTACTCAAATTAGTTTGATTAGCATTATAATTAAAACAAGCTGAATATTACAATGTACTTGTTTTATCTAATTCTAACGTCTGGCTTGCATATTGGTGGTGATTTCTTTGTTGGGGTTTTGATTGTTGAAGGATTTTAACAAGAATTGATTGCCATGTTGGCCACTCGAGTTAGTAAGGGTATTATAACGAAACAACGAGGCCGCTATCTTTGTCACGGTCAAGCGAAGTTTGCAATTCCTTTGTACCAATTGATAGGAAAGGGTTAAGCAATGCAGAGATTGTGGAGAGCTGCCATTTGTCTTTGAGGAATAGGGCATTTTTGTCTCCACTGGTGACTCGGCGAAGAAAACCCGATATTGTGTTTGTGATAGTCAGTTGAGCTCTGATTATGATGTGAGTTCCTCTGATGTGGAAGAGGAGACTCTGAGCAGTGCAGGGGAGGACACTCTGTAAGATATTAAGCCTTGAACTGTATTTTTTGTACATACTAATTTGAGGATCAACTGTTTACATGCTTGTCTGTTTTATAGAGGTATTACTAGTTTCTTTTGCATTTTTGGTTTGAAGTTCTATGATGAATTTATGTGTGCATTTTTTGGATTGTGGAATGTTATTATAAAATTTGGATGCTCAATTTCAAATAATAGTGTAAGATATCTTTATTTCTTTACTTCATATGGACATAGAAATAATAATGCAGTATGCCTTTTCAAAATATACTGGTTTGTGGTCTGAAAGTATGTAATATTTGATTCTGGCCTGATAACATTGTACTAAGTTGTGTCTCCCACATTTTACTTCCTTTATTTATTTTGCTATTATTCTTCTTTAGCTCTGATTTTCATTGAAACCATTAGGCAATGATCATTGCTCTTATTCTGTGATCTCTCTCTCTCTCTCTCTTCCCTTCTTAATGCTAAGATGACACTTATTTCCAATTCCTGATCCAGAAGTGAATATGTGAAGCTTGTATGCAGCAAAAAAAAGAATACATGAACCTTGTAACGGGAAGAGTTTCTATTTACTTCTATTTGGACTCTATGTGTAACAATATGCTATGGGAAGCCTAATCAGTCTGCATTATAAGAAAGGAACACAAGTCTTGTGCAGCAGACTTTTAAGGTGGATAGGGATATAAATATTGGTCTTGGTGGGGCACTGCCTGGAGCTTTTGAGTATGCCTCTTGAGAGCTATAGATCTGTGTATGGCTATTTAACAAATTATAAGTTGTTTGGCATGATAATTGTGTCCTTCATGCTTAGGTGAGATTATTCGGTGCACCCTGTGTACTACACCCTCCTCTCACATAATGGTGGGCCCTACTTGTGGTTCCTGCACATAGGGTCCACTATTATGTGCGAAGGAGGTGTAGTACACTGGGTGTACATATCAGTTTTTCCATACATAGGGTATATAGCATCTTGTGAGCTATAGACCCAAGCATTGTTATTTGACTTGATTCTTAAGTTATTTGACATGATAACTTGTAGGAATAGATGGTAGGACTCTCTCTGCTTTCTCAATGTGCGTGTGTGTGCGTATGTGGGCACACTTTCTCATAAGATGTTTATCGGTGACACAATTGTATGTAATGATAGTATGTATGTCTTTAAATTATTGATTTGCTACTTATTGTGTAAGATGTTATTATTTTCTATTTCTTTTAAAGTTTCCTATTTTTTGGTTGGGTTTCGGATCATGAAACTTCTGTACAAGTATGAATTTTCTTAATTTGTTTACAGTAAATTGGCAGGAACTCCTGCTGGTCAATCAAAGTCTCGGGATGTAAAGCATGAAGTTTTAATGCTTTCTTTTCCTGCAATTGGTGGACAGGCTCTTGAACCCTTAGCACAGCTGATGGAGACTGCCTATATTGGTAGATTAGGTACTATCTGTTACTGATATATGATTCCTTCCTTCTGTAATTTTTAATTTTAACACCTTCTTGGTAATATTTGAGCCCCTTTCATTGGTTTAAATTTATTATAAAATAATAATGTCCTCTTTATGGTATAGGAATCATGATCATGATGTGTGTTTAGTGGTCATTGGCTGGTTTTGTTCTTCTAAAACTAAAGTTATGTGAAGTAGGTGCTTTCCCTTGCTTTAGATAGTGTGGAGTCAATAGAAAACCATTGATGCATCTTTGATAATCAATATTTAGCTAGTGTTGGGTTGGTTTTATAGTCCTAGAACTAAAGTTGTGAGAATATTTGTGCTTTCAGCTGATTTAGTTAATGTGGCATTTAAGGCAATAGAAAACCATGGACGCATCTCATGATTTAGGAAAACTTAAATTTAATCAACCTAAAAGTTATTTTCTTTTGCATTGGTTCTGATTTCTGGGTATAAGAGCTAAAATACACACTGGATTAACAATCATTATTATTATTATTATTTTGCTTTGGAGCTTTAACTCACCCCCTTTGTTTTATTATTCATAGGTCCTGTGGAGTTGGGTTCAGCTGGTATTTCCACAAACATCTTTAACTGCATATCAAAGCTATTTAATATTCCTCTCCTTAGTGTTGCCACTTCTTTCGTTGCTGAAGACATTTCGAAGAATTCAGTCAAAGATTCTGCTTCAGGTGAAGTAAAATTAACAGTTGATGCCTCGAGTGTTTTTGTTGATTGTATTTGATTCTGGTTTGATGGTATGACTATGAGTATATAACTGGCTCGGTATTTTCACTTTCATTGCTAATTTGGTCTGATTGTTGTACATGTGGGGGTTTTCTAGAAGACAGTACTAATGGTAAACCAGCTGAAAGAAAGCAGCTATCTTCAGTATCTACAGCTTTACTATTAGCAGTTGGGATTGGCATTATTGAGGCTTTGGCCTTGTATTTGGGATCAGGAAAGTTTCTAGATTTAATGGGCATATCTTCAGTAAGTTATTACACGTACTCAGGTTTATGCTATATATTTACTTATCAACCCCCGCTCCCTCCTTTCCCTCGCTCTATACACATATGTCCATGCATATGTTTTTATTTTCTCAGGTATATGGCTTCCTATTGACAAGGAATTTTTTTTCCTGGGTATCATTTGCTCTCTAGGGTTCATCCATGCGTATTCCAGCACAACGATTTCTTTCACTTAGAGCCTTTGGTGCTCCTGCAGTTGTGGTATCTTTGGCTCTTCAAGGCGTTTTCCGTGGTTTTAAGGACACAAAAACTCCTGTTTTATGTCTAGGCAAGTGCTTTATTTTAGTAATACTTATTGACACTAATATTATCTTAGACAACAGATATAGATATAATATGTCATAATACTCGAGCATTTTTTTAATACAATTCCTTTTGTGCCTGTAATTTACTTTATTGTTTCTCTTTCAGTTGGTTCTAATGTTTTGTATCAAGAATAGAAGGAATAAATTACATTTCATGGTGCTTGATACCATCTTGAAATGCTTGCTCATTTGATCATCAAATTCAAATGAGTCATGTCATATTCTTTTCCTTGTTTGACCCAACCAGGGGGCTTTTTCCTTCTTTTGTTTGAATTTTTTTTTTTTGGGTGGGAGCTGAGTTCTCAGTTTTGAGCCCATATATTTTCCAATGCATTTCCAAAAGATATTGGTCATCATTTATAGGATACAAGGGATATGCTTATTTGGATACATCTCATCAAATTATAAATCTGAAGGTTTTGTAGAAGCAAGGTTTATAGATGTTCCGACTGATTTATATGAAGAAACTATCCAATGTAAAAACTAATGAAAAATTTGTTAAAAAATATAGAAATCATTGTGTAAATTTTGTTATGTTGATGCCATTTATGGTATTTTTCATTATTTTATACATTCCCGTTATTGGGAGTGTGTGCATCTGCATCAATGCCTTTCATCCTAATTGTAATTTTTTCGTGGGAAAAATGTAGAAGCATATTTTAGTGCAATACTTGTAGTAGTGAACAAGGAAGAAACTGATCTTTTCTAGTCTTATTTTATAGTATCTATGAGATATTTTTTTAAAAAAAATTTTGTATTTCATCTTTGTCTGATGTTGTCCTATGGTGCTTCCTACTTATTAGTTATTGCCTTTATTTTTTGAGTTTACACTTTATCAAGATCCTGTGGTTCTTTTTTTTTTTTTTCATTTCTTCTACACTGCTTCCTGCAAACTAATGTATTGTCCCATATGCAGGCATTGGAAATCTATCAGCAGTATTTTTGTTTCCCATTCTTATGTATTATTTTCAATTGGGTGCAACTGGAGCAGCAATATCCACTGTCTTGTCTCAGTATGTGCTTTTTGGATGACTTTCTTCCTCTATACCTATCTCTTTGGCTTTATTTAACCATAATTCATGCTATAAAATATTAATGCTTCAGGTATATTGTTACCTTCTTACTGATCTGGCATCTAAACAAGAGAGCTGTATTACTGCCTCCAAAGCTGGGATCACTTCAGTTTGGTGGATATTTAAAATCTGGTAAGCTCTTAAATTTTTTCACTTTGTCAGTGCCAACTCTCTTGATTTTTATATTTATTTTTGTTTTCCCCACTTTTCTTACTGATCTGATAATCTCATTTGCTATTGCTTTTGCTGATGGAGCAGTACATTGGTTTTTATTTTTAGCTTGTTAATTACCAACACAACGAATTGGTGAACCTCATCCTTTCATTTGAGTTATAGCTTGTTGGCTACATTGGTTTTATTTTTAGCTTGTTAGTTACCAACAGAAGCAATGGGTCTTGAACCCTTTACCTCATCCTTTCATTTGAGTTGTAGCTTGTTGGCTACATTTTATTTTAATGCTGCTTCTAAATGTATGACTATTTTTTATTCTGATAATGATTGATATAGATGCCAGATCATTTCGTCTAATTCAGATGTATTTTAATGCTTACCAATGACGGGCTGCTGTAGGTGGTTTTCTTCTTGGAAGAACTCTTGCTGTTCTTATTACCATGACATTGGGGACATCAATGGCTGCTCGTCAAGGTCCAGTTGCTATGGCTGCTCATCAGATATGTATTCAAGTATGGTTGGCTGTATCCCTCCTTACGGATGCACTGGCTGCATCTGGTCAGGTATTTAATAATTTATTTTAGTTATTTTCTTATATAATGCCATAACATACTTATTTATATTCCCCATGCTATGACCCCATTTATTTTTATTATGGTTGGAATCATTAATTTTGGTGCGAGCTTCATGGATTGGAAGTGATTAAAATCAACAAATACAGATTGTTGTAGAATATACATAAATGAGGTGTGAAGTCTAACAACTAATTTGAGAATGAAAAATATGTAATAATGACATTTCGGAAAGATGTCTCTAATAAAAAGGGAAACTGTATTTCTGCATTTAACCTTTAGAGTTTAAAGTCCTCCAAGAAACTATATGAGAAGATTTAGTTTGCTTATCACAGAGCTCCCCCACATTTTGTTATCAGGACTAACCTACAGAAAAGTTTGTGTTTTTATTGACTTCCAAATTGTCATCTATTTGTAGGCCCTGATTGCAAGTTCTTTCTCTAAAGGTGATTATCAGTCTGTGAAAGACATTACAGATTATGTTTTAAAGGTAAGCTTATTGTGTCTGATTCTCCATTGTGTTCTATGTGTCTAATGCACATCTTTAGTTGAGTTGATCTGTTTGAAATTGATGTGCATATTTTTTCCAGATAGGATTGTTCACTGGAGTTTTCTTGTCTGCGGTTCTGGGTGTATCTTTTGGTTCATTGGCCACTGTGTTTACAAAGGATGCTGAAGTATTGGAAATTGTTAGAACTGGGGTACTGGTATGTAGCACACTAACAATGGATGATTTGTTTGATTTTTGTATAGCTTTACAAGTTTACACAAATGTCGGTGCCCTTGCATATTTCTTATGAATTCAAAATTTTTTCACAGTTTGTCAGTGCTAGTCAACCTTTGAATGCCCTGGCTTTTATTTTTGATGGCCTCCATTATGGTGTTTCAGACTTCCCATATGCAGCTTACTCTATGGTAAACCTTACCATTGCAAAGTAAAAATTTCTTGGAGATGTCCTTAATTGGTTGTGCTTATTGCTTGTTTTTGACATTTTTTGATGGATTTATAGATGATATCGGGGGCAATATGTTCAACCTTTTTGCTCTATGCTCCTTCAATTTTGGGCCTTCCTGGGGTTTGGTTGGGCTTAACTCTCTTTATGGGCTTACGGACGGTGGCAGGATTTGCGAGGTAAACTTTACAATATTATGAGAGTATGGTGAATTTTGAACTATTACTTTCATACGATGGTTCTATATGTGAATTATGAATTATATTCTCTTTTTGACTGTTTATCCTAGTAGTAGGTGAGGGCTGATATGCAATTGTTGATGAAAATTTTTATTTAGTATGTGTCCACTTGACAATTGACATGCTTGGTGTTGGCATTTTGATAATGCATAATGATGTGAAGTCATATTTGGTTCTACTATCTCTGGTCTAGTACCATATATTACTGATGTTTGCAATTTTCATTCATAATCATATTTTTTAGAAGTCAGGTATTGTCAGAATTTGCATATAAAAAAAAAAAAATTGTTGTCATGTCAATGTTCATGAGGACTTTAGGATGTTTATCAGTGTCAATCTGTTTAAGTAGATTTGATGGTTGCCAGTTCTTGCTTGTGCTAGTAGATGTATTTATTTATAATTTATTTATTATTTATTTTTTTTTTTTCAGATTACTATCAAAAAATGGTCCATGGTGGTTCTTGCACAGGGACTGCCAGAGAACTGAGGTTAGTGCATATTCATGACTCTGATTATGGTTCATTGTTCTAATTTTCTGATATGTATTAACGTCATGTATTCCTGCAATTTTTTGGTTTTTCTCGTCTTCAACTTATGAAAAGTTCTTGTCTTTGTACCTACAAATTTATGCATGATATTGGGTGAGTGAGTCTTCTTGGTTCCGTCGGTAAGGTTTCATATGAATGTCAGTCATTTGCTGTTCAATTTACCTCTAAATTTATGCATGACATTCGGTGAATGGGTCCCAAAGGAGGGTTTCTTTTGAACATCACTTCAAACGCAGTTACTTCACTCCATTTAACTATGACCGAAAAGTTATCTGTAATTCATATTTGTTTTGTACTTATTTCCCCCTTCCTCTCAAAAGTTTCTCTATTCTCTATGTTTGTTGGTGACTCTGACTTACATTATCTGAACTTCACTTGCTTTTTGCACAAATATTTTTTTAATAGAAGAAGACAATAGTTGAATAGAAAAAATAATTTTTAGTAGAAATTAATTTTTCCATACATAATAACCAAAAAAGAAAAAAGAAACGATTACTGTTTTTCTTATTTGTGATGAAAACCAAGTTTTACTTCCTTGGGACAAGTTCTTTAGGTGAGGTCTGCAAAAGCAGTGCTGGTTATTATCCTTATTGCATTTGAGTTGCTAACTCAATTCTGACCACCACTTGTACCCAACAGCAAGAACAAGCAACCATATATAGTGGAAACTTGGTGGTACATTACTGTTCATTCTTTTAGTATAAGTCTACATTTGAATTGACGTAATTTGTGTTGGAAACAAATGGCATACTGTCAACGTTTCTTTTTTGAATTTATATGCACATTGAGATGATGATTTCATATTTGCACAAACTAATGATGCAAATTACATCCCTTCTTTCTAAATACCTTAAATGGCTCTCTAGTTTAGTTGATATTGTATGTATTTCTCATTTCTCAATTGAAATGAAAAACTGCTTCTATTTAGTAGAATTGCTTGTAAAAATTTACTGGTAAGTGCTTATTGGTCCAATCTGCATTATTATGCCTTTTTCCGACTTTAGAATTTGGTTCTCGACTTTAGAATTATTTAACCACCTTCTTTTTCAGCTGGCCACTTGAGATGGGAACCATCTGGAAAGATTGCAGGACATATACGATGCTCAAGTATGACATGACATATATATTCTTTTAGAGGTGTTTCAGTTGTAACTTGCGGCTTTTGGTTACACATTCTTTTTAAGCTGATAGAAAGTTTTTGGCTTTCAATTGGCATAATCTGGTATAAAGTAAACAAATTAAAGCAATGTGTTATCAATTAGAAATTTTGTTAATGAATTAGTTATTTTTGTTAATGTAAATGGTGTTTGCTAAATTTTCGTTTGTGCTTGTTAGTTATTATGTATGTTATTCTCTGGCAAAGTCTAGGTTTTTCTTTCCCGGGAGAGCAATGGTGCTCCAAAATAAGTGTTTTATTGAGACAACCTCGCTGAGAGTAGGTAATGTGATGGGTATTCTTCTAGGAAGTTCTTGTTTATACCCCAACCTTTTAGTTAATTCTGAATAAAAAAGAAAAAAGAAAATCGTTGAAGAGATGCTTTATTATTTTTTTATTTGATAATTGGACAGGAGGAGGGGGATTTAAACCATGATTTTCCTTATAAAAACTAGTAGATCATTCATTGACTTACATGGCTCTTGGCAAGTCCGAAAAATGAAAAAGAGCCATCTTGATGAAGAAGTAGCAACAACTTCCATGTAACAAGATTAGTTATCAAAGGAAAAAAAAAAAAAAAAAGGGAAGGAAGATTAGGCCAACCTAAGGGTATGGTCTGGTGGTTTCTAGGCCTCATGTATCACATGAGGCTTTGGGTTCAAGTCTCCTAGCTTGGCAACACCTTGGGCCATTTACTCAAAATTTAAGAGACCAAGAGTTCTATAAAATTAAAATGTATTAAAATGTTCTATGTGAATGAAAAATTCCACTGAATTGAATTGGATCCATGTATCTAAGAAGTAGTGAGAATTCTTGATCTTGAGGCTTCTTACTCAATAATTCATTAATTCTCCCTCGCAGTTCTGTTCACCACTCAATTATTATCTCTTGAGGCTCCTTAAGTTTGAGGTAGATAGGATAAGATATCTAATCCAAATTTTCCTAGGATATCACGGAATTACGTGCCGTTTGGCAAACAATGCCGTGAACAAGTATGCTCCATATTCTTTGAAAAAAAACAAAGATGCTCCATATTTGGAAAAGATTGCAATAGCTTTGTATTTTTATTAGTTCCGTGCTCATTATTCTTACATAAAAAGGTGACACAAATGTGGTCATGAATGACAAGTGTGGTCATTCATTCATGCAGAAAGGTACTGAAAATGAATCGTTTAAGTCACAAGACTCACAATTGGTTGTCATATGCGACAACTTTTACTTTGTCAATATCCTTTTTTATTGGGAAACATAATCTAATGGTCCATAAGGCTCAAACAATTCAGCAATGAATCCTTTCTTTCTTTTGGGGTTCCACCCCATGTCTTTGCACAGTTGATCATTGTACCATGTATGAAGAGCACCAATGCATGATCTCCTGTAGTATTGCCCAGAGTATCTCTTCATGTACTCATCCCATTTTGCCACATCTTTTTCCATCTCTTTGATGCTAGGCAATCTGAATGTGCTGTCTAGAAGCTCTGCTAGCCATCTGCATCTCATCTCTGACGTGTACAAGTTTGAAACACTTTCTGAAAATCCAATTACTGCTAGTTGTGGAATTCTAGGATGAATACATTCCCTGTTCAAGTCAAAATCTAATTTTGTCATTCAAAGTAATACTTATTGATAAATTAATCACATTTTCTAAAATGGTGAAATTAAATGGGAGGTTAAGTGCAAACATAGTTTTCAAGTTTAGTAGCACATGCCTCAAGTCAATACTATGATAAACTAGTACTAGTCCAAATTTTAAAAGTTTAAGGTCCCGTTTGGTACGTGAGTTTAAACACACAACATTACACATATTTTCATACACTTTTTCATTCACATATATTTCTAAAAAAATTGAAAATTATTGTTTAAACACACATGTCTAACGGGCCCTAATCTATTATGAAATGATAAATTTAATAATTTAGTTATTATTATAACATTTATTCCCCAAAAATGAACAGAAGTTGTTTGTAAACCTAAATGAAATGTTAAATAAAAAGTCCATCTTTCTTATTTGACAGAATTTACCTCTAAACTAGTTTAGAAAAAAATTTCTTTAATCCATTATATAACTATTGTTATAAATATTCACATATAATCTTAGTCATTTGACTTTTATTTATTTATTTGAATTATACGAGTAATGTGAGTTGTTTGAATAATTTAATGAGTCATGTGATTAAATTCATGAAGATGACTTTATGAATCATTGCTTAATGGGTTGGAGAAAATTAAGTTTTATCTTTATATTGCTTATCATATAATATGTTAATTCGTACATTGCTAGTTATTAAATCTAATGTTATGTTCAAAAAAAAAAAAAAAAAAAAACTAATGTTATGATTCTCCTTTCTCCCTTTTTAATGAAAAGGACAATTTTCCTTAATTTTCTCCTCTCAAAGAAAATTATAACCAAAAAAAAAAAAAAAAATCTAACCTGTAGAGGGGAACAGTTGCATCAAGCGAACCAACGGTGTAGTCTTTGAAGGTGGGGGAGACAAAAATGTCTTTGAGTTTTTTGTCACCCTGGAACCCAGTAGCCAATATGACCAAATCTGTCTTTAGGGGTTGTGCCTCACCATTAACCAAACCACCTTCTTTACAAAAGCCGAAGCTCTTACTCTTTTTCAAATTGATGCTTCCCTCTTCAACTTTGTCATAGAATTTTTCTGGTACCGTGGAGATCAAACAAGAATTGATTTCTGTATGGAAACTATGTTTTGGTACCATTCCAAACTTTGCCAGCCTCAGCTTATTTTTTATATGGCTTTCAACAAATTAGAAAATGCCCATCTCTGTTACATGATCAAAACTTTGTAAACTTCAACCTTAGGATTAATTGTCATGTCAAGTTAAAAAATATTCGAAAAAAAGAAAAAGAGAAAGAGGTGGGGGGGGGGGGGGGGGGTGTGTGTGTTAATTCAAAGAGACCCCCTCATGAGTCATTGTCAAACGCTGTGCTACAATTTATTTTTATTGGACATAATGATCAAGTGAACATGTGTTATATAGGAATCAATTATATGTGCATGTGTCATGCTTCACATGATGTCAATATGACCATTTTCTGTTAAAATAAAAGTG
Source organism: Castanea mollissima (assembly GCA_014183005.1). Lineage (NCBI taxonomy): Eukaryota > Viridiplantae > Streptophyta > Magnoliopsida > Fagales > Fagaceae > Castanea > Castanea mollissima. Next base: position 1,262,223 of record JACAVU010000011.1, read on the forward strand.
ATGGAAATCTACTTAAGGGTCAATTTGTGTTGTTTTAAACCCAACTGCAAAGGGTCCAACAAATAGAGATTACAGGAAATCTAAATGACAACCAAAATCAAATCAAATTGAAGGGTTTGATGATGTTTTACCATAAGTTGTTTGTTTGATGATAACCCATACCATAAGTTCAATGTCCTACACAAGTAGTTTGTTTGGTAATGAACCCCCACCCCCCCCCCCCCCCCCCGCGCCTCAAAAAAAAAAAAAAAAAAAACCTCAAAAAAGGGAGAAATTTTACCACAGGGAAAGAAGTGTTGCAAGGAGACTTAATAGGAAGCCTTCACCAGGTTTGTGAACCAGTAGCTCGGAGAAGCGATTAAGGTATAAATAAGTAAGAGGCACGCCCCATGGAAGGTAATCAGGAACGTTCCAATGTTCCTTCCTGTATAATACAGTACATGGATGTTCAGTGCCTGCAAATTTATGGTTAAACCAATGTAAAAAACCTATCAAATACAATAAATCTAAGCATAGGGGTACAGAGTTAATAAATTCTGCTCATGAGCATTTTATCATTTACAAAAACTATGAGATTGACTAAAATACACTTTTGGTCCTAAAATTTTGAAGTTATTTTCATTTTGACCATTTACGTTTTAAATTTTCATTTTAGTCTTTCATATTTGATTCAATTTTCATTTTTTTCAATTTGAAATTGAATATGAAGAGTCAAAGCGAAAATTTTGAACATAAAATATCAAAATGAAAACAATCTCAAACTTTAAAAGTCCAAAGTGCACTTTAGTCTATGAGATATTTATACAGATGTAAAATGTAAGTAAAATTTGTGTTTCTTACCATTGGCCAGTGAGCATTCCATAGCAATGTCCAAGGCAGATTTTTGGAATCCCACAACAGTGATTTGCTTCCCTTTAACGAAGTCAGCAGCACTTTTATCGTCCATGGCAGCGTAATCCATGGAGTGCATCACCTTTCCATGAAATACTTCTGGGCCTTGGTTTGGAGGGAATTCAGGAATATTTGGAATGTCACTGAATCGCCCAACGCAGAGGATCACAAAGTCCACTAAATGTACCTGCATTTCCATTCACATAAGAGGGAATAAGATCAAGATTCTAAAAAAAAAAAAAATTATTTTCACTACTATTCTACAGTACAAGGATTCCCTTACAGTGATTTCGTGAAATCCTAATGATAAAGATAAATTCTTTAACTGATCTGATATAGTTAGTTAAGCAATCCAAACTTAATTATCTAAAACTAAGATAAAGTTTGAGAATTGGCACAATCCACCATTCCACATATAGTCCTAACCCAAAGAAAAAACTTCATATATAGCAAGTGCACAAAAAATCATGACAAGAAAAAGAACAATTCGAATAGGTTATATGTGTGTTTACATACTATACAATATACATACCTCAGTTGAAAAGTTTTGAGCATCCTCTACTATAACCTTCCATTTCCCTTTAGAGCCAAAGGGGTCACCAATACCACCCCACATTCTCCAAGATTGCATCTCTTCCTCAGATGGGCCTTCATACTCGATGCTCAAAACTTTGGTATTAAATTTGATGTGCCTAAGCAAGTCAAAATGGTTAGCATAGGATTGAATATAATCAAAGACTTGGTGTTGGTTAGGGAAGTCTTCTTCCACTGTAGAAGGCCATGGAAAATCTGAGAACTGATATGCTGGTTTTGGAGTTTGGAGCTTAGTGGTCTCTACGGTTTTGGTCCACGCTCCTCCGATGCTGCTTTTGGCTTCAAAAACGATTGGATGAAAACCCTTTGACAAAGTGTACTTACAAGCCAAAAGGCCACTGATACCAGCTCCAATTATGGCCACCTGTCTCTCCATTGCTTTGTGTTTTGAGTATCAAACTTTGTATGATTCTGCCTTTAAAGAGGCCTCTACATGTGTGAAATGGGAAAGTGTCAAAGACTCAAAACTAGATAAACTGAGACTTGTCAAATCTAAGCTAGATTCTCTATCTCTCTCTGGTGAATACTGAATTGTATAGTTTATCTATTTTTGATCTTGCTAGTACTAACTGTGGAAAATGGTAGACAATGAAAGGTAACGTGCAAATTGTCCTTGTCGGCTGCCCAGAAAAAAGTTTCATCTCGTTAATTGCAAGATGCAGTAGCGTGATTTTGTAACTTAAGCACGTTGTCTTGTCAGTCGCTCCCAAAAAACAAATATATATCATTAACACTTTTGCAACTATGACAATTACCATTATATATATATATATATGAATTTTGCTAACGTGTGTGCAATAAATATTTATTTTTGTATAAAAAAATTTCTCAAGAATTGAAAAAGTATTAACAGCTTTTTCAATTTTTGAGAAAATTGTATCATAAATAGATGACTTAATGTGTGTACTAAGGACACACATTAAGTATTCATTTTTAGAGAAATTTGTTTCAAAAATTGAAAAAGTATTTACAAATTTTTCAATTTTCAAACAATTTTTATCATAAATAAATGGTTTAATGTGTGTTATACCGAACCCATACGTGTATATATATATATATATATATATGAATGAGAACACTAATAGGAGTTATATAAGAGTGTTCTTTATTGCGTACACTCCATTGATGGAAAAGCAGAAGTTTAATCCTTCTAAGGATAACACTTTTGACCACTATAAAGTTGCAAACATGGACCTCCAGGTCCAAGAGACCAAACACAACTCAGGTATTTTTCTCTATCAGGAACGTAAATATCGAACGAGTGGCGTTCCTTAAACCATTCAAAAGTGCAGGAGACTACAGGCTCATCTATGATCTCGAAAAAGCCAAGTTTAAAGGGAATTCTCTGGACGAGAAGACCAAGCATATCCTCAGGTTGACAACGGGCTATAACATTCAAGCCACTACCCACGTAATTATAGATATCAATTTTTGCTGCTTCTGCATTCATAGAGAAAGTAGTAGTAATTATAAACAGATCAAGCTAAAACAATAGTAATTTTGAGGTCCTGCAAATTTATATGTTAATATTTTAAGGTATTTTTATTTAAATTTTATTACATGTTTAAACTCTCAATTAGAATATGGACTCAATGCATTTCATTTAATTAATACCCCCCTTCATCCCAAATTTTCACACCTAGCTCTATTCCATTTTAACTTTTAAGAAGTCCCAAAATGAAGTTATTTTGGAAAAATCAGTATATAAAATTTCTTAACACACTCTTAGTTTTCACTTTATTTAAAAAGTCAATACTCTTTTTTAACTAAAGTTTAAAGAGAAAAGTTAACAGATGCAATGCCCCATCTATTAATCAGACTCAAGTTTAAATTAAAGAGAGTAGTTTTGAAAGTGTGTGCATTTTCAAGCAAAAGACAATACATTAAATGATATATATGAATACAGTCATAATAAATATCTATTAATGATCACCATAATTATATATTTAATAGTTCAATATAAAAGTGCAACATAATAAATACTTATTAATAATTATCATAATTATATATTTAAAAGTTCAATAAAAAAATTAATACTTATTAATTGACTATTATTAATTATCATATTTTTTTTTGAGAAAAATTAATTATCATATTTAATATTTATGCAAATTACAACTTACTTACCTGTGGTTTGGCCGAAATTTAAATTACCTACTTGTAGTTTGAAATTGATAGTTTATCCACTTGAAGTTAACTCAGTTAAAATTTTATAACCCACCTTTATTAAAAACAGAGCTAAATATGTAATTTTGTTATACTTTTATGTCTCATTCTCCCAAAAACACAAAAAATATAAAAATATAAAATCAAATAAGATAAAAAAGAATTCAGCGGAACACTTGTATCATGTAAATTCAAATCACAAGTAGACAACTTAAATTTCGGTTATATTATATGTGAGTAAGTTGTAATTTATACTTAATATTTCATATACAAACAAAATCATAGTAAAAGAAAATCTAAGGTAACGTCTCACTTTCTCTCTGCAAGTAGGATCTATGGTTGTCTAGGCTGCTCCTAGTTCTTGCACTGTTACCGGAGTTCATCGGAGTTGTGAAACCCTCTATTGAGCCCTTCTAACGGTGAATGTGGGTCTCTAGTGCCAAGTTGAAATGGTTACCTAGCTCCTATATTAGAGAAGTGACTAATGGATAAAAAATAAAATAAAATTCTAAGAATATAACATTTCAACAAAATCTATGATTATGCGAATCAGACAGCACCTAAAGCAATTAATTAGTACATCAGTATGGCTTGAACAATATGGAATTGTTGAAATTATATCCATTTTCTTATATCAATTTTGACATTAATATCATACACTACTGTTTGAGCCTGGATTATTATCTTCTTTCTTTCTTTGTTGTTGTTGTTGTTGTGTTCGTTTGTTTGTTTGTTTGTTTTGTTTGTTTTGTTTTTTGTATTTTGTGTGTGTGTGTGTGTATGTAACATTTTAGCTTATTTGTATATGTACAACTTTTATAAGACTCATTTTTTTTTTCACATGTATAATGTATTTTTGTCAATTACCAAAAAAATAAGCAAATAAGAATTAAGTAAAAAGCTAATCCAAATGTATTCACGTAATGATATGGCCCTCACTTAGTATGTGTGAGTTTGGACTTACATGTGAAGGGGAAGTTGCATAATATTAGTTAAATGATCAAATTTATTTTTTCTTAACAACATAAACTTTTGGAACAATAGATAATTTATTAGTAACAGTTAGATGAATTGAAACTAACGATTCTAACTTAAGGATGTGCTAATGTCCTTCAGCTTATTGAGTTTTTCGCTTTTTTTTTTTTGGGTACTATTCAACTAACTTTTAACCATTTTTTTTTTTTCAGTAAAAAGTTTTTAGTTTTAGCTAAATAAACTATTTCCAAACGGATATTTAATATTGATCACAATATAGTTTATTAGTTTTTTTACTCTCTATTTAAAGTTCGGCAAAATTTGGAGAAAATGCCAAGAGCGTTATTGTTTAATGATAGTAAAGTTTTGCCCATGACAAGAATTTGGGTTCATAATTAATCTTTAGATCTCTTCACTCCCACTTGTTGTTAGAAAAAAACAGAAGAAAAACGAAGGCAAAGTAACCAAATGAGATGATTCCATATTTGTAAGAGGTCCCAAAATTGGAGCATGTAATTTGGACAAGGGAACAATTAAATTGATGCAATTTCAATTTTCAAGTGCAAATAAAACATTTCCTTAAACTCTATAAATTTGGCTGCAAATTGGTAAGTTTGAATCTTGAGAAATAATGGACTGAAAAAGTCAATAATAGTTGTGTAAAGTAGTCATGATATTACATCAATATGTTAGACTTTTTTAGAGTTGGCGGCTTGTGTGATGTATCTTTTTCTTTTTGGCTTACAGTGTAGTGTATCTATTTGAAAATTGGATAAGGTGATCATAAGGTGATCCTTGGCATTTTCTATTTCATTGCTGGAGGTTTGCCAACTAATTCTCTTCTTATATTTAATGTGAAAGGTTGACACCAATCACTTTATTCACTGATATTTTAATACATTTTAAAAAAAATTTATTTAATGCCATATTCATTTTTGTCTATAGAGACGTGCAGATCGGCATGTCTAAGATGCATAGAGATTTAATTTTATTTTATTTGAGAAGAAGAAGCATAGAGACTGGGATTAGAAGGTGCTACTATTTTCCATCAATGATGGAGTTGAAACATTAGTTAACATTTTTTAATTATTCTTTTATGAATAACATTAATTAACTCATTCTGTATAAAAAATGCTTAAACGACCTATCCTCCTGAATATCTGTGACTCGTTGACATTTACATCCTCATTTTCTATTCTTATATTTTATTACCTTCGTCGGGCCATAGTTAGGAGCAAAAGAAGAATCATTCTGGTTGTACATGGCTACCTTATTTTTTATTTGAAATTTCTCTAAACTTCAATCTTGCCAATTATGGCATCTTGAAGATCGTTTCTCGAAATTTTCCACATGGTTTGGAAGTTTTAAGCATGTGATTTAGGATTCAGATCTTCTAGAGTTCCTAGGGAACTCTACCAAGTAGATTTCATTAAATTCTAACAACTCTTAAATGATTTAATGGTCTAGATTCTGCCATGTCAGCATTTCATTAATAATAATCTTAATTGTTTTGTTTTCAATATTATTTTATTATTTCAAGAATATTATTAATGAAATGCTGACATGGCAGAATTTAAACCATTAAATCATTAAAGAACGGTTAGAATTTAATGAAATTTACTGGTAGAGTACCCTAGGAACTCTAGAGGATCTGAATCCTGTGATTTAACATTCTTGAAAAGTGAAAACTTCTTTTGGAGTCTTAGGTTGCGTTTGATAATGTTGTTCGAGTAATTTTTAGGCATGGAGTATGGAGAATGATACTCTCTCCCCTCATATTCATGGTGAAGTTTACTCATTAAATTTATGGTGGTGTCTACTAAAAATGTGAGAGTAGGGAGCACCATTTTTCTGTGCTTCGAGAGTATTTAAAATTTTTTCATGTTGTTCTAATAATGTTGTTTAAGTGTTGTAGAAATATGTGCGTGAAAAAGTATTGTGGAAATACGTATAGTGTTGTTTAAATAATGAAAACTGTTGTTTAAACAGAACAACTAAACAGACCCTTAGACCTTTGGTTTATTTATTTATTTATTTTTGGTAAACTGCTAACTTTATTAATTAACTGGAAAGATAGAGGGACAATCTGCATAACTGGAAATTCGCACTTTTAGATCCCTGGTTAATTATGTGGATTAATTGATAATCAATTAATTTAAGTTGATTAGATGATTGCAACATAGATTAATTAATCATAGCTATAATAAATACCATATTTGAAAATCAAAGAACCAAACTCAAGAAACACTAGCCAAACGCCTAGCAGCTCAATTAGCAGTCTAGCACATGTTAGAGTTTCTAATGGAGATGTTTATCCTTTAAATCCTCTTATTGTACATATTAAATTATAGGAGAAATTATATGGTCCTCATGGTGGACAAGTGATGTGGTCCACCATTCCACTAAAAGACTCACCTGTTTAAAATTAATGAGTTAGAATTTTTTTTAAAACAAAAATTAATTACTGAATTAACAATTTTAAACAAATGAGAGTCTTTTAGTGGAATGGTGGATAACTGGACAAGTGACATGGTCCACCAAAGGACTGTATAATTTCTCCAATTTTAGTAATGAATTACAAAATTGATGGAGAACATTCTACTGGAAAACCATTAAGGGGTACCTCTACCCTAAGTATTGCAAAAAGAATAGAAGTTTTAAAATCTAGTTCAAAAGCTTGACCATTAACACTTTGTTAGTAGTTTAACTTACTGATGACATCTTCCGCCAGTTTGAAAATATTTGAACTTTTCATACATGAATCTCTTTCGCTAACCTCCTCTGTAATTATGAACAGATCGTGTTGAGACTAGGGACATGAGTATATATTAGTCGTAAATTTTAATTCTAAAGAGAGAAAATCTTTTTGTGGGTAAGGATTAACCCTTGTAGTGGTGTTTTTTATAAATGTGTTCATAGGTTTTTCACTTCATCACCAATTGACTGCGTTACTTATTTTACTTCACTTTGTTTGTAATTATTGACTTGTATATTTTATGGTTAATTAAGTGAAAATCAATCAAAATTTTAATTATTTAATATGAAAAGTTGATTAATTCTAAGTAAAATCATCCCAAGGGGTTCTAAAGCATCTTTTCGATACTTACCTTTTTCTTTCCTTTGAAGGGAACTAGGGGTACCTAGACTAGAATGTGGTCCAAAGTCTAGAGAAATCCAGGAACATTATGGACCACTGACCCATAGAGTTTGGTCCAAACTAAGGCAGCAACTTTTAGATATGGCTAAAAGTTTTTTCTGGTCTCTTGTCCGTTGGCTTCTTTAAAAATCCCAGCACGGCCGAAAGTATCAGGAAATGGATTGTACCAAAAATATCATGGCACATAAAGTCAGCTCCAATAAATTTTTTTTATTTTATTCTTTACTTAATAAAATCAGCTTTAATTTTTGACAAATATTGCAAATTACTTTACGTAGATAGAAATAAATTTCGCTAGAGAGCTAAGCTCAAAACCATCATTGCTTATCTTAAATATAGTGTTGCTAGATGTTAGTTGATGACCTGAAGCTATGCACGAGTATAGTACTTCATATGCCGCCTTCCTCTCCTATCCTTCAATGGATTCATCATTCCTACATAAGGATTCATAGCACATAAAAGCAAGGAAAATTATTGTTTCACATTCCTCATTTTACACCAGTTGTACACACTGCACACAAATTGTGGACATTCGTTGGAAAGTTTGGATATAATAGTGTGAAATGGGAGTGATACAAAGCGTAGTTGATGCATCCACAAGGCCATGAATCAGAACTAGAAGGTGTAATGTGGTCACTTTATGAGGAAACATAATCTAATGGGCCATAAGGCTCAAGCAATTCAGCAATGAACCCCTTCTTTCTTTTGGGGTTCCATCCCATGTCTTTGCACAGTTGGTCATTGTACCATATTTGAATAGCACCAATGCAGGATCTCCTATAGTACTGGCCAGAGTATGTCCTCATGTATTCATCCCATATTTCCACATTTTTTTCCATGTCTTTAATGCTGGCAAATTGAATGTGCCGTCAAGAAGCCCTGCTAGCCATCGGCATCTCATCTCAAAGGTGTACAAGTTTGAAACACTCTCTGAGAAACCAATTACTGCTAATTGTGGAATTTGTGGATGAATGCATTCCCTGATAAATTGGAAATGTCATTTCCTCATTTTCATTACTACTTTTAAAATATGATAGGCCAAGAATGTATTGACCCCTTATAATAAATTAACCGATTAGTTAGCCAAACAAATCACCAATTAAGTTAATATGTAGCAGAAAATAAAGTTGACACGGTAATTTGTTTGCAACTGGGGAAAACCATCGAGGCAAAACCCCACCGGGTGAATTTTAGGTCATCATTTCCGAGAATCCACTATTATCATAATAAGTGGTTACAAGTAAAGGAATTCCAGTACCTTATACTAACCTACAATTAAACCCTTACCCCAATACACAATTGGACTTGTTTTGTAGTGACAATCTCTCCTTTTCAATGCATGACTTTCAGTACGTGACTAACCAATTAATGCGCAGATCCCAGTGCGCGACTTAATCACCAACTTGAGGAAGATGTTGACTACAAAGTTCTTTAGTTCATCAACACGATGAAGATCACAAAGCTCATTGGTCACAAATCCCAAACGCGTACAAACACAGTAGCTTTTTTAAGAGAAAGATGAACTAGGACAAATTCTGTCTTCGGTCACAATTTACATGAACAAAACTTTGCTCTATACTTGCGCAACCTTTGACGGCCTTTAAAATAATCTTTATATATGTTTAGGGTTGTGAGAAAAGAAACTCTAAACATGTACACACGTATTGGAGTGAAATCAGATCTGAAAAACTAATTCTCATAATTCTCGATAAATAGGGTAACTATTGAGCAGTTGTCGAGCATCAAACTAAAACAGCCTTTTAAACCTCGATGGATGCTATCTGTTGAGTTAGCCGTCGAGCTTTAAAATCCAGCACTTCTTCGCTTGTTTCTTGAACAGACTTGCATGGTTTTAATACTTAAACTTGAATTCTTGTTCCTTGAAGTATTAAACACATCCTAGATTTACCCAATTACAAGTAAGGTGCGTTTTGTCAAAGGATTAACCAATTCTAAATGACATATGTTCTTAACATCATTTATATATGTCCTAACAATCTCTCCTTTGGCAATCTGTGACAAAACCACAACAAACAGATGAACATAAGAGAGAAGTCATAAATCACTCAACTCATTCTCACTTGTTGAATACAATAAAATCTATTTTAATACAAACTCGTGAAAAACTTTACAAGAAGAAAGTTCATGGTATGGAAGACTTTGACAATCTGTATTTCTAAAACACTTTAAACAAAACTCAACATGACATTTTAGTATGAAACAGAAATAAAAGATTGCACACAATTATAAGAAGCATGTGCATAAAGGGAGAAAAGAAACAACACATGAAGAGATAGGTGAAAATGTAATAACAAACTCAAAAAAAAAAAAAAAAAAAAATATATATATATATATATATATCAATAATAAAAACAGGGTTTGCTATCACAAGGTAAGAACAATGTATCTATAAAAGATAGAAAAGAAAAGAAAAAAAACATAAGTCCTCACTACATTTCTCATAAAACAAAAATACTCCTCTTAGCAAAAATCTCCTATACTAACTCTCCCCCTAAGTACATGACTAATCTCATATCCAAAATTACTCCCCATTTTTGTCACGAATGACAAAGGGTAAGTCATTGAGAAGCAGTCATCTCCTCGTCACTGAGAAACAGTCATTTCCTCGTCACTGGAAGAGCTAGCACCATCATCCTCATCACCATTGCCATCAAAGTGACCATCATCGTCCTCGTCCTCGTCCTTAGAAGTCTCTGGAGAAGGAGTGGAAGACTCTACGGAGCCACCAAGGTGAGCCTGTTGTCGTGCAATACGATCGACACGGGTGTTCACCTGACACAACTCATCGCTAAGAGTGTCAAGGCGAGTATCCATGCACTGAAGTTGCGCCATAATTGCCTTGAGGGTCACACCATCCACAGAAGAAGAAAGAGCAGATGCAGATGGAGCTGAAGAAGCTAGAGGTGTCTCCGTCTCAGTCCGTGGCTGCTTCGGTCAAAGCTGGGTTTCACTCCGTCTAACACTCGCCTCATCAAAGACACACATGAAAAGAAGGGATTCGATACGGGAAAGGAGACAGAAAAGTGGTGAAGGATCCTCGTGATAGCAGAAGGAAAGATAAGCTTATCACGAGTCGCCGTATCTCTACATACATTAATAAGGGAGAGAATGAAATAAGAAGGGAAGTCTATAGTAAGATCCTTTAAGATGGATAACAAAAATCGAGCACGAGGCTTTGTGATAGAGTTATAGTGAGACAATGGATGGAGAATGAATGTCATCACCATGTTAAGGAACCTTGGACCTTTAGCAAAGGTCGAGCAATAGGTGTTTTGACGACCACCCTAAGAAGAAAGAGTCTTACAAAACAGAGACATGAACTCGTCTTTAGACATAGTCTTAAGATGATCATAGCCAGGGTAGTTAAGATGTGCTACCTTCGGTATGTGTAGCACGTTGGATACAAGATCCGGAGTGACTACAATGCGCGTACCTTGAATGTGAGTGACAAAAAAAGGTACTGAAAAATTGAATCTGTACATATTGGAGTAAAACTCCTGTATGATTGCAGAGGGATAAGTGACTAGGACGTCACACAGTGACTTCTAAGTTCTAACCCCTATTGTGGATGACAGTGGGTAGGTTAGTATAGGAAAAATTCGATAGAACGACTTGGTGTTTCGAATGAATGCCGCGTCGAGAAAAGTTCTCCGAAAAGTCCTTACGGGCTTTATCATCATGGAACCTGACATGTGAAGGAGTAGAATCAAAGGAAGATGCCCCGAAACGAAAAGGGTTTTGGGATGGAGTAGATTTTCGTTTAGGTGCCATAGAGCAACTAGAGAGAGAGAGAGAGAGAGAGAGAGAGAGAGACACGAAGAAAAGCACCAACACAATTAATATCAAAAGATCGAAAAAGGAAGGTACGTATGCATGAAAAATGCATGGGCATGTGACATGCAACAATAAAAGTATCGTGAGCTCAGCCCAATCCAAACCTACTAGCACACATCATTGTAACAAAGTAAACACACATCTAAAATGTATGAATCATTGTTAAAATTCAAATGTGATGCAATGCATGAACATTTTAAGATCATTTGAACAAAACCCATCCAAAATTTTTTGCGAAAACCTCATTAATTTTGAAAGATCTCAAAAACTTTCAAAAACCCCAAAAGTTAGATAAAAAAGATGGAGTGCATGATTAAATGAGAGAAAGAGAGTCATACCAAAAGAAGAAAGTGATCTTGAGAAAGAAGAATGAATGGGAATGAGGTTTAGAGTGAGAGAAGAGTGTTTGGGAAGGTAAGGAGATAGAAAGAGGCGAGAGAGATTGAGAAAAGTGAGTGAGAATTCGCGTTGAACCTTTATATAGAAGTCCACGATTCTCGATGGATTGAGAGGTATTGAGATTTAAAACTTGATAGATAGAGCTATCGAGGAGCTATAGAGAGATGTCCACAGCAAAAGAACCTTGATGGATCGAGCAACTATCGAGAAGCTATCACGGAGATAGAAACTTTCTCGATAGATTGAGAAGCTATCAAGACAAATTCTTAAAAACTTTGATGGATCAAAATTGCGATAGTAGCTGTCAAGAAAGGAAGATCGAGAGCTCGATAGGTAGCCTAGTTGTCGAGAGGTATCGAGAAGTTGTTGAGATTGCTCGGAGAGAAAAACACAAACATGAATGCAATCAAACATGATATTCAACGAAAAATCCAAACAACATTTTAAATTCTTAAAAACATCTCTTAACAAGAAAAATGTCAAGCATATAGATCCGAAACCCACACACACACTAAAACAAGTCTAACCAATTTTATATTTCAAAAACAAGTCAAGATAGTTTAATGAACATACATTAGCACATGTTTTCCTTGTGATGACCAAATCATATTGTACCTGCACATGTATCAAAAATAGCAAAGAATAGTGCGTGTTGTGTGTGAAAAATATTGCAAGATTGCACAAGTGCCTACATGTTATGACAATTTGAGATATGAGCAAATCAATTTAACTCATACACGATCGTAACTGCTTGATGGAGACTATCACCTTTGAGGTACATCTTATAGCTTCTACATCTCCCAGAAGACACGCTTGTAATCATATATAAAACATATTTATTCTTGTGGCTTTTATTTTTCTTTGCAAATTTTTTTTAAGCATATCATGCATGGACATATAAGAGAGAGAAAAAAAAAAAAAACCCAATTATGTTTAGCTTTTGATATTTCACTTTTGCTATGCTGAAGCATACAGATGTCATTTCATGATTGGCAGACAACAGTGGTGAGATGGTTATTTATGCCTTTCTCTTAGGATTTTCTAGTCATTCCTGTAAAAAAAGTGATACGAGTATTAAGTATAAGAAATTTCTTAATCTTACTCATCACAAAAGGGTCACCAATACCACACCACATGCTCCAAGATTGCATCTCTTCCTCAGATGGGCCTTCATACTCGATGCTAAAAACTTTGGTATTAAATTTGATGTGCCTAAGCAAGTCAAAATTGAATATAATCAAAGACTTGGTGTTGGTTAGGAAAGTCTCCTTCCACTGTAGAAGGCCATGGAAAATCTGAGAACTGATATGCTGGTTTTGGAGTTTGGAGCTTAGTGGTCTCTACGGTTTTAGTCCACACTCCTCCAATGCTGCTTTTGGCTTCAACTACGATTGGATGAAAACCCTTTGACAAAGTGTACTTGCAGGCCAAAAAGGCCACTGATACCAGCTCCGATTATGGCCACTTGCCTCTCCATTGCTTTGTGTTTTGAGTTTCAAATTTTGAATGATTCTGCCTTTATAGTGGCCTCTACATGTGTGAAGTGGGAAAGTGTCAAACACTCAAAATTAGATAAACTAAGACTTGTCAATTCTAAGCTAGATCCTCTATCTTTCTTTGGTGAATACTGAATTGTATAGTTTATCTATTCTTGATCTTGCTAGTACTAACTGTGGAATATGGCAGACATTGAAAGGTAAAGCGCAAATTGTCCTGGTCGGCCGCTCATAGAAAAAAGTTTCATCTCGTTAATTGCAAGATACACAGTTGCGTGATTTTGTAAATTAAGCACGTTATCTTGTCTGTCGCTCCAAAGAAACAAATATATATCATTAACACTTTTGCAACTATGACAATTACCATTTAATTTATATATATATACACACACACACATTAGATGATTAGAGGTGTTCTTAAGAAAAGAGAGGAACCATTTGAGAGGGTTTGAAAGGTTATTTTAAACTCATAAAGTTTAAACCTTTAAATTGGAAGAATTAATTTAATGGGAGAGGGTGTAAGCTTCTAATTTTGTCCCCTATTTTCTTTTATGTATTTTTCCATCAGGCTTATTAATTTATTACAATGTCAACACTATCTAAAATACCCTTTTAACTTATCTATTTATAATGTCAATTCAAAATAATACTTGGAACTTTTTCTCTGTTTTCATCTTTCAACCAGTCAAGGTAAGGGTTTTTATTTTTAGAATCCAAGGTAAAAAAAAAAAAAAATTCTTCTCTCTACTTCTACTGTTTATTTAAAGAGAAGTGTTACGTCTACAATATTTTCACAAAAAATCATAGGTGGTTAGTTATTACTGGTTCAAATTTGAACCTAACTCTAAGATTACTTTTTTGTCCCAACGATAACAATCAGTAACAACTTGCTACTTCTGATTTGTTGCAAAAATGTTGTGGACATATCATTTCTCTTATTCAGAATATCTTAACAAAAGAAAAGACAACTAATCTTTTTTTTCCTTCTCCCTCCGAATTCCCATGTAAAAAAAAAAAAAAACCAACAAGTACACAAACATTTGAACTTACAAGATTTGATACTAGGTACGTCAATAAAGAAGAAGAGTTATTTTTATTTTTATTTATATTTATTTAAATTTTTATATCTATACTACTATTTAAGGAGCTTCTCATGTTTGAACCAGATTTTTTTTTGGTTCCGAAATACCCCAACAACCTATATTTAAGTAGGGGTAAAACTTGGTAAAAATGCTTTTTTTAACTTCCACTTAAAACATTATTTACAAAATTGGACCACACTTCCAGTACACTTATGTTGGTTTTCAAACTCAAATCGCTTATTCTTCAGTTCTCCAATTCTCTCAATTTTGTGTTTTCAAGCTCCTTTCACCCGCCTTTTTGTCTCATCACTACAAACGACAACAACAACAGATAGATTCGAGGTAAGCTCTTTCTTAAATCAAATCTCAGCCCCCCTCTCTCTCTCTCTCTCTCTGACGAGGTTCTATTTCTTCAAACATGATGGTTTTTTAAGTCTTTTTTTTTTTTGGGCCACATCAAACAGGTTCTATTTTCCTCAGGTTAGGAAAAAGCTCAAACAGGTTCTATTTCCCTTACGGCCACATTGAACAGGTTATTTTTTAAGTCTGACTTTTTTTTTTTGTCTTCCAATTTGGGTCACGACGAATAGGTTCTATGGATATGTATGCATGAAGTTTGTTGATCAAAGTATAAGTAATGATTTTTTCATTGCAAAAAAAAAGTAACAAATTTTTTTTTTGAAGTCTTGGATTATTGTTTAATTTTTAAAAAAGAGTTGTTTTGTCTCCAACAAAAATATATTATTTTATCGTGATTTAGATTCTAAAAGGACTACACTTTGTTAACATTATCCTTTTCATATCATTATCTTATCTTATCTTATCTTTTTTTTTAATTTTTTTTATTTGGTCAGTTTGATGGGTGTTTAAGTATTTTCTCTAATTAATGACTATTTTTTAAAGAATAGGAATAATATACATTGATTTTTTTTTTTGGTGGTTATCGGGTTTGACTCATTATTTTATTGTATGTGTTCTAAGCGGTGCCCTCTCTTCCTCTTATTATTTTTGTTTGTTGTTTTTCTTACATTTAAGGCTTACTCTTTTTTTTTTTTAGGGTGACATATCAACAATTTGGTTAGATTGCGTAGAAGATACATTTGATGAATTTGAGTGAGCGAAGTGGTAGTCAATCTATCAATTAATTGTTAAAAAACATTTTTTTGTAATATAAATATCCTGCCTTATGAAATGTAATATTGTTCTTTTTTGTGCCTTTCATTGCACATTTGATGACTTTGTAAGCAATTGTCATATACGCAAATTTGCTAAAGCTAGAATGATACTGGAGAACTTATCTTTAAAGATAAAATTTTAAAATTGTGGTGAAATTGCCAATATGAATTTGCATCAACTTTTTTTTTTTTGAGGGTGGTTAGTCCTTTAACGTTGGTTTCCTATTTTTTTGCAACTTCAAGCAACAAAAAAAAAAAAAAAAAAAAAAAACCATTAACGTTGGTTTCCATTTTTTATGCCTAATTAACTCTGTTTTTTTATTTTATTTTTAAAGATAGGTATTTTACGTTTAAATAAGGAGAGTTAAGTTACAGATTCTTCAGCCTATTATGCAGAGAAAGCAAGCAGCTGGAGGCAACGTTTGTGTTACAAATAGCTGAAGCTAGGAGCTCAAAGTTGGCTCCAAAGAATTGTTACAAAGTGAAACTAAGTGCAGCAATAAACACATAATATGCTGTACAAAGGTTCAAGGGAAAAACCATGAAATTTTCATTCTAACTGAAGGTTTTGTTACAAATAACAGCAAGCAACGATAACCATAGAGAGATCAGTAAAGTATATAAGAACTTCTAACGAGAACGCTTCTTAACATCCTGAAGAACAACCTGTGCAGCACTACGGCCAGGTGCACCCATTACGCCACCTCCAGGATGTGATCCACTTCCACACATATATAGCCCTCTAATTCGCGTCCTATGATCTGACCTGTATACAGAAGAAAGCAATTATTCTTTGCATGACATAGTATATAAGATGCACATATCTCGAACTGAATTATTCTTGATCACCCACTAAAGTAACTTCCAGAGGCTAGGAGAATCATCCTTTAATGGGTCGCATCAAGAAGAGTGAATCCAGATCCATAGCACCAGGAAAAATATTCCCCCCTGTTACATATTTTAAGTGTAGTAAATAACGTTCAAAATGCAAAAACATTCATTTTATGTCACATGTTGTCATAGTCTAGCAAGAAAACAAAAACATGAATTTTATTTACTCAACCACAATTCCTGTAATTTGTTTCCACAGGCCAAAGAAAAAGATAAAATTTTTTTGCCAAATAAAATTATTCATAATGTCAGTAGTCAACATAAAATTGCACAGACCTGTCAGACTGAGTTCTCTTTCAAGATCTGGTGGTGTTAGCATGTCATAGCGGATGACTGATGAGCTGAAGCCAGGAGCATATTCATCAATCAAGTTGAAGCATCTTTGTGCATATGATTCCTATCAGGATTTGTCATATAACAATCAATGAATCTGTACAGCACCACTTAGAATGATTTAAACATTCCACTCGGGAAAAAAATTAATAACAAGATCAGTAATTTAAGTGCTAAATACTGCCATTTCATTTAATCCTGTAGGTAGAATAGCAACTTACTCTATATATGGGATTTCCCAGCTACCATCTGAGGGTTTATAAGGTGTGTATTGTGTAAACAAGCTGAAGACATGCTTACCTTCAAAAAAGAAAAGCAGAGTTGATTATTTTACAAGTAAATGGAGACAGTACATCAAACTGCGACATCTGAAGTGTAAGAATATAAGAAAAGGAATTAATTAATTTGAGATCCCATATAATTTTGAGAAAATATACCCTTGACACAAAAGAAGACAATTATTTCATCAGAGTGGAAAGTAAACAATGCTTCCATAAAAGTATTTGTTAGCTTTATAGAAAATAATTTCTAGGGAGTTCAGCTTCTAACACAAACTGCATGCATTCAATTCTCACAATAAACAGTGAAATAATTTTTTCATCACATTTTTAGATTTTGTTTTTTGGTGATTGGAAAATAAAGTAATCTCAAATTATAATAAATATTCAAAATTAACCCTTATCCAAAAAATAGAAAAGCACGTGCGTGAGTGCGTGCTCAGAGGTTAGTAATAATTAAAACAAGTGGGGTAGAGTGTTTGACCCATGATTAGCGGTTATTAAAATAATTGTTAGATTTTAATACAAAGTTATATAGGAGTGTTCTTTACTGCGTACACACCATTGATGGAAAAGCAGAAGTTTAATCCTTCCAAGGATAACACTTTGACCACTATAAATATAAAGTTGCAAACATGGACCTCCAGGTCCAAGAGACCAAACACAATTCAGGCATTTGTTCCTTAAATCATTCAAAAGTGCAGGAGACTACAGACTCATCTATGACTTCCCATATGCAGCTTACTCTATGGTAAACCTTACCGTTTGCAAAGTAAAAATTCCTTTGAGATGTCCATACTTGGTTGTGCTTATTGCTTGTTTTTGACATTTTTCAATGGATTTATAGATGATATCAGGGGCAATATGTTCAACCTTTTTGCTCTATGCTCCAATTTTGGGCCTTCCTGGGGTTTGGTTGGGCTTAACTCTCTTTATGGGCTTACGGACGGTGGCAGGATTTGCGAGGTAAACTTTACAATATTATGAGAGTATGGTGAATTTTGAACTATTACTTTCATACGATGGTTCTATATTTTGAATTATGAATTATATTCTCTT
Source organism: Castanea mollissima (assembly GCA_014183005.1). NCBI lineage: Eukaryota > Viridiplantae > Streptophyta > Magnoliopsida > Fagales > Fagaceae > Castanea > Castanea mollissima. Next base: position 1,280,574 of record JACAVU010000011.1, read on the forward strand.
TTTGACTGCTTATCCTAGTAGTAGGTGAGGGCTGATATGCAATTGTTGATGAAAATTTTTATTTAGTACGTGTCCACTTGACAATTGACATGCCTGGTGTTGGCATTTTCATAATGCATAATGATGTGAAGTCATATTTGGTTCTACTAATCTCTGGTCTAGTATCATATATTACTGATGTTTGCAATTTTCATTCATAATCATATTTTTTAGAAGTCAGGTATTGTCAGAATTTGCATTTTAAAAAAAAATAATTGTTGTCATGTCAATGTTCATGAGGACTTTAGGATGCTTATCAGTGTCAATCTGTTTTAAGTAGATTTGATGGTTGCCAGTTCTTGCTTGTGCTAGTAGATGTATTTATTTATAATATTTTTTTTCTTCTTCAGATTACTATCAAAAAATGGTCCATGGTGGTTCTTGCACAGGGACTGCCAGAGAACTGAGGTTAGTGCATATTCATGACTCTGATTATGGTTCAGTGTTCTAATTTTCTGATATGTATTAACGTCATGTATTACTGTAAATTTTTGGTTGTTCTCTTGTCTTCAACTTATGAAAAGTTCTCGTCTTTGTACCTACAAATTTATGCATGATATTGGGTGAGTAAGTCTTCCTGATTCCGTTGGTAAGGTTTCATATGAATGTCAGTCATTTGCTGTTCAATTTACCTCTAAATTTATGCATGACATTCGGTGAATGAGTCCCAAAGGAGGGTTTCTTTTGAACATCACTTCAAACGCAGTTACTTCACCCCATTTAACTATGACCGAAAAGTTATCTGTAATTCATATTTGTTTTGTACTTATTTCCCCCTTCCTCTCAAAAGTTTCTCTATTCTCTATGTTTGTTGGTGACTCTCACTTACATTATCTGAACTTCACTTGCTTTTTGCACAAATATTTTTTTAATAGAAGAAGACAATAGTTGAATAGAACAAATAATTTTTAATAGAAATTAATTTTTCCATACATAATAACCAAAAAAGAAAAACGAAAACGATTACCGTTTTTTTTATTTGTGATGAAAACCAAGTTTTACTTCCTTGGGACAAGTTCTTTAGGTGAGGTCTGCAAAAGTAGTGCAGGTTATTATCCTTATTGCATTTGAGTTGCTAACTCAATTCTGACCACCACTTGTACCCAACAGCAAGAACAAGCGACAATATATAGTGGAAACTTGGTGGTACATAACTGTTCATTCTTTTAGTATAAGTCTACATTTGAATTGAAGTAATTTGTGTTGGAAACAAATGGCATACTGTCAACGTTTCTTTTTTTAATTTATATGCACATTGAGATGATGTTTTCATACTTGCACAAACTAATGATGCAAATTACATCCCTTCTTTCTAAATACCTTAAATGGCTCTAGTTTAGTTGATATTGTATGTATTTCTCATTTCTCAAGTGAAATGAAAAACTGCTTCTATTCAGTAGAATTGCTTGTAAAAATTTACCGGTAAGTGCTTATTGGTCCAATCTGCATTATTATGCCTTTTTCCGACTTTAGAGTTTGGTTCTTGACTTTAGAATTATTTAACCACCTTCTTTTTCAGCTGGCCACTTGAGATGGGAACCATCTGGAAAGATTGCAGGACATATACGATGCTCAAGTATGACATGACATATATATTCTTTTAGAGGTGTTTCAGTTGTAACTTGCGGCTTTTGGTTACACATTCTTTTTAAGCTGATAGAAAGTTTTTGGCTTTCAATTGGCATAATCTGGTATAAAGTAAACAGATTAAAGCAATGTGTTATCAATTAGAAATTTTGTTAATGAATTAGTTATTTTTGTTATTGTAAATGGTGTTTGCTAAATTTTCGTTTGTGCTTGTTAGTTATTATGTATGTTATTCTCTGGCAAAGTCTAGGTTTTTCTTTCCCGGGAGAGCAATGGTGCTCCAAAATAAGTGTTTTATTGAGACAACCTCGCTGAGAGTAGGTAATGTGATGGGTATTCTTCTAGGAAGTTCTTGTTTATACGCCTACCTTTTAGTTATTTCTGAATAAAAAAGAAAAAAGAAAATCGTTGAAGAGATGCTTTATTATTTTTTTATTTGATAATTGGACAGGAGGAGGGGGATTTAAACCATGATTTTCCTTATAAAAACTAGAAGATCATTCATCGACTTACATGGCTCTTGGCAAGTCCGAAAAATGAAAAAGAGCCATCTTGATAAAGAAACAGCAACAACCTCCATATAACAAGATTAGTTATCAAAGAAAAAAAGAAGAAGAAGAAGGAAGATTAGGCCAACCCAAGGGTATGGTCTGGTGGTTTCTAGGCCTCATGTATCACATGAGGCTTTGGGTTCAAGTCTCCTAGCTTGGCAACACCTTGGGCCATTTACTCAAAATTTAAGAGAACAAGAGTTCTATAAAATTAAAATGTATTAAAATATTCTATGTGAATGAAAAATTCCACTGAATTGCATTGGATCCATGTATCTAAGAAGTTGTGAGAATTCTTGATCTCTTGAGGCTCCTTACTCAATAATTCATTAATTCTCCCTCGCAGTTCCGTTCACCACTCAATTATTATCTCTTGAGGCTCCTTAAGTTTGAGGCAGATAGGCTAAGATATTTAATCCAAATTTTCCTAGGATATCACGGAATTACGTGCCGTTTGGCAAACAATGCCGTGAACAAGTATGCTCCATATTCTTTGAAAAAAAAACAAAGATGCTCCATATTTGGAAAAGATTGCAGTAGCTTTGTTTTTTTCTTTTTAGTTCCGTGCTCATTATTCTTACATAAAAAGGTGACACAAATGTGGTCATGAATGATAAGTGTAGTCATTCATTCATGCTGCAGGTACTGAAAATGAATCGTTTTAAGTCACAAGACTCACAACCGGTTGTCATATGCGACAACTTTTACTTCGTCAATATCCTCTTTTATTGGGAAACATAATCTAATGGTCCATAAGGCTCAAACAATTCAGCAATGAATCCTTTCTTTCTTTTGGGGTTCCACCCCATGTCTTTGCACAGTTGATCATTGTACCATATATGAAGAGCACCAATGCATGATTTCCTGTAGTATTGCCCAGAGTATCTCTTCATGTACTCATCCCATTTTGCCACATCTTTTTCCATCTCTTTGATGCTAGGCAATTTGAATGTGCTGTCTAGAAGCTCTGCTAGCCATCTGCATCTCATCTCTGAGGTGTACAAGTTTGAAACACTTTCTGAAAATCCAATTACTGCTAGTTGTGGAATTCTAGGATGAATACATTCCCTGTTCAAGTCAAAATCTAATTTTGTCATTCAAAGTAATACTTATTGATAAATTAATCACATTTTCTAAAATGGTGAATTTAAATGGGAGGTTAAGTGCAAAGATAGTTTTCAAGTTTAGTAGCACATGCCTCAGGTCAATACTATGATAAACTAGTACTAGTCCAAATTTTAAAAGTTTAAGGTCCTGTTTGGTACGTGAGTTTAAACACACAACATTACACATATTTCTATTCAATTTTTCACTCACATGTATTTTTGAAAAAACTGAAAACTGTTGTTTAAACACACATATCTAACAAGTCCTAAGCTATTATGAAATTATAAATTTAATAATTTAGTTATTATTATAACATTTATTCGCCCAAAATAAACAGAAGTTGTTTGTAAACCTAGATGAAATGTTAAATAAAAATTCCATCTTTCTTATTTGACAGAATTTACCTCTAAACTAGTTTAGAAAAAAATTTCTTTAATCCATTACATAACTATTGTTATAAACATTCACATATAATCTTAGTCATTTGACTTTTATTTATTTATTTGAATTACACGAGTAATGTGAGTTGTTTGAATAATTTAATGAGGCATGTGATTTAATTCATGAAGATGACTTTATGAATCATTACTTAATGGGTTGGAGAAAGTTAAGTTTTATCTTTATATTGCTTATCATATAATATATTAATTCATACATTGCTAGTTGTGGAGGGTAAAAGTTCTTGAACAAACATTTGGGCCTTGGGCTTTATTGACGGGTACCAATTCGTTTTGATTAAAGGCCTCTAGGCCCACAAGTTAGCCTGCACTGCAAAGGTCCGAGGAATTGTCCGAGGAGGAATGCCTCCTTGGACAGGCCCGGCAATGACCCTGGGACTTGCCAATAAGGTTAAAGGCTGATTTTTGGACAAACTATTGGGTAAGAGGGGGATCCAAGTACCCTCTAGACACAGCGCTGTGAGAGAAATATCTCAGAAAAAGGTTGCTGCCTCCACATTAAAGACCCTGCACCTATCTCCTTGGCCACATTAATAGGAAATAACCTCTGAACAGTAGAATTCAACCTTCCTGCTATTATTTAAAGATTTCAAGAAGGTGGTGGAAAAAGAAAGAAAAGATTGAAGGATAAGATTTGTGTGACGCGTGGATGAAATAGGGAAGAAGAAGAAGTATTTAAGAAGGCACGAGAGGAAAGAATAAGAAGGAGGAGGGAGCTAAAAAAGAAGAACTAAGAACTGTAATCTTTGGCAAAAAAAGAGAAGTAATATACAAATTGTTCTCGGCTTACGTCTGAGGAAGTTCCCTTGTCATGTTTGTTTATCATTTGCACGTATTGTAACACTCCAGCCTGCTAATTAAGCTTCCAACATCCCTAACCTAGATTTTGAATCCACACTCAACAAATTTTATTGTTTAAGGCTAATTGGGCCTGAGCCCACGTTTGTTTTTGGGTCCGGGTACAATTGTGCTCTTACAATTGGCATCGTTTGTGGAAAATCTAGTGTTGAAGGAACTGGAACATCATGGCAGGTTTAGGCTCACACCATGCAGAATCTCAGGGATCGCAGCCCGAAGATCTATTCGAACGTCTTGAGTGCCAGAAGGATCGAGAGGGAAGCGTTCACACTGTATATCCTGGGGCGAGTCATACGTGCGGTGGAGGTAGTGCCACCCATGAAGATGACGCCAAGGCCATGCAGAGGGAGATTAACCACCTCAAGAAGAAGCTGCGCCGTGTCAGACGGAGGCGTGCTTCACCTCGATCTAATCCTTCTTCGAGGGAATCCCGGGGAAGCAGTTACAGTTCAAGGTCCTGGTCGCCCCTTAGCAAAACCTCCTCTTGTGAAGAGGATGACCTATTAGGTCGCAAGCACAGGAAGCTCCCTTCTAGGGGCTTAGGAAATGACGCTATGAGCCGAGCATTACACCAACTCTCCAAATCGCCATTCTTATGCAGGATTGAGAATGGGAGGCTCCCTAGGCGGTTCACCCAGCCCACTTTCACCATTTATAACGGCCGGACAGACCCGGTGGAACATGTGAGCCACTTTAACTAGAGAATGGCGGTGCATTCTCACAATGAGACCTTGATGTGCAAAGTCTTTCCTTCCAGCCTGGGACTTGTTGCCATGAGATGGTTCAATGGCTTAAAATCGAGGCCTGTCAGTTCGTTTGGAGAACTTACTAGAGCATTCGCATCATGGTTCATTACATGCAGCAGAGTTCCTCGACCGTTGGACTCACTGCTATCTATGGCCATAAGGGAGGGCGAGACATTGAAAGCATACTCCGATAGGTATTGGGAGATGTTCAACAAGATAGATGGAGATTTTGATGAGGTGGCGATTAATACTTTTAAAGTGGGCCTTCCCACTGGTCATGAATTGAGGAAATCCTTGACTAAAAAACCCGTTTGGAGTGTACATCGCCTCATGGACCGTATTGACGAATACAAAAGGGTCGAGGAAGATCAACAATAGGGTAACGGTAAGGTGAAAGTTATCCTGCAGGATAGACAGGATTTCAGGTCAGACAAGTATCACAACAATAAGCTGATGAGAGATTACTCCAGGCAGTCTGGCTCAGCGACTCATCAAACAGTTAATACTGTATTCCGGGAACCAGTGCACCAACTACTGGAGAAAGTCCGTGAGGAACCCTACTTTAGATGGCCTAGTAAGATGGCCGTGGACCTTACGAAGCAGAATTAGAATCTTTTTTGCCAATACCATCAGGACGTAGGTCATACCACCGAGAATTGTCGGACCTTCTGGAACCACTTAGAGCAGCTCATTGGCGAGGGGAAGTTGAAGCAGCACCTATACCAACCTAATGGGCAAGGTAGTCAGTCCGGCTCAAATAATCAAAAGAAAAACTCATCTCGGCCGCCCTTGGGAACGATTAACGTTATCTTTACTGCATTTGGCAGGACCAGTTCTTGTCCTACTAGGGTAATGACAGTTTCACATTCCTAAGCCGAGGAGTCAGGCTCGAAGCCGAAATGGATTAAAGGGAACGTGCCTGTCCTGGGATTCTCGGAGGAGGATAAAGTTGGGACCATCCAACCCCATGATGATGCCTTGGTGGTCACGTTGCGAATAGGGAATTACGACGTCAAGAGGGTGATGATCGATTAGGGCAGCGATGCAGATATTATGTACCTGGACTTATTTAAGGGGCTGAAGATGAGATTGGAGGATCTCAATCCTTATGACTCTCCGTTAATAAGTTTTGAAGGGAAGGTCGTTATACCAAAGGGACAAATTCGGTTGCCCGTACAATCTGGCTCAGAAATGGTTGAGGTGGATTTTATTGTGGTCGATGCATATTCCCCATACACGGCCATCCTCGTTAGGCCCTGACTGCACGCTTTGGGTGCTGTTTCCTCCACCTTACATGTTAAAGTAAAATTCCCCTCCGGGGAATTCATCGAAGAAATTCTTGGCAGCCAACAGTGGCAAGGCAATGTATATTGGCTGCAGTATTGCATCAAGCCAAATCAGCGTCCTCGCCCTCGGCTATGAACGACTTATAGCAATTAACGACTCCGGATGCGCCTGAAGTGGTGACGTTGGAGGATACCATGTGTGAAGATTTGGAAAAGTTTTTGATAGCTGATGATCCCGAAAGGTTCTTTCAAGTTAGGGTACGTTTACCACACCAAGAGAAGATGGAATTGGTGGAGTTTTTAAAGGACAACATCGATGTTTTTGCCTGGGATCCCTATGAGGCTCCGGGGGTTGACCTAAGCTTCATTTGTCATCTGAATGTTAACCCTGCTATTGTTCCTAGAAGGCAACCACTTCGGCGTTCCTCCAAAGAGCACTTCGAGGCTGTTAAAGAAGAAGTGCTCAAGCTCAAGAGGGCCGGGGCTATTAAAGAAGTTTTCTACCTGGAGTGGTTGGCGCACACAGTTGTGGTGAAAAAGAAGAATAGAAAGTGGAGAGTGTGTGTGGGCTTCACAGATTTGAACAAGGCCTGCCCAAAGGACTCGTTCCCGATGCCACGCATTGATCAGCTTGTGGATGCCACAGTCGGACATCCTCGGATGAGCTTTTTAGATGCCTTTCAAGGCTATCACCAAATTCCTTTGGCGGCGGACGATCAGGAGAAGACTACCTTCATTACTCCAACAGGGAACTATCATTATAAAGTGATGCCATTCGGGTTAAGGAATGCAGGGGCTACCTACCAAAGGATGACGACGAGAATGTTTGAGTCACAACTTGGAAAAACTGTTGAGGTATATGTAGACGATATGGTAGTGAAGAGTAAGACAATACCCACGCACGTGAAAGATCTGGACAACACCTTTCAAATACTTAGAAAGTATAAGTTGCGCCTTAACGCCTCAAAGTGTTCTTTTGGGGTAGGTGCCGAAAAGTTTCCAGGCTACATGGTGACTCACAGAGGAATAGAGGTGAATTCAGCGCAGGTCAGAGCCATCCAAAGCTTACAGCCACCTCAGAATCCAAAGGAAGTGCAGAAGTTGACCGGAATGATTGCTGCTCTCAGCAGATTTATCTCTCGGTCAATTGACAGGTGCAAACCTTTCTTCCAACTGTTGAATAAATGGAAAGGATTCCAATGGTCCGAGGATTGTGTTTCAACTTTCCAGTAACTCAAGGAATATCTTTCTCGACCACCCATTATGTCTCGGCCGGAGGCTGATGAAATTCTGTTTGCGTACCTAATTGTTGCTGTTCATGCAGTCAACCTGGTCCTTATAAGGGACGACAGCGGGGTGCAAAGACCAGTCTATTATGTCAGCAAGTCCTTAAATGAGGCTGAGGTGCATTATTTACCCTTGGAGAAGGCACATCTGGCCGTAGTCCATGCTACGCGAAAGCTTCCTCACTATTTCTAGTCCCACACTTTGACCCAACTACCGCTTAAGTCAGTGTTATGCAGTGCTGACTACTCCGGAAGGGTAGCTAAATGGGGAACTATTTTGGGAGTTTTTGATATTAAATACATGCCGTGCACCTCAGTGAAGGGCCAGATTCTAGCAGATTTGGTGGCGGAGTTTACTGAACCATTGTCGAAAGAAACTGCGAAGGAATCACACTTGGATGAAAAATCAGTTGGCATGATCATGGACAAAGGACCACCGATTTGGAAAGTGTTTGTTGATGGGGCAGCCAACCAACGGGGGTCTGGTGTCGGACTTGTTTTGGTATCCCTTGAGGGAATTGTCTTCGAAAAATCTTTGAGATTAGTGTTCTCGGCAACCAATAACGATGTTGAGTACGAAGCAGTCTTGGTCGGTATGAACATGGTGCATAGGATGGGCGGAAAGGGAGTTCACATGTTCTCGGATTCTCAGTTAGTGGTCGGCCAAGTGACAGGGACCGTAAATGCTAAGGATCCAAGAATGCAAGAACACTTGACCCAGGTCAAACGTTTACAATCTAAATTTGATTCCTTTATCCTTTCTCACATTTCTAGAAGCGGAAACACGCATGCAAAGTGGTTGGCCATCTTGGCGATGTCCTCGGCTCAGTGTTTGCCTAGGATTATCCTTGTCGAAGATTTGCTAGAGCCAACTCTCGCCACTATGAGTGTTGCCCGTATCCATCTGATAAGGCCTGGACCTAGTTGGATTGATCTTGTGGTATCCTTTTTGAAAAGCGACATTCTTCCCAAGGACAAGTCTAAAGCAGATAAGATCCGACGAAAGGCACCTCGTTTCTGGTTATCCGAGGATCAAAAATTGTATAAACGCTTATTCTCTGGACCATACTTGTTATGCGTGTACCCCGAGTCAACGGAGGCACTTTTGGAAGAATTGCATGAGGGAATTTGCAGAAGCCATATTGGGGGTAGGTCCTTAGCCCATAAGGCTCTGATTCAGGGATATTGGTGGCCTAATATGTAGAGGGAAGCTCAAGATTACGTGAGAAAGTGTGACCAATACCAAAGGTTCGCTCCCAACATTCATCAACCTGGGGGAGTCCTTAATCCCTTGTCTAGTCCTTGGCCCTTCGTTCAATGGGGATTAGACATAGTAGGGCCTTTTCTGAGGGCTGTGGGAAACAAAAGGTGGCTACTCGTTAGAACTGACTACTTCACCAAGTGGGTCGAGGTTGAACCCTTAGCAAATATTAGGGACATCAACTCTAACAAATTCATTTGGAAGAATATTATCACTAGATTTGGGTTCCCTCACACCCTCATTTCGGACAATGGCGTTCAATTTGATAGTAGAGCTTTTAGGAAGTATTGTAGTGACATGGACATCATAAACAGATACTCTACCCTAACTTATCCTCAAGGAAATGGGCAGGCCGAGGCCGTTAACAAGGTCATAGTCAATGGACTCAAGAAGAGGCTGGATGACGCTAGGTAGAAGAGCTACCACATGTTTTATGGACGTATTGAACTACGATGCGCAGATCCACTGGAGAGACACTGTTCTCTATGACCTATGGGCCGAGGCAGTAATACCTTTAGAACCTGGTTTCCTAACGCTAAAAACGAGTTCTTTTAGTCCAGAAGACAATGACGACCTCTTGGAGAAAAGCCTGGACTTGGTTGAGGAATGGCGAGAGGCCGCCATGGTCCAAATGGCTTATTATCAACAGAAGCTTAAACGAGGGTATGATGCCCATGTAAAGCTAAAGCCACTTGCGCCTGGGGATCTGGTGTTGAGAAAAGTTGTGGGTACTGCCAAAAACCCAACTTGGGGAAAGCTAGGACCAAATTGGGAAGGACCATATCAGATCATTTCTGTTGCAGGCATAGGATCACATTGACTAGCTGATCTAGATGAAAAAATTGTACAACGCCCCTAGAATGTAAACAACCTTTGAAGGTATTATTATTAATAAAGGGCACTTTTATCATCCGTGGTTCAAATAATGAATATGTATTTGTGATTATCTGTTACAATTTCTAAGTATAAAACAGAAACTTGACAATGCATAGTCCTCAGACCACATGCCTTGTGGAAATTGATATTTTATTAAGTATCAAATAGAAACTTGGACATGTATGGTCCTCGGACCACATGCCTTGTGGAAATTGGTGTCTTAATATTTGTTAAACAGAACCTTAGTTATATCGAGTCCACAGACCTTCTACTTTGGAGAAATTAACATCTTAAGTTACTATTATTAAGTATCAAATAGAAACTTGGACGTGTATGGTCCTCGGACCACATGCCTTGTGGAAATTGATGTCTTATCATTTGTTAAACAGAACCTTAGTTATTCCGGGTCCAAAAACCTTCTACTTTGGGGAAATTAACATCTTAAGTTACTATTATTAAGTATCAAACAGAAACTTGGACGTGCATGGTCCTTGGACCACATGTCTTGTGGAAATTGGTGTCTTAGCATTTGTTAAACAGAACCTTAGTTATGCCGGGTCCACAGACCTTCTACTTTGGAGAAATTAACATCTTAAGTTACTATTGTTAAGTATCAAACAGAAACTTGGACGTGCATGGTCTTCGGACCACATGCCTTGTGGAAATTGGTGTCTTAACATTTGTTAAACAAAACCTTAGTTATGTCGGGTCCACAGACCTTCTACTTTGGGGAAATTAACATCTTAAATTACTATTGTTAAATATCAAATAGAAACTTGGACGTGCATGGTCCTCGGACCACATGCCTTGTGGAAATTGGTGTCTTAACATTTGTTAAACAGAGCCTTAGTTATGTCAGGTCCACAGACCTTCTACTTTGGAGAAATTAACATCTTAGGTTACAAATTTTTAAGTATAAAGCAGAATGTTGGTAATGCAGTGTCCTTGGACCTCATACTTTGGTGAAATTAACATTTCAAGTTACAGATTCTAAAGTGTCACATTGATATGTATGGTTCTTGGCCTACGTACCTTGCATAAATTAATGTCACACTCACTATTAAGGCAAGGTTTGTTTATGTTAAGTTCTTGAACACTTTCCTTTAGAAATGCTAGCAAAAAAATCCATGTCGTATTAATGTTTGATTACTTTATGTCTCAAATTAAATTCTAAGTTAGGACGTCAGTCGTGCATCATTGTGCTGATAAGAATTCTAAGTTATGATAGTTTAACTATTAAAAGTGGAGTTAGTTGTTCCACTCATTCTTTCTTTGTGTGCTAATGAGAACTCTTACAGTAAAATAAAAATAAAATAAATGCAAGTCAAATGAAGATCAAACAAGACAGACTTTCATTAATTGCTTTTAATATATATTACAAAGAAAGTCTTAATTACAAAAAAAGGAGTCTTAGGCTCGGCCCTAAACTTTGGAGGGAGGGTCTTGCCCAGAAGTGCTGCCAGCTTCGGTGCCTTTTAGCTCCATCTCAAAGGAGGATTGGACTTGTTTTCCCTTGTTTGCCGCTACCGGTGGAGGAATGTTAGTCTCGGCATTTTGGCTTATTGCCTTTTCGGCACCTTCACCCTATTCCTTCTTTTTATTGGAACTTGTAGGTTCTGTAGGAGCAGGAATGGGTTCTGGGATTACAGGAGGGGGCATGGAAGGAGTCGTCTCAGGGGTAGGGGCGACAGGAGGAAGCTCTTCTATTTCTTGTATGTCTAGGGGAAGCCAAACGTTCTCAGGCTTCCTCAGCTCGGAAGCTAGAGGAACCCCTGCTACATTTAAGGCTTCACCCCAAACTTGCTGGCAGTATTCCTGGCACAGTGCGGCGAATTCCTCTGTCAGCTGGTCTTCTGTCGCCGCTACCCCTTCCTTGTAAGCAGCCTTCTTCGCGACCTCTAGTGAGTCCTTGAAGGCGCGGGCCTCGTCCTTCATCTTTGCAAGCTCCTTCTTTAAGTCAGAGTGCTCCTGCTGAGCTTTGGAGAGCTCTTCATCCTTCTGATGAAGAAGCTTGCATTGCCCCTCCACCTGGGTCTTCATCGTCTTTAAGCTGGCCTCTTCACCATCCCTTTCCCTTTTCAGCTCTGCCAGCTGTGTGGTGAGCTTCTCATTTTGCGCGAGGGCCTGACCTAAGGACTTTTTGGTCTCCAACCGAAGCTCCAGTTCCAGTCTAGCCTTCTTCTGAGAATCCTCCACAAACTTCTCGGCAGCAAAGACTTCTTGGATGGCCTGTGACAGAATATCAAAAAGTCAAATGTATAAAAATGTCTCCTAATAGTTAGGTACGATGAAGATGAGATTAAAAATTTACCAAGGCCAAGTCCTTTTTTAGTGAAAGGAACAGATGGGAATGGCTCATCTTTTCTAGGGCCTCTATGTCCTTAGGCAGAAGAAGGGGACGTTCTAAGGCATCGGCCAGGTGGAGGGCATGGCCTTGTTGGAACGCCCTAATATTGGACTGGCAAGAGATGGGCGCCCTATCCAGCTTGAGCTCGGGAGACCAGGTAGCTGGTGCTCGGCGCATTACGACGAGGTCCCTGTTCTCCCTGCTTTCCACTAAGGCACACGTCCCTTGCCCTTATCAAGCTTTGGCTGCTAGGGTTGATGTTGTTGTTTCAGCTTCTTCTGCCTTTCCCCATCAGCCTCCTTAGCCTCACCTTTCCTTTTCTTCTTAGGCTCTATAACGGGAGGCTTGGGGTTGGGGGGCAAGGATGGAGGAACTTGAGGCCTACCTGCTCCTTTTTTGGCGACTCTTTCACCCTTCTTGTGCATTAGTCCTTTAAGCGCGTCTATCTTTTCCTCTTCGGAGCTGGAGTCAGGGCGGGCAACTATCAAACCTGCTATCCCGGAAGTCTTGACGGGCTCGTCCTTCTCATCTGAGAGTATGATAAACGGGTTTCCTTGGGGTCTTTTGACGTCCTCGAGTTGAAACTGGTCTATCTCCTCGTCCAACGAGTGCGGCGAGGACGCTTGCTCTTCCTGGGCAGCGGTAGTTTGAGAGTGCGCCGAAAGAGGGATTGCTGCGATGGGGCGTGTGTACAGGATAGTGTTGGGTTTGTCGGGAAGATCGTGGTCGGAGAGGAAGCTTGGTCGTGCCACGTTTATCCTTTTGCGTCGTTTATCCCCAACAATGATTGCGTTTTCTATCTCATTGGAAGTCCGAGGATATAAGATCGTATCTTAATATCAAATGTGCTGCTCTCACTTGTAGATCTTCACTTATGAAGACTTTTGAGCGAAGGATGCGATTTAGGTTGGCGATGTTGCAAAAGCTCAGGCGTGGGCGTATGTGCTGTTTATCTATGGAAAGAAACATTCGAGAAGACAAACATGGTCAGATTAGTAGTAAACATAAAAATCAGAAGCAATAGCGAGTAATAAAGATTAAAGTAGTAAAAGGCGGTGGGGTTGAATCACGGGTTAAGGAAATTAACTCCTAAGAAGTCACACCTGGTTCTCTCTATTCGACTGGGCAGTGGGGTCCGTTGTACCAATTTCTTGAGGCGATGAGGTAGTTGTCCTTCATGCCTTTGTTGGATTTAGGCAGACAAGAAACTAGCCTAACTACACTAGACCGCGACTTAATGTAATACCCTACATTTTTAAGTTTGTGGCATTCGTACATGAAGGCAACATCGTGCCATGTGAGGTTCAGGCCCATCGACTCATTTAGAGCGTCGACACTACCTAAGACCCTAAACACGTTTGGTGCACACTGGTCTGGACATAACCTATGGTTGTGGAGGTATTCCCTAGTCACATTTCTCATAGGGAGAGTCATTCCACCTTCTATGAAGGCGATCATGGGAATGATGACTTCTCCCATTTTTCTAGCGCTTCCTACAGCTTCTACTAGGCAGTATTTTAGACCTACGTCATTGGGAATCTGGTATTTGGCCCTAAACCCTTCCATACCGGCATCAGAATCAACTAAACACTTAAATCTACCCATCTGGAGGAAGCAAAAAGGAAAGTTTTAAGAAGAAAGGGACTCTAGATAGGAGCCGAGGACAAAAACCGAGGAGGAAGGAGTAAAGAAAAGCAAAAAACTTACTGGAGGGGGTTATGCGGTTCTTCATGAATTTCTAGAGAGAAAGGATGATGATTGATACTTTGATACGATTGATTGCTAAAGAAATGAATGAAGGCGGGGGTTCCCAAACGTTTTGACTTGTGGGAGGCGGCCTCAAAATTAAATTTGTCCTGCTTAAACTTTTAGGGAGCAACCTGAAGCGTTGGATCTGCATCTCACCATTGAACGTGGGGAACAGGATGTAACTTGCGGTCATAAATGTGCGCGCTCCAGGTTTCGAAGCTTCAGAAGTGTTTTTCAGGGAACGACAAGACCTGTACACGCGTGGCTATATACAAAGCCTGTGGGAGGTATTCTGGTCGGATCAAAACTCTATTTCTCTCCTCGGATGGGGGGAAAAATAAAGTTTTGAGGGGCTATTGTGGAGGGTAATAGTTCCCGAACAAACATTTGGGCCTTGAGCTTTATTGACGGGTACCAGTTCGTTTTTTATTAAAGGCCTCTAGGCCCACAAGTCAGCCTGCACTGCGAAGGTCCGAGGAGTTATCCGAGGAGGAATACCTCATCGGACAGGCCCGACAATGACCTTGAGACTTGCCAAGAAGGTTAAAGGCTGAAGTTTGGAAAAACTATTGGGTAAGAGGGGGATCCAAGTATCCTCTAGACGCAGCGCTGTGAGAGAAATATCTTAGAAAAAGGCTGTTGCCTCCATATTAAAGACCCTGTACCTACCTCCCTGGCCGCATTAATGGGAAATGACCTATGAACAATAGAATTCAACCTTCCTGCTATTATTTAAAGACTTCAAGAAGGTGGTGGAAAAAGAAAGAAAGGATCGAAGGATAAAATTTGTGTGACGCGTGGACGAAATAGGGAAGAAGAAGAAGTATTTAAGAAGACACGAGAGGAAAGAATAAGAAGGAGGAGGGAGCTAAAAAAGAAGAACTAAGATTTGTAATCTTTGGCATAAAAAGAGAAGTAATATACAAATTGTCCTCGGCTTACGTCCGAGGAGGTTCCCTTGTCATATTTGTTTATCATTTGCACAGATTGTAATACTCTAGCCTGCTAATTAAGCTTCCAACATCCCTAACCTAGATTTCAAATCCACACTCTACAAATTTTATTGTTTAAAGCTAATTGAGCTTGAGCCCACGTTTGTCTTTAGGTCTCGGTACAATTGTGCTCTAACACTAATTATTATTATTTTATTTTTTTTGAGAAAGTACATTGCTAGTTATTAACTCTAATGTTATGTTCAAAAAAAAAAAAAAAAAAAAATCTAATGTTATGATTCTCCTTTCTCCCTTTTTAATGAAAAGGACAATTTTCCTTAATTTTCTCCTCTCAAAGAATATTATAACCAAAAAAAAAAAAAATCTAACCTGTAGAGGGGAACAGTTGCATCAAGCGAACCAGCAATGTAGTCTTTGAAGGTGGGGGAGACAAAAATGTCTTTGAGTTTTTTGTCACCCTGGAACCCAGTAGCCAATATGACCAAATCTGTCTTTAGGGGTTGTGCCTCACCATTAACCAAAACACCTTCTTTACAAAAGCCGAAGCTCTTACTCTTTTTCAAATTGATGCTTCCCTCTTCAACTTTGTCATAGAATTTTTCTGGTACCATGGAGATCAAACAAGAATTGATTTCTGTATGGAAACTATGTTTTGGTACCATTCCAAACTTTGCCAGCCTCAGCTTATTTTTTATATGGCTTTCAACAAATTTAGAAAATGCCCATCTCTGTTACATGATCAAAACTTTGTAAGGTTCAACCTTATGATTAATTGTCATGTCAAGTTAAAAATATTCGAAAAAAAGAAAAAGAAAAAGAAAAAGAGAAGGAGGTGGGGTGGGGTGGGATGGGGGGGTTAATTCAAAGAGACCCCCTCATGAGTCATTGTCAAACGCTGTGCTACAATTTATTTTTATTGGACATAATGATCAAGTGAACATGTGTCGTATAGGAATCAATTATATGTGCATGCTTCACATGATGTCAATATGACCATTTTCTGTTAAATAAAAGTGATGGAAATCTACTTAAGGGTCAATTTGTGTTGTTTTAAACCAACTGCAAAGGGTCCAACAAATAGAGATTACAGGAAATCTAAATGATGACCAAAATCAAATCAAATTGAAGGGTTTGATGATGTTTTACCATAAGTTGTTTGTTTGATGATAACCCACACCATAAGTTCAATGTCCTCCTAGCACAAGTAGTTTGTTTGATAATGATCCCATACCTTAAGGAGCCTCCCCCACCCAAAAAAAAAAAAAACTCAAAAAAAGGGAGAAATTTTACCACAGGGGAAAGAAGTGTTGCAAGGAGACTTAGCAGGAAGCCTTCACCAGGTTTGTGAACCAGTAGCTCAGAGAAGCGATTAAGGTATAAATAAGTAAGAGGCATGCCCCATGGAAGGTAATCAGGAAGGTTCCAATGTTCCTTCCTGTATAATACAGTACATGGATGTTCAGTGCCTGCAAATTTATGGTTAAACCAATGTAAAAAACCTATCAAATACAATAAATCTAAGCATAGGGGTACAGAGTTAATAAATTTTGCTCATGAGCATTTTATCATTTACAAAAACTATGAGATTGACTAAAATACACTTTTGGTCCTAAAATTTTGAAGTTATTTTCATTTTGACCATTTACGTTTTAAATTTTCATTTTAGTCTTTCATATTTGATTCAATTTTCATTTTTTTCAATTTGAAATTGAATATGAAGAGTCAAAGTGAAAATTTTGAACATAAAATATCAAAATGAAAACAATCTCAAACTTTAAAAGTCCAAAAGTACACTTTGGTGTATGAGATATTTATACAGATGTAAAATGTAAGTAAAATTTGTGTTTCTTACCATTGGCCAGTGAGCATTCCATAGCAATGTCCAAGGCAGATTTTTGGAATCCCACAACAGTGATTTGCTTCCCTTTAACGAAGTCAGCAGCATTTTTATAGTCCATGGCAACGTAATCCATGGAGTGCATCACCTTTCCATGAAATACTTCTGGGCCTTGGTTTGGAGGGAATTCAGGAATATTTGGAATGTCACCGAATCGCCCAACGCAGAGGATCACAAAGTCCACTAAGTGAACCTGCATTTCCATTCACATAAGAAGGAATAAGATCAAGATTCTAAAAAAAAAAAAAATTTATTTTCACTACTATTCTACAGTACAAGGATTCCCTTACAGTGATTTCGTGAAATCCTAATGAAAAAGATAAATTCTTTAACTGATTTGATATAGTTAGTTATGCAATCCAAACTTAATTATCTAAAACTCAGATAAAATTTGAGAATTGGCACAATCCACCATTCCACATAGTCCTAACCCAAAGAAAATAACTTCATATATAGCGAGTGCACAAAAAATCATGACAAGAAAAAGAACAATTCGAATAGGTTATATGTGTGTTTACATACTATACAATATACATACCTCAGTTGAAAAGTTTTGAGCATCCTCTACTATAACCTTCCATTTCCCTTTAGAGCCAAAAGGGTCACCAATACCACCCCACATACTCCAAGATTGCATCTCTTCCTCAGATGGGCCTTCATACTCGATGCTCAAAACTTTGGTATTAAATTTGATGTGCCTAAGCAAGTCAAAATGGTTAGCATAGGATTGAATATAATCAAAGACTTGGTGTTGGTTAGGGAAGTCTTCTTCCACTGTAGAAGGCCATGGAAAATCTGAGAACTGATATGCTGGTTTTGGAGTTTGGAGCTTAGTGGTCTCTACGGCTTTGGTCCACGCTCCTCCGATGCTGCTTTTGGCTTCAAAAACGATTGGATGAAAACCCTTTGACAAAGTGTACTTGCAAGCCAAAAGGCCACTGATACCAGCTCCAATTATGGCCACCTGCCTCTCCATTGCTTTGTGTTTTGAGTATCAAACTTTGTATGATTCTGCCTTTATAGAGGCCTCTACATGTGTGAAGTGGGAAAGTGTCAAAGACTCAAAACTAGATAAACTGAGACTTGTCAAATCTAAGCTAGATTCTCTATCTCTCTCTGGTGAATACTGAATTGTATAGTTTATCTATTCTTGATTTTGCTAGTACTAACTGTGGAAAATGATAGGCAATGAAAGGTAAAGTGCAAATTGTCCTAGTCGGCTGCCCATAGAAAAAAGTTTCATCTCGTTAATTGCAAGATGCAGTAGCGTGATTTTGTAAGTTAAGCACGTTGTCTTGTCCGTCGCTCCCAAAAAACAAATATATATCATTTAACACTTTTGCAACTATGACAATTACCATATTATATATATATAAATTTTGTTAATGTGTGTCCTTAGGACACACAATAAGTATTTATTTTTGGACAAAAAATTTTCAAGAATTGAAAAAGTATTGACAATTTTTTTAATTTTCAAGAAAATTTTATTATAAATGGATAGCTTAATGTGTGCACTAAGGACACACATTAAGTATTCATTTTTGGACAAAATTTTTTCAAGAATTGAAAAAGTATTGACAATTTTTTCAATTTCCGAGAAAATCTTACCATAAATAAATAGTTTAATGTGTGTCATACTAGACCCATATATATATATATATATATAGAAAGTTTTGACCATCGACAAGCCAATGTAAAACATGTTTGGAAAATAAAAAACCCTGTTGGAACCAATCCAGATGGAAGTAAAAAACAAGTTTCCTCAGCTGAAGCAGCCCTCAATTGGCAGGCAGAAAATGCTGTAGCACAGAATCAAGTCTTTTCAAAAATTCTTGACAATCAACAAAAGTTGACTAAAGTTGTAACTCACACCTTCTTATCCTCAAATTCTCTTATTGAAGATTTGAAGAAGAAGATAAAGTCAATTGAACAAGAATTGGAAACAATTGTCTCCACAGTAAAGGATTTGTCTATCTCTTTTCCCCTTATTGGGCAAAAAGAAAAAGAAAAAAAAGTAGTTGTTGATGCAACTCCAGTCTTTGGAGAACTCACAAAAAGCAGCTACCCAAGCTCTTCCAATGCAAGTCTACATGCCTTATCAACCTCGTCAATCATTGTATAAAGATCTGTCCATACCAGTACCCTCACAATTCTCCCCAATTTCCCCATACCAAAACCTCCAACCACTAAACATGACACATCCAGCTCAAAATCCCTTCAAACCATGTGGAATTTTTCCCGGCATACCAAATCCAACACCACTACCTTAAATAGAACCTCAACCCAGACCAGAACCTCCAACCAAACCACAAAATGAACTTCCTCCCATAAAAAAAGACAAGAAACCACTATACCAACCACTAGACCCAACCATTGGTGCTTTCTCCAGACCCCCAGATATGAACATGTTGGCCATAAAATTTGATTCTCCAAACCCGATATCATCATTTCTCAGAACTCTAACTTTTCAAGAACCAATAAAACCCTTTGTTCTTCCAGTCATTGATGACGCAGATCTCGACTTATCTGACCTTGACTTAGATGAAGTCTTTATGACTGATCCAAAAGTAGAAGAAGAAGATGATGTCCTTCGCCCTAAACAACCTCCACCACCACCACCAATATTTCCTACACCACTTGTCATCCCTAATCACCACACAAGATTAATCTACTCATCAACCATAGATTCAAAAAACTTGTTCACCCTTGATAACAGTCCTCCTTCAAAATGGCATGATGAGATTTTCAACATGTATTCATGGTGTACAACAGAACTTCAAAGCCCAAACAATACAGTTGCCCAGATAATTGCCAAATTTTTAGCAAGACTCACAGGTAGACTGAGACAATAGTGGATAAACCTTGGAGAATACAGGCAAAGACAAGCAACCCAGAGTAACACACTCGAGGATTTTTTCACGATCCTCCATAACGAATTCCTTGGTTCATTAGCTCATTACACTGAAGTAGCCAGAGATGAGTTCCTACTGATGAAATGCTATTCTTTTGAAAGAAAAGATTCAGAAAAACACTTTGACAGAATGTCAAGCAGATACTATGCCTTTAATGGCATGGATGATGTCAATTCCAAGCACACTTTCTTGAATTCTTTCCCAGAACCACTTGGTGATGAGACTCTTCGCATGATGAATCTTCAAAAAATCACCTTGCAACAAGCCTCTCTAGGAGAAATTTATCAAAATGTCCTCATTGCTTTGGAAAAACTATGCAATCAAAGAAAATTTCTTTCAGAGATTGATAAGATCCATAGCAAGCTCAAAGACAATTGCAAAAGGAAAGATTTGCAGATTAAGTGTTATGACAAAACCTGTTCTTGTCCAACCAAGAGAAGAGATCATTACAAAAAGTATTTTTGGAAGAAGAAGTATTCCCATCCAAAGAAGAAGTTTTTCAGAAAAAAGAAATGGAAGTTTCTCAGAAAAAAGCAATTCAAAGGCAAAACTTCAAAAGTCTATTTTGTATGTAGA
This sequence comes from Castanea mollissima, assembly GCA_014183005.1. Classification (NCBI taxonomy): domain Eukaryota; kingdom Viridiplantae; phylum Streptophyta; class Magnoliopsida; order Fagales; family Fagaceae; genus Castanea; species Castanea mollissima. The sequence continues at coordinate 1,301,063 of JACAVU010000011.1, forward strand.
AAGCCCGGTCATTTTGCAAAAAAATTGTCCAAAAAGAGAAAAAGCAACAAAACTTTTGGAGCAAGCCCAGATTCATGCAGATGATACCCCATTTTCAGATGTTGAATCACTCTTTTCACTTGATGATGATTATTCTCCCTAAGCCTTGGCAGTCATGGCTTATTCAACCTCAGAAGATGAATCAGATTCAAGCATTACAGATGATTCAGACCCAGAAATCCAAACCATATACACATCCCAGCCTTTTATAGCCCCAATAATTGGCCCCACACCAATAGCCCAAGTTCACATCCTCCTTGACACCTATTCCAGACCCATCTCAGTGATAGCTTTGTTTGATACAGGAGCAGCAGCAACAATCCTCTATCCTAAGATTTTACCAGAAGATTTTTGGTTACCCCATGATCAAATGTTCAGAGCAACCAATGGAGAAACATTCCTGATTACCTAGAAAAGTAAACCCATTCACATTAGAATCTTCCCAACCCTTACCATTAAACACCAAGTCCTTGGATCCCCCCTCACAGGCAGAGACCCCCTCATAAGATTTGACCTCCTTCACTAGATACCTAGCCTCAGATGGTCCTCAAAAGGCCTTTTGCATAAACAACACCTTCTCACATGGACCCAGGTACCACATTTGTTCTCAATAAACCCCTTTGACTCCTTGAAAGCCCAGATCATCAATGAATGTTGTGCAGCCACCCATTCAGAATTCCTCCTCAAAAACCGAAAACCTCTATGGAAAAACCCAGCCTTTAACATCTTCATTCTTTTTGAAGGGGAGGGTTATGAAAAAGGCTGGGTTTTTCCACAGAGGGTTTGGGTTTTTGAGGAGGAATTCTGAGTGGGTAACTGCACAACATTTATTGATGATCTGGGCTTTCAAGGAGTCAAAGGGGTTTATTGAGAACAAATGTGGTACCTGGGTCCATGTGAGAATGTGTTGTTTATGCAAAAGGCCTTTTGAGGACCATTTGAGGCTAGGTATCTGGTGAAGGAGGTCAAATCTTATGAGGAGGTCTCTGCCTGTGAAGGGGGATCCAAGGACTTGGTGTTTAATGGTAAGGGTTAGGAAGATTCTAATGTGAATGGGTTTACTTTTCTGGGTAATCAGGAATGTTTCTCCATTGGCTGCTCTGAAAATCTGATGATGGGGTAACCAAAAATCTTCTAGTAAAATCTTAGGATAGAGGATTGTTGCTGTTGCTCCTGTATCAAACAAAACTATCACTAGGATGGGTTTGGAATAGGTGTCAAGGAGGATGTGAACTTGGGCTATTGGTGTGGGGCCAATTATTGGGGCTATAAGAGGCTGGGATGTGTATATGGTTTGGATTTCTGGGTCTGAATCATCTGTAATGCTTGAATCTGATTCATCTTCTGAGGTTGAATAAGTCATGACTGCCAAGGCTTGGGGAGAATAATCATCATCAAGTGAAAAGAGTGATTCAACATCTGAAAATGGGGTATCATCTGCATGAATCTGGGCTTGCTCCAAAAGCTTTGTTGCTTTTTCTCTTTTTGGACAATTTTTTTGCAAAATGACCGGGCTTTCTACATACAAAACAGACTTTTGAAGTTTTGCCTTTGAATTGCTTTTTTCTGAGAAACTTCCATTTCTTTTTTCTGAAAAACTTCTTCTTTGGATGTGAATGCTTCTTCTTCCAAGAATGCTTTCTGTAATGATCTCTTCTCTTGGTTGGACAAGAAAAAGTTTTGTCATAACACTTAATCTACAAATCTTTCCTTTTGCAATTGTCTTTAAGCTTGCTGTGAATCTTGTCAATTTCTGAAAGAAACTTTCTTTAATTGCATAGTTTTTCCAAAGCAATAAGGACATGCTGATAAATTTCTCCTAGAGAGGCTTGTTGCAGGGTGATTTTTTGAAGATTCATCATGCGAAGAGTCCCATCACCAAGTGGTTCTGGGAAAGAATTCAAGAAAGTGTGCTTGGAATTGACGTCATCCATGCCATTAAAGGCATAGTATCTGCTTGACATTCTGTCAAAGGGTTTTTCCCAATCTTTTCTTTCAAAAGAACAGCATTTCATTAGTAGGAACTCATCTCTGACTACTTCAGTGTAATGAGCTAATGAACCAAGGAATTCGTTATGGAGGATCGTGAAAAAATCCTCAAGTGTGTTACTCTGGGTTGCTTGTCTTTGCCTGTATTCTCCAAGGTTTATCCACTATTGTCTCAGTCTACCTGTGAGTCTTGCTACAAATTTGGCAATGATCTGGGCAACTGTATTGTTTGGGCTTTGAAGTTCAGCTGTACACCATGAATACATGTTGAAAATCTCATCATGCCATTTTGAAGGAAGACTGTTATCAAGGGTGAACAAGTTTTTTGAATCTATGGTTGATGAGTAGGCTAATCTTGTGTGGTGATCAGGGATGACAAGTGGTGTAGGAAATATTGGTGGTGGTGGTAGAGGTTGTTTAGGGCGAAGGACATCATCTTCTTCTTCTACTTTTGGATCAGTCATAAAGACTTCATCTAAGTCAAGATTAGACAAGTCTAGATCTGCTTCATCAATGACTGGAAGAACAAAGGGTTCTTTTGGTTCTTGAAGAGTTAAAGTTCTGAGGAATGATGATATCGGGTTTGGAGGATCAGAATTTATGGCCAACATGTTCATATCTGGGGGTTTGGAGGAAGCATCAATGGTTGGGTCTGGTGGTTGGTATAATGGTTCCTTGTCTTTTTTAATGGGAGGAAGTTTATTTTGTGGTTTGGTTGGAGGTTCTGGTCTGGGTTGAGGTTCTATTTGAGGTAGTGGTGTTGGATTTGGTATGCCGGGAAAAATTCCACATGGTTTGAAGGGATTTTGAGCTGGATGTGTTATGTTTAGTGGTTGGAGGTTTTGGTATGGGGAAACTGGGGAGAATGGTGAGGGTACCAGTATGGACAGATCTTTATACAATGATTGACGAGGTTGATAAGAAATGTAGACTTGCATTGGAAGAGCTTGGGTAGCTGCTTTTTGTGAGTTCTCCAAAGACTGAAGTTGCATCAACAACTGCTTTTTTTCTTTTTCTTTTTGCCCAATGAGGGGAAAGGAGACAGACAAATCCTTTACTGTGGAGACGATTGTTTCTAATTCTTGTTCAATTGACTTTATCTTCTTCTTCAAATCTTCAATAAGAGAATTTTAGGATGAGAAGGTGTGAGTTACAGCTTCAGTCAACTTTTGTTGATTGTCAAGAATTTTTTAAAGGACTTGATTCTGTGTTACAACATTTTCTGCTTGCCAATTGAGGGCTGCTTCAGCTGAGGAAACTTGTTTTTTGCTTCCATCTGGATTGGTTCCAACAGGGTTTTTTATTTTCCAAATATGTTTTATATTGGCTTGTGGGTGGTCAAAACTTTCTAAGGGAGGAAAATTTTGTGAGTATAAGGGTGATGCATGGTCAAACACATAACAAGGCAAGGGCTTTTGTGTGTGTGTTTGACTGGGAGGCTTGGGTTGACATTTTTGTATTTGGGGAAGGACTTTTGGGTAATATGGGATTAAAGGTGGTTTTTGGTTTTGTTGGTTTTGATCATGACTTTCTTTGCATGGGGAAAGGGATGAAGTTTTTCGTTTTCTGGATCTGGGATAGAGGACATAGTAGTCAAACCTTCCTGAAGGTTCTCCAAGGAGGTCAACTTCTAGGTCTCTTGCTTCATATGTTTCTTTAAGAAGCTGTTGTGAAGACTTTTTTTTTCTTCTTTTCTTCTCTTCTTCAAATATTTCTTCTTCTCTGCATTCTTCACAATCACAAACATCCCACCATATATAGCCTGTGGGTGATTTTCCTTCATAGACAGGTTTTCCATCTTCACTAAATGCTTTGATCTAAAGACCGTCAAGACCTTCATATGAAACTGGTTGTATTATAGCTGTTGGAAAGACTGTCACTTCTTCTTTTTCTGGTGTGGCTGTCATAAACCTAACTTCAACATCACCATTTTGATTTCTGATGAAGAAAGGAGTGTTGGACTGGATTGGCTGAGATGCCTGATGAAAAGTCTCATATTTTGTGATCCATGATTCTGGAAAGAGCTTTTTCATCTGATCTTTGTTCAACTGTCTTGGTACAAATGTGCACATGGGCGTCATGCTTGGATCAACTTGAATCAAAAGAGCATCATTGGACTGGGCTATCTCTGGTATAACTACATCAAAAGCATGGTTTTGGAGTCTGTAGGCAAGCTGATAGTGGAGTGTGGCTGCAAAAGTATCAGGTACTTGGGAAGCTCCTGTAATCTGGATTTGGACTTTAAGAGCATCACAAAGGTGAGGGTCTTTGAGAGTCATGTTGAAATTGGGGAAAAGGGTGACAAAGACTGTTCCCGCATTGAGTGTGGTTTAGACAGTTCCTATAACTGCATTATGGTATTCCATAAATCTAGAATTAAGAAGAGCAATTCTAGAAGCTATAGGGAGTCCTTTTCTGCCATGAAAAGTGAGTGCGAGTCTTACTACACCAAAATGGAGATGAGTATAACCTTGTCTTTGGCATGGAATGACAAACTCTGGGAAGAGCAAGAGTGATGAAATTTTCTTTTTCACTGGCTGGAATATTAAACTAGTCAAATTTTGAGGCTTGGACATATTCTTTGACACTAGAAGGTTGAGAAGGACCTAAAAACTTTTTTATGGATTTTTTGAAGGTTTTTTGAGATTTATCAAACACAGTATAGGGATTTACAATGGGAAAATCAGTAATAGGGATTTTACTGTCTTCAGGGACATGGGGTATTTCATATAAGTAGTCTAATCTATTTGCAGTAGATTTTCGAAGGGAAAGATCACAAGAAGTGGTAATGGTATCAGTGACTGCTAAGGATGTAACTGCTGAGGATGATGAACTAGCCATGGTAGTTTCTAAAATGAAGAAAAATTTTCCTAAGGTTTGACAAGACTAAAATGCCACTCCTAGGCTCACGTCCACTAGATGACTCAGAAAAATAATTCTTTGACACTTTTAGTACAACTCCTTAGTTTTCTACTTGATTATCAAATTTAGTTTTCTGATGTGATTTTCACAGAGGATCCACAATAAGTGGCAACTGTTAATCACAGAGCATACTAATCAGGACAATAATTCAAGTATACTAATCAAAGGAGAGTGAAACTGATTGTGAGGCTTTAGCAGTTTTGTGTTGCATGGCACAATGTGTTGCACAGGCTCTGATACCAATTATAAGAGAAAGGGACGAAGAACTAAGAGAAAGTGACGAAAATCAAGGAAAATACAAAGGAAGAAAGGGACGAAGAACTGTCCAAACCACACTCAATGCGGGAACAGTCTTTGTCACCCTTTTCCCCAATTTCAACATGTCTCTCAAAGACCCTCACCTTTGTGATGCTCTTAAAGTCCAAGTCCAGATTACAGGAGCCTCCCAAGTACCTGATACTTTTGCAGCCACACTCCACTATTAGCTTGCCAACAGACTCCAAAACCATGCTTTTGATGTAGCTATACCAGAGATAGCCCAGTCCAATGATGCTCTTTTGATTCAAGTTGATCCAGGCATGATGCCTATGTGCACATTTGTTCCAAGATAGTTGAACAAAGATCAGATGAAAAAGCTCTTTCCAGAATCATGGATCACAAAATATGAGACTCTCCATCAGGCATTTCAGCCAATCCAGTCCAACACTCCTTTCTTCATCAGAAATCAAAAAGGTGATGTTGAAGTTAGGTTTATGACAGCCACACTAGAAAAAGAAGAAGTGACAGTCTTTCCAACGGCTATGATACAACCAGTTTCATATGAAGGTCTTGATGGTCTTCAGATCAAAGCATTTAGTGAAGATGGAAAACCTGTCTATGAAGGAAAATCATCTACAGGCCACACATGGTGAGATGTTTGTGATTGTGAAGAATGCAGAGAAGAAGAAATATTTGAAGAAGAGAAGAAAAGAAGAAAGAAAAAGTCTTCACAGCAGCTTCTCAAAGAAAGATATGAAGCAGGAGACCCAGAAGTTGACCTCCTTGGAGAACCTTCAGGAAGGTTTGACTACTATGTCCTCTACCCCAGATCCAGAAAACAAAAAGCTCCATCCCTTTTCCCATGCAAAGAAAGTCATGATCAAAACCAACAAAACCAAAAACCACCTTTAATCCCATATTACCAGAAAGTCTAGGAGAAATTTATCAACATGTCCTCATTGCTTTGGAAAAACTATGCAGTCAAAGAAAGTTTCTTTCAGAGATTGACAAGATCCACAGCAAGCTCAAAGACAATTGCAAAAGGAAAGATTTGCAGATTAAGTGTTATGACAAAACCTGTTCTTGTCCAACCAGGAAAAGAGATCATTACAAAAAGTATTTTTGGAAGAAGAAGCAGTCCCATCCAAAGAAGAAGTTTTTCAGAAAAAAGAAATGGAAATTTCTTAGAAGAAAGCAATTCAAAGGCAAAACTTCAAAAGTCTGTTTTGTATGTAGAAAGCCTGGTCATTTTGCAAAAAATTGTCCAAAAAGAGAAAAAGCAGCAAAGCTTTTGAAGCAAGCCCAGATTCATGCAGATGATACACTATTTTCAGATGTTGAATCACTCTTTTCACTTGATGATGATTATTCTCCCCAAGCCTTGGCAGTCATGGCTTATTCAACCTCAGAAGATGAATCAGATTCAAGCATTATAGATGATTCAGACCCAGAAATCCAAACCATATACACATCCTAGCCTCTTACAGCCCCAATAATTGGCCCCACACCAATAGCCCAAGTTCACATCCTCACCTCCTCATAGGATTTGACCTCTTTCACCAGATACCCAGCCTCAGATAGTCCTCAAAAGGCCTCTTGTATAAACAACACATTCTCACATGGACCCAGGTACCACATTTATTTTCAATAAACCCCTTTGACTCCTTTAAAGCCCAGATCATCAATGAATGTTGTGCAGCCACCCATTCAGAATTCCTCCTTAAAAACCTAAACCCTCTGCGGAAAAACCCAGCATTTTTCATAACCCTTACCTTAAAAAAGAATGAAGATGTTAACCCTACAAAAGCTAGTCATAGAGGTATGAATCCAGAACACTTGTCCCTAGCTAAGTAGGTGTTAGCTACCCTTCTCTCAAAAAACCTCATTGAATCCACAACTTCTCTATGGGCATGTGAAGCCTTCTATGTTAACAATCATGCAGAACAAATTCGAAGAAAGCTCAGATTGGTAAACAATTACCAAGATCTTAATCATTTCCTTGCTGATGATAAGTTTCCACTGCCAAACAAAAGTGCTCTTTTCCAGCATCTTTCCAATGCAAAAGTGTTTTCAAAGTTTGATCTTAAAGCAGGATTTTGGCAACTTGGAATCCATCCAGAAGAAAGATACAAGACAACATTTTGCATTCCAGACCACCATTATCAATGGACAGTAATGCCTTTCGGCCTAAAAAATGCTCCATCTCAATTCCAAAAAGCAATGGTAACACTTTTCCAACCACTGTTGTCAAATGTATTGATCTATGTAGATGATATCCTCTTATTATCAAAAGATGCAGAATCCCATGAAAAATTGCTTACTGAATTTTACAATTTAGTAAAAGCTCAAGGGATAATGCTTTCAGAAAAGAAAATGGTCATAGGAGTATCCTCTATTGATTTCTTAGGAGTAAACATTTCAGATGGAAAGTACACTCTGCAGCCTCACATGGCAGTCTCTCTTAGTGAATTTCCAGATACACTCATCAGCACCAAACAGATCCAGCAGTTTCTTGGAATTGTTAACTACATGTCAGATTTCATCCCAAAAATTTCTAGACACAGAGATTGTTTGTTTAAGTTGTTGAAAAAATCTCCTCCAGCATGGAATTCAGTTCATACAGAAGCAGTTCAACAGTTGAAAAAATTAGCAGAAAAACTTCCCCTTTTGCAAATCCCAGGAAAAGGAAAAAGAATTCTACAAACAGATGCAAGTGATGAGTATTGGGCAGCAGCTCTCTTTGAAGAAATTGATGGAAAAAGAAATATTTGTGGACACAAAAGTGGTGCATTCAAGCCTTCAGAACTCCATTATCACTCCACTTTCAAAGAAATTCTGGCAGTTAAACATGGTATTGAAAAGTTCCAGTTTCACCTCCTTGGTCACAATTTTCTTGTAAAAATGGATATGTCTTCTTTCCCAAAAATGCTCCAGTCCAAAAGAAAAATACTCCCCCATGCCATGAAAAGTGAGTTCGAGTCTTACTGCACCAAATGGAGATGAGTATAACCTTGTCTATGGCATGGAATGACAAACTCTCTAGGAAGAGCAAGAGTGATGAATTTTTTTTTTCATTGGATGGAATATTAAACTGGTCAAATTTTGAGGCTTGGACATATTTTTTGATACTAGAAGGTTGAGAAGGACCTAAAAAATTTTTTATGAATTTTTTAAAGGTTTTTTGAGGTTTATCAAACACAGTATAGGGATTTACAATGGGAAAATCAGTAATAGGGATTTTACTATCTTCAGGGACATGGGATATTTCATATAAGTAGTCTAATCTATTTGCAGTAGATTTTTGAAGGGAAAGATCACAAGAAGTGGTAATGGTATCAGTGACTGCTTAGGATGATGAACTAGCCATGATAGTTTCTAAAATGAAGAACAATTTTCCTAAGGTCTGACAAGACTAAAATGCCACTCCTAGGCTCACGTCCACTAGATGACTTAGGAAAAATAATTCTTTGACACTTTTAGTACAACTCCTTAGTTTTCTACTTGATTATAAAATCCAGTTTTCTGATGTGATTTTCACAAAGGATCCACAATAAGTGGCAACTGTTAATCACAGAGCATACTAATCAGGACAATAATTCAAGTATACTAATCGAAGGAGAGTGAAACTGATTGTGAGGCTTTAGCAGTTTTGTGATGCATGTGTATGGATGATGAGTGTTCTTTATTGCGTACACTCTATTGATGGAAAAGCAGAAGTTTAATCCTTCTAAGGATAACACTTTTGACCACTATAAAGATGCAAACATGAACCTCCAGGTCCAAGAGACCAAACACAATTCAGGTATTTTTCCCTATCAGGAACGTAAATATCGAACGAGTGGCGTTCCTTAAACCATTCAAAAGTGCAGGAGACTACAAGCTCATCTATGATCTCGAAAAAGCCAAGTTTAAAGGGAATTCTCTGGACGAGAAGACCAAGCATATCCTCAGGTTGACAACGGGCTATAACATTCAAGCCACTACCCACGTAATTATAGATATCAATTTTTGCTGCTTCTGCATTCGTAGAGAAAGTAGTAGTAATTATAAACAGATCAAGCAAAAACAATAGTGATACTTTTTTTATTATTATTGAAAACACTCATATTGTTTTGTTTGTAAAGTATAACTGGTTGGGTGCAAAGTAGGGTTATAACTTGCCCTTTACTTATAGTGTGGAATGTGGATGTGAAATGTGGTGAGCCATATATATATATATATATAAACAAAACATAGTTTCTCACGATTTTGGGTCACTAAAGGAAAAATTCCTGAATTAGCATTTACTTACCATGTTTATTGAAAACTTGCTCTATTCAATTTCAAAGAAAGATGTGAAATATTAGTAATAATTTATATAAAATCGAAGACATCTAGCTTTTGGTTGATCTTATGATACATTGACACTTTAGATTTTGAGGTCCTGCAAATTTATATGTTAATATTTTAAGGTATTTTTATTTAAATTATATTACATGTTTATACTCTCAACTAGAATATGGACTCAATGCATTTCAATTAATTAATACCCCCCTTCATTTCAAATTTTCACACCTAGCTCTATTCCATTTTAACTTTTAAGAAGTCCCAAAATGAAGTTATTTTGGAAAAATCAATATATAAAATTTCTTAACATACTCTTCAGTTTTCACTTTATTTAAAAAGTCAATACTCTTTTTTAACTAAAGTTTAAAGAGAAAAGTTACCAGATGCAATGCCCCATCTATTAATCGGACTCAAGTATAAATTAAAGAGAGCAGTTTTGAAAGTGTGTACATTTTCAAGCAAAAGACAATACATTAAATGATATATATAAATACAGTCATAATAAATATCTATTAATGATCGCCATAATTATATATTTAATAGTTCAATATAAAAGTGCAACATAATAAATACTTATTAATAATTATCATAAATATATATTTAAAAGTTCAATATAAAAAAAATTAATACTTATAAATTGACTATTATTAATTATCATATATTTTTTTTTTGAGAAACATTAATTATCATATTTAATATTTATGCAAATTACAACTTACTTACTTGTGGTTTGGCCGAAATTTAAGTTACCTACTTGTAGTTTGAAATTTGACACTTTATCTACTTGAAGTTAACTCAGTTAAAATTCTATAACCCACCTTTATGAAAAACAGAGCTAAATATGTAATTTTGCTCCACTTTTATGTCTCATTCTCTCCAAAACACAAAAAACATAAAAATATAAGATCAAATAAGATAAAAAAGAATTCAGCGGAACACTTGTATCATGAGAATTCAAATCATAGGTAGACAACTTAAATTTTGGTCAAACCTTAGGTGGGAAAAGTGTTAAATTTCAAATTACAAGTAGACAACTTAAATTTCGGTTAAACTACATGTGGGTAAGTTGTAATTTATACTTAATATTTCATATACAAACAAAATCGTAGTAAAAGAAAATCTAAGGTAACATCTCTCTTTCTCTCTGCAAGTAGGATCTATGGTTGTCTAGGCTGCTCCTAGTTCTTGCATTGTTACCGGAGTTCATCGGAGTCGTGAAACCCTCCATTGAGCCCTTCTAACGGTGAACATGGGTCTCTAGTGCAAAGTTGAAGTGGTTACCTAGCTCCTATATTAGAGAAGTGAGTAATGGATAACAACAAAATATTCTAAGAATATAACATTTCAACAAAATCTAAGATTATGCGAATCAGAGAGCACCTAAAGCAATTAATCAGTACATCAGTATGGCTTGTACAATATGGAATTTTTGAAATTATATCCATTTTCTTATATCAATTTTGACATTAATATAATACACTACTATTTGAGCCTGGATTATTATCTTCTTTCTTTCTTTGTTGTTGTTGTTGTGTTTGTTTGTTTGTTTTGTTTTGTTTGTTTTGTTTTTTGTTTGTTGTATTTTTTTTTGGTACAACATTTTAGCTTATTTGTATATGTACAACTTTTATAAGACTCATTTTTTTTTTCACATGTATAATGTATTTTTGTCAATTACCAAAAAAATAAGCAAATAAGAATTAAGTAAAGAGCTAATCCAAATGTATTCACGTAATGATATGGCTCTCACTTAGTATGTGTGAGTTTGGACTTACATGTGAAGGGGAAGTTGCATAATATTAGTTAAATGATCAAATTTATTTTTTCTTAACAACTTAAACTTTCGGAACAATAGATAATTTATTAGTAACAGTTAGATGAATTGAAACTAACGATTCTAACTTAGGGATGTGCTAATGTCCTTCAGCTTTTTGAGTTTTTTGCTTTTTTTTTTTTTGGGTACTATTCAACTAACTTCTAACCTTTTTTTTTTTTTTTTTTTTTTTTTTTTTTTTTTTTTTCAGTAAAAAGTTTTTAATTTTAGCTAAATAAACTATTTCCAAATGGACATTTAATATTGATCACAATATAGTTTATTAGGGTTTTACTCTCTATTTAAAGTTCGGCAAAATTTGGAGAAAATGCCAAGTGCGTTACTGTTTAATGATAGTAAAGTTTTGCCCATGACAAGAATTTGGGTTCATAATTAATCTTTAGATCCCTTCACTCCCACTTGTTGTTAGAAAAAGAAGAAGAAAAACGAAGGTAAAGTAACCAAATGAGATAGTTCCATATTTGTAAGAGGTCCCAAAATTGGAGCATGTAATTTGGACAAGGGAACAATTAAATTGATGCAATTTCAATTTTCAAGTGCAAATAAAACATTTCCTTAAACTCTATAAATTTGGCTGCAAATTGGTAAGTTTGAATCTTGAGAAATAATGGACTGAAAAAGTCAATAATAGTTGTGTAAAGTAGTCATGATATTACATCAATGTGTTAGACTTTTTTAGAGTTGGCGGCTTGTGTGATGTATCTTTTTCTTTTTGGCTTACAGTGTAGTGTATCTATTTGAAAATTGGATAAGGTGATCATAAGGTGATCCTTGGCATTTTCTATTTCATTGCTGGAGGTTTGCCAACTAATTCTCTTCTTATATTTAATGTGAAAGGATGACACCAATCACTTTATCCACTGATATTTTATTACATTTTTTTTTAAAATTTATTTAATGCCATATTCATTTTTGTCTATAGAGACGTGCAGATCGGCATGTCTAAGATGCATAGAGATTTAATTTAATTTTATTTGAGAAGAAGAAGCATTAGTTAACATTTTTTAATTATTCTTTTATAAATAACACTAATTAACTCATTCTGTATAAAAAATGCTTAAACGACCTATCCTCCTGAATATCTGTGACTCGTTGACATTTACATCCTCATTTTCTATTCTTATATTTTATTACCTTCGTTGCGCCATAGTTAGGAGCAAAAGAAGAATCATTCTGGTTGTACATGGCTACCTTATTTTTTATTTGAAATTTCTCTATACTTCAATCTTGCCAATTGTGGCATCTTGAAGATCGTTTCTCGAAATTTTCCACATGGTTTGGAAGTTTTAAGCATGTGATTTAACATTCTTGAAAAGTGAAAACTTCTTTTAGAGTCTTAGGTTGCGTTTGATAATATTGTTCGAGTAATTTTTAGGTATGGAGTATAGAGAATGATACTCTCTCCCCTTATATTCATGGTGAAGTCTACTCATTAAATTTGTGGTGGTGTCTATCAAGAATATGAGAGTAGGGAGCACCATTTCTCTGTGCTTCGAGAGTATTTAAAAAAATTTCATGTTGTTCTAGTAATGTTGTTTAAGTGTTGTAGAAATATGTGCGTGAAAAAGTGTTGTAGAAATACGTATAGTGTTATTTAAATAATGAAACTGTTGTTTAAACAAAACAACTAAACAGGCCCTTAGACCTTTGGTTTATTTATTTTTGGTAAACTGCTAACTTTATTAATTAACTGGAAAGATAGAGGGACAATCTGCATAATTGGAAATTTGCACTTTTAGATCCCTGGTTAATTATGTGGATTAATTGATAATCAATTAATTTAAGCTGATTAGATGATTGCAACATAGATTAATTAATCATAGCTATAATAAATACCATATTTGAAAATCAAAGAACCAAACACAAGAAACACTAGCCAAACGCCCAGCAGCTCAATTAGCAGTCTAGCACATGTTAGAGTTTCTAATAGAGATGTTTATCGTTTAAATCCTCTTATTGTACATATTAAATTATAGGAGAAATTATATGGTCCTTATGGTGAACAAGTGACGTGGCCTACCATTCCACTAAAAGACTCTCACCTGTTTGAAATTAATGAGTTAGAATTTTTTTTTTTAAAAAAATTAATTATTGACTTAACAATTTTAAACAAGTGAGAGTCTTTTAGTGGAATGGTAGATAAGTGACATGGTCTACCAAAGAACTGTATAATTTCTCCAATTTTAGTAATGAATTAGAAATTGATGGAGAACATTCTACTGGAAAACCATTAAGGGGTACCTCTACCCTAAGTATTGCAAAATGAATAGAAGTTTTAAAAACTAGTTCAAAAGCTTGACCATTAACACTTCTTTGTTAGTAGTTTAACTTACTGATGACATCTTCCGCCGGTTTGAAAATATTTGAACTTTTCATACATGAATCTCTTTCGCTAACCTCCTCTGTAATTATGAACAGATCGTGTTGAGACTAGGGACATGAGTATATATCAGTCGTAAATTTTAATTCTAAAGAGAAAATCTTTTCGTGGGTTAGGATTAACCCTTGTAGTGGTGTTTTTTATGAATGTGTTCATAGGTTTTTCACTTCATCACCAATTGACTGCATTATTTATTTTACTTCACTTTGTTTGTAATTGTTGACTTGTATTTTATGGTTAGTTAAGTGAAAATCAATCAAATTTTTAATCATTTAATATGAAAAGTTGATTAATTCTAAGTAAAATCATCCCAAGGGGTTCTTGTTAAATATTAGCATTGATACACCATGTTGAATATGCAATTATGGATGCGGAAGCGAAAGCATAAAGTATAGAACACAATAACACAAGAGGATTACGTGATTTAGCCTAACGGCCTACATCCACAGAGGAAACCCTAAATGGCTACATCAATAATATATTAGAATGTAGAACAAATCCCATGTTACAATGAACCATAACATGAGTATATATAGTAGACTAAACCCTAAACTAATAGACTTCTAGTACAAGTAGGAAACTTGGCTTGCACACAAAGTAGAATTAGGCTTGGGCTTATGCTAATGGGCTAATATATCTCTAACAGTTCTAAAACATCTTTTCAATACTTACCTTCTTCTTTCCTTTGAAGGGAACTAGGGGTACCTAGACTAGAATGTGGTCCAAAGTCTAGAATAATCCAGGAACATTATGGACCACTGACCCATAGAGTTTGGTCCAAACTAAGGCAGCAACTTTTAGATATGGCCAAAAGTTTTTTCTGGTCTCTTGTCTGTTGGCTTCTTTAAAAATCCCAGCACGGCCGAAAGTATCAGGAAATGGATTGTACCAAAAATATCATGGCACATAAAATCAGCTCCAATCGAAAATTTTTATTTTATTCTTTACTTAATAAAATCAGCTTTAATTTTTGACAAATATTGCAAATTACTTTACGTAGATAGAAATAAATTTTGCTAGAGAGCTAAGCTCAAAACCATCATTGCTTGTCTTAAATATAGTGTTGCTAGATGGTAGTCGATGACCTGAAGCTATGCACGAGTATAGTACTTCATATGCCACCTTCCTCTCCTATCCTTCAATGGATTCATTATTCCTACATAAGGATTCATAGCACATAAAAACAAGGAAAATTATTGTTTCACATTCCTCAAGTTACACCAGTTGTACACACTGTACACAAATTGTGGACATTCGTCGGAAAGTTTGGATATGATATTGTGAAATGGGAGTGATACAAAGCGTAGTTGATGCATCCACAAGGCCATGAATCAGAACTAGAAGGTGTAATGTGGTCACTTTATGAGGAAACATAATCTAATGGGCCATAAGGCTCAAGCAATTCAGCAATGAACCCCTTTTTTCTTTTGGGGTTCCATCCCATGTCTTTGCACAGTTGGTCATTGTACCATATTTGAATAGCACCAATGCAGTATCTCCTATAGTACTGGCCAGAGTATGTCTTCATTTATTCATCCCATGTTTCCACATTTTTTTCCATGTCTTTAATGCTGGCAATTTGAATGTGCCGTCAAGAAGCTCTGCTAGCCATTGGCATCTCATCCCAAAGGTGTACAAGTTTGAAACACTCTCTGAGAAACCAATTACTGCTAATTGTGAAATTTGTGGATGAATGCATTCCCTGATAAATTGGAAATGTCATTTCCTCATTTTCATTACTATTTTTAAATTGTGATAGGCCAAGAATGTATTAACCCCTTATAATAAATTAACCGATTAATTAGCCAAACAAATCACCAATTAAGTTAATATGTAGCAGAAAATAAAGTTGACGCGGTGATTTGTTTACAAATAGGGAAAACTATCGAAGCAAAACCCCACCGGGTGAATTTTAGGTCATTACTTCCGAGAATCCACTATTATCATAATAAGCGGTTACAAGTAAAAGAATCCCAGTACCTTATACCAACTTACAGTTGAACCCTTACCCCAATACGCAATTGGACTTGTTTTGTAATGACAATTTCTTCTTTTCAATGCATGGCTTTCAATACGTGACTAACTAATTAATGTGCGGATCCCAGTGCGCAACTTAATCATCAACTTGAGAAAGATGTTGGCTACAAAGTTCTTCAGTTCATCAGTTCACCAATACGATGAAGATCACAAAGCTCCTTGGTCACAAAACCCAACGGCGTACAAACGCAATAGCTTCTTCAAGAGAAAGATAAACCAGGACAAATTCTGTCTCCGGTCACAATTTACATGATCAAAACTTTTCTCTATACTTGCACAACCTTTGACGGCCCTTAAAATAATCTTTATATATGTTTAGGGTTGTGAGAAAAGAGACCCTAAACATGTACACAAGGATTGGAGTGAAATCAGATCTGAAAAACTGATTCTCATAATTCTCGATAGATAGGGTATCTATCGAGTAGCCATTGAGCATCAAGCTAAAACAGCCTTTTAAACCTCGATAGATGCTATCTGTTGAGTTAGTTGTTGAGCTTTAAAATCCAGCACTTCTTCGCTTGTTTCTTAGACAGACTTGCATGGTTTTAATACTTAAACTTGAATTCTTATTCTTTGAAGTATTAAACACATTCTAGATTTACCCAATTACAAGTAAGGTGCGTTTGTCAAAGGATTAGCCAATTCTAAATGACATATGTTTCTAACATCATTTATATATGTCCTAATAATCTCTCCTTTGGCAATCTGTAACAAAACCACAACAAACAAATGAACATATGAGAGAAGTCATCAATCACTCAACTTATTCTCACTTGTTGAATACAATAAAATCTATTCTAACACAAAGTCGTGAAAAACTTTACAAGAAGAGAGTTCATAGTATGGAAGACTTTGATAACCTGTATTTTTAAAACACTTTAAACAAACCTCAGCACGACATCTTAGTATGAAACAGAAATAAAAGATTGCATACAATTATAAGAAGCATATGCATAAAGAGAGAAAAGAAACAACACATAAAGAGATAGGTGAAAATGTAATAACAACCTCAAAAAAAAAAAAAAAAAAAAAAAAAAAAAAAAAAAAAATAATATATATATATATTATATATATATATATCAATAATTAAAAACAAGGTTTGCTATCACAAGGTAAGAACAATGTATCTATAAAAGATAGAAAAAAAAAAAAAACGTAAGTCCTCACTACATTTCTCATAAAACAAAAACACTTCTCCTAACAAAAATCTCCTATACTAACTCTCCCCCTTAGTACATGACTAATCTCATACCCAAAACTACTCCCCATTTTTGCCACGAATGACAAAGGGTAAGTCACTGAGAAGCAGTCATCTCCTCGTCATTGAGAAGCAGTCATCTCCTTGTCACTAGAAGAGCTAGCACCATCATCCTCATCACCATCGCCATCAGAGTGACCATCATCGTCCTTGTCCTCGTCCTTAGAAGTCTTTGGAGAAGGAGTGGAAGACTCTACGGAGCCACCAAGGTGAGCTTGTTGTCGTGCAATATAATCGACATGGGTGTTCACCTAACACAACTCATCGCTTGAAGTGTCAAGGTGAGTATCCATATGCTGAAGTTGCGCTAGAATCGCCTTAAGGGTCACACCATTCGCAAAAGAAGAAAGAGCAGATATAAATGGAGCTGAAGAAGCTGGAGGTGTCTCTGTCTCTGTCCGTGGCCGCTTCGGTCGAAGCTGGGCCTCACTTCGTCTAACACTCGCCTCATCAAAGACACACATGACAAAGAAGGGATTCGATACGGGAAAGGAGACCGAAAAGTGGTGAAGGATCCTCGTGATAGCAGAAGGAAAGATAAGCTTATCACGGGTCGCCGTATGTCTATATACATTAATAAGGAAGAGAATGAAATAAGAAGGGAAGTCTATAGTAAGATCCTCTAAGATGGTAACAAAAATCGAGCACGAGACTCTGTGATAGAGTTATAGTTAGACAATGGATGGAGAACGAATGTCATCACCATGTTAAGGAACCTTGGACCTTTAGCAAAGGTCGAGCAACAAGTGTTCTGACGACCACCCTAAGAAGAAGAAGTCTTACAAAACAGAGACATGAGCTCGTCTTTAGACATAGTCTTAAGATGATCATAGCCAGGGTAGTTAGGATGTGCTACCTTCGGTAGGTGTAGCACATTGGATACAAGATCCGGAGTGACTACAATGTGCGTACCTTGAATGCGATTGACAAAAAAAGGTACTGAAAAATCGAATCTGTACATATTAGAGTAAAACTCCTATACGATTGTAGAGGGATAAGTGACTAGGACGTCACACAGTGACTTTTAAGTTTTAACCCTTATTGTGGATGACAGTGGGTAGGTCTGTATCGAAAAAATTCGATAGAACGACTTGGCGTTCCAAATGAATGCCGTGTTGAGAAAAGTTCTCTGAAAAGTCCTTAAGGGCTTTATCATCATGGAACCTGACATGTGAAGGAGTAGAATCAAAGGAAGATGTCCCGAAATGAAAAGGATTCAGGGATGGAGTAGATTTTCGTTTAGGTGCCATAGAGCAACTAGAGAGAGAGAGAGAGAGAGAGAGAGAGAGAGAGAGATGTCTCGAAACGAAAAGGATTCAGGGATGGAGTAGATTTTCGTTTAGGTGCCATAGAGCAACTAAAGAGAGAGAGAGAGAGAGAGAGAGAGAGAGAGAGAAACACGCAGAAAAGCCCCAACATAATTAATATCAAAAGATAGAAAAAGGAAGGTACGTATGCATGAAAAATGCATGGGCATGTGACATGCAACAATAAAAGCACCGTGAGCTCAGCCCAATTCAAACCTACCAGCACATATCATTGCAGCAAAGTAAACACACATCTAAAATGTATGAATTATTGTTAAAATTTAAATGTGATGCAATGCATGAACATTTTAAGATCATTTGAACAAAACCCATCCAAATTTTTTTGCAAAAACCTCATTAATTTTGAAAGATCTCAAAAACTTTCAAAAACCCCAAAAGTTAGATAAAAAAGATGGAGTGCATGATTAAATGAGAGAATGAGAGTCATACCAAAGGAAGAAAGTGATCTTGAGAAAGAAGAATGAATGGGAATGAGGTTTAGAGTGAGAGAAGAGTGTTTGGGAAGGTAAGGAGACAGAAAGAGGCGAGAGAGATTAAGAAAAGTGAGTGAGAATTCGCGCTGAACCTTTATATAGAAATCCCCGATTCTCAATGGATTGAGAGGTATCGAGATTTAAAACTCGGTGGATAGAGTTATCGAGGAGTTATCGAGAGATGTCCACAGCAAAAGAACCTCGATGGACTGAGCAACTATCGAGAAGCTATCGCGGAGACGGAAACTTTCTCAATAGATTGAGAAGCTATCGAGACAAATTCTTAAAAATTTCGATGGGTCAAAATTGCAATAGTAACTATTGAGAAAGGAAGATTGAGAGCTCGATAGGTAGCCTAGTTGTCGAGAGGTATTGAGAAACTGTCGAGATTGCTTGGAGAGAAAAACATAAACATAAATGCAATCAAACATTTTAAATTCTCAAAAAAATCTCTCAAGAAGAAAAATGTCAAGCATATAGATCCGAAACCCACACACACACTAAAACAAGTCTAACCAATTTTAGATTTAAAAAACAAGTCAAGCTAGTTTAGTGAACATACATTAGCACGTGTATTCCTTGTGATGGCCAAATCACATTGTACCTGCACATGTATCAAAAGTAGCAAAGAATAGTGCATGTTGTGTGTGAAAAATATCGCAAAATTGCACAAGTGCCTACATGTTATGATGATTTGAGATATGAATAAATCAATTTAACTCATACACAATCGTAACTGCTTGATGGAGATTATCACCTTTGAAGTACATATTATAGCTCCCACATCTCCCAGAAGACATGCTAGTAATCATATATAAAACATATTTATTCTTGTGGCTTATATTTTTCTTTGTATATTTTCTTTTAAGCATATCATGCATGGACATATAAGAGAGAGAAAAAAAAACCTAATTATGTTTAGCTTTTGATATTGCACTTTTGTTATGCCGAAGCATACAGATGTCATTTCATGATTGGCGGACAACAATTGTGAGATGGTTATTTGTACCTTTCTCTTAGGATTTTCTAGTCATTCCTGTAAAAAAAAGTGATACGAATATTAAGTATAAGAGATTTCTTAATCTTACTCATCACAAAATGGTCACCAATACCACAACACATGCTCCAAGATTGCATCTCTTCCTCAGATGGGCCTTCATACTCGATGCTCAAAACTTTGGTATTAAATTTGATGTGCCTAAGCAAGTCGAAATTGAATATAATCAAAGACTTGGTGTTGGTTAGGAAAGTCTTCTTCCACTGTAGAAGGCCATGGAAAATCTGAGAACTGATATGCTGGTTTTGGAGTTTGGAGCTTAGTGGTCTCTACGGTTTTAGTCCACACTCCTCCGATGCTGCTTTTGGCTTCAAATACGATTGGATGAAAACCCTTTGACAAAGTGTACTTGCAAGCCAAAAGGCCACTGATACCAGCTCCAATTATGGTCACCTGCCTCTCCATTTCTTTGTGTTTTGAGTTTCAAACTTTGAATGATTCTGCCTTTATAGTGGCCTCTACATGTGTGAAGTGGGAAAGTGTCAAACACTCAAAATTAGATAAACTGAGACTTGTCAATTCTAAGCTAGATCCTCTATCTTTTTCTGGTGACTATTGAATTGTATAGTTTATCTATTCTTGATCTTGCTAGTACTAACTGTGGAATATGGCAGACAATGAAAGGTAAAGTGCAAATTGTCCTGGTCGGCCGCTCATAGAAAAAAGTTTCATCTCGTTAATTGCAAGATACACAGTTGCGTGATTTTGTAAATTAAGCACGTTGTCTTGTCTGTCGCTCCAAAGAAACAAATATATATCATTAACACTTTTGCAACTATGACAATTACAATTTAATTTTTATATATATATATATATATATATATATATATATATATATATATATATAGACACACACACACTAGATTATTAGAGGTGTTCTTAAGAAAAGAGAGGAACCATTTGAGAGGATTTGAAAGGTTTTTTTAAACTCACAAAGTTTAAACCTTTAAATTGGAAGAATTTAATGGGAGAGGGTGTAAGCTTCTAATTTTGTCCCCTGTTTTCTTTTATGTATTTTTCCATCAGGCTTATTAATTTATTACAATGTCAACACTATCTAAAATACCCTTTTAACTTATCTATTTATATTGTCAATTCAAAATAATACTTGAACTTTTTCTCTGTTTTCATCTTTCAATCAGTCAAGGTAAGGGTTTTTATTTTTAGAATCCAAGGTAAAAAAAAATAAATATATTCTTCTCTCTACTTCTACTGTTTATTTAAAGAGAAGTGTTACGTCTACAATATTTTTACAATATTTTCACAACAAATCATAGGTGGTTAGTTATTACTGGTTCAAATTTGAACCTAACTCTAAGATTACTTTTTTGCCCCAATGATAACAACTAGTAACAACTTGCCACTTATGATTTGTTGTAAAAATATTATGGACATATCATTTCTCTTATTTAGAATATCTTAACAAAAGAAAAGACAACTGATCTTTTTTTTTTCTTCTCCCTCTGAATTCCCATGTAAAAAAAAAAAACCAACAAGTACACAAGCATTTGAACTTACAGGATTTGATACTAGGTACGTCAATAAAGAAGAAGAGTTATTTTTATTTTTATTTATATTTATTTAAATTTTTATATTTATACTACTATTTAAGGGGCTTCTCATGTTTGAACCAGATTTTTTTTTGGTTCCAAAATACCCTTACAACCTATATTTAAGCATGGGCAAATCTTGGTAAAAATGTTTTTTTAACTTCCACGTAAAACACTATCTACAAAATTGGACCACATTTCCAGTACACTTACGTTGATTTTCAAACTCAAATCACTTATTCTTCAGTTCTCCAATTCTCTCAATTTTGTGTTTTCAAACTCCTTTCACCCACCTCTTTGTCTCAGATTTCACTACAAACGATAACAGCAACAAATAGATTTGAGGCAAGCTCTTTCTTAAATCAAATCTCAACCCTCTCTCTCTCTCTCTCTCTCTCTCTCTCTCTGACGAGGTTCTATTTCTTCGAACATGATGGTTTTTTAAGTCTTTTTTTTTTTTGGCCCACATCAAACAAGTTCTATTTTCCTCAGGTTAGGAAAAAGCTCAAACAAGTTCTGTTTCCCTCACGGCCACATCGAACAGGTTATTTTTTAAGTCTGACTTTTTTTTTTTTGTCTTTCAATTTGGTCACGTCGAATAGGTTCTATGGATATGTATGCATGAAGTTTGTTGATCAAAGTATAAGTAACGATTTTTTCATTGCAAAAAAAAAAAAAAAAAAAAAAAAATTTGAAGTCTTGGATTATCGTTTAATTTGTAAAAAAGAATTTTTTTGTCTCCAACAAAAATATATTATTTTATCATGATTTAGATTCTAAAAGGACTACACTTTGTTAACATTATCCTTTTCATATCATTATCTTATCTTTTTTTTTATTTTTTTTTATTTGGTCAGTTTGATGGGTGTTTAAGTATTTTTTCTAATTAATGACTATTTTTTAAAGAATAGGGATAATATACATTGATTTGTCTTCTCTTTTTTTTTTTTCTTTTTTTTGTGGTTATCGGGTTTGACTCATTATTTTATTGCATGTGTTCTATGCGGTGCCCTCTCTTCCTCTTATTATTTTTGTTTGTTGTTTTTCTTACATTTAAGGCTTACTTCTTCTTTTTTTTTGTATTTTTTTAGGGTGACATATTAACAATTTGGTTAGATTGCGTAGCAAATACATTGGATAAATTCGAGTGAGCGAAGTGGTAGTCAATCTATCAATTAATTGTTAAAAAATATTTTTTGTAATATAAATATCCTACCTTATGAAATTTAATATTGTTCTTTTTTGTGCCTTTCATTGCATATTTGATGACTTTGTAAGCAATTGTCATGTACACAAATTTGCTAAAGCAAAAATGATACTGAAGAACTTATCTTTAAAGATAAAATTTTAAAATTGTGGTGAAAATTGCCAATAAGAATTTGTATCAACTTTTTTTTTTTGAGGGTGGTTAGTCCTTTAACGTTGGTTTCCTATTTTTTTGCAACTTCCAAAAAAAAAAAAAAAAAACCATTAACGTTGGTTTCCATTTTTTTTTGCAACTTCAAGCAAAAAACAGATAAAAAAAAAAATCTATCAAGGTTTGGTTTCCTATTTTTTTGCAACTTCAAGCAAAAAAAAAATCCCGATGTTTTAGGTATTTTAATAATATGCCAGCGCAGAACAGAACAGCACGGCACAGAACATTTTATGCCTAATTAACTCTGTTTTTTTTTAATTTAAAGATAGGTATTTTACGTTTAAATAAGGAGAGTTAAGTTACAGATTCTTCAGCCTATTATGCAGAGAAAGCACGCAGCTGGAGGCAACGTTTGTGTTACAAATAGCCGAAGCTAGGAGCTCAAAGTTGGCTACAAAGAATTGTTACAAAGTGAAACTAAGTGCAGCAATAAACGCATACTATGCTGTACAAAGGTTCAAGGAAAAAACCATGAAATTCTCATTCTAACTGAAGGTTTTGTTACAAATAACAGCAAGCAACTATAACCATAGAGAGATCAGTAAGGTATATAAGAACTACTAACGAGAACGCTTCTTAACATCCTGAAGAACAACATGTGCAGCATTACGGCCAGGTGCACCCATTACGCCACCTCCAGGATGTGATCCACTTCCACACATATACAGCCTTCTAATTCGCGTCCTATGATCTGACCTGTATCCAGAAGAAAGCAATTATTCTTTGCATGACATAGTATATAAGATGCACACATATCTCGAATTGAATTATTCTTGATCACCCACTAAAGTAACTTCCAGAGGCTTGGAGAATTACCATCCTTTAATGGGTCGCATCAAGAAGAGTGAATCCAGACCCATAGCATCATGAAAAATATTCCCCTGTTACATATTTAAAGTGTAGTAAATAACGTTCAAAATGCAAAAACATTCATTTTATGTCACATGTTGTCATAGTCTAGCAAGAAAACAAAAACATGTATTTTATCTTGTGGACGACTAAATTTCTTAGTTCGAAATAAATCAAACAAGTAAAATAGTTTCACAAATACGAATTTGTATTGATAAATGTGTGGTACAATTCTCTGTAATTATAAAAGAGTGATGCTCTGATTCGATCTCCTTGAAAGATTTATTGATTGTAATTGTGGTAATGTGATTTTGATTTGAACATAAAATATTCTTCAATTTAGCTGAAGAATGGATCGAAGATCTTTGAAACGGAGTTACGATGAATCTCTGGCTATGAGCTTGTTAGAAATTCTTTGTTCTTCGTGTGTTCTTCGTGTTCTTGGTGTGTTCTTCGTGTTTGAAGGTTTGTGGTGAAAATTCTTTGGTGCTTTAGAGGCTTGAATCCGTAGAACTTCATCGATTTGTGGTTTGTTGAGGTTTTTGGAGGCTTTTGAGCTTGATTCCAGTGAACTTTGAGATCTGGACAAGTTGTTTGGATGACTTTGCTTTGAATGTTGTTTGTATTCAAGGTTGAAGTTCTTGGAGTTCTTGGAGGCTTCGGGGTTTGATTCCGGTAGAGCTTCTGGATTTCTGAACTCAAGATATCTTCTTTCTTCTGTCTCCGTCCTGTCTGTGTCTGTCTCTAAATGTCTTGGGAAGGCTTCTATTTATAGGAGTTTAGGGGTAGGTGAGCGACACGTGGCAGAGTCTGATTGGTGACACTTGTCACAGCTTGATTGGTCCGCTTATGTCATCGCTTACACGTGCTGAGTGCTTGTGTCATTGCTTACACGTGCGAGGCTGCTTGTGTCATTGCTTACACCTGCTAATGCAGTTTCATGCCTTTGTTTCAATGACACTTGGCAAATTTCTATTGGAATTCGAATAGTGATGGCAAAACCTAGCAGCAGTACGTGGCGCTTTGTAATTGGTTGTATTTCGTGGACTTTGGTAGTATGATGTGTCAGCTTGTGATAGGTCGGGAATTTTCCCTCTCTACAAATGCCCCCTCGAGACTCGTTCGTGCACACAGTTTTGGCGTGTGGTGAGCGAATGAGTCTTGAAAAAAATGGATTTTTATGCTTGACTCTTCCAGTGAAATAGCTGATGGTGGTGGAGCTTTTATCAGGATGAAGTAATTGCATAAGAGTAGACCCACCCATATGAAAGGCTTTGATGAGACCGAGAAGGGGTCTGCCAGTATTTGAATGTGCTAGTGTGACCGAGCTTTCTGAGCAAAGGTTAAGTCAAAGTAATTTCAGAAGAGTATTTTGGATTGTTGGTGGCGATCACAGGGTGTTGAAGATGAAGAAGAGGTGAGGATGTTGGCTGGGTACAGCATGCAGAGCTCTGGAGCTAGCCTCTTATTTTTAAGAACTTCTGGTGAAGTTATATCTGAAGGGTATATCTCGGATCACAGAGAGAACGTATGGGAAGGTGGTTGAATATGCTTGCGTTATTGCATCACTCAGGTTAAGTTGAGGTAATTTCAGAAGGGATTTTGGGTCTGCTGGTGGTGGTGGTAAAGAAGATGGTGATGAAGCCAAGTGAGTGGGTGAAACATATGACATCATGGCCCTAACCCTGCATGTTGGGGATTTTCTGGCGTAAATGTCTCTGGGAAGTACACCTTCGGATGTGGGACTGGCTGCATGCTGAATGAGGTCCGTCAGCAAGTCGTTGAATGTGCCTGTGTAATTGGACCATATTGACGGACATTAAGTTGAAGTAATTTCAGAAGTATATTTTCTGAAATTCTTCAAGCTAATCTTAAGTTGGAGTAAGTCTAGAAAGTGTGTTTTGTGGTACCAGCAACGATGACCTTTAGACCCCATGCTGGTGGAAACATGGAATGAGGCCTTGGGGACCCTTCACCGACACCAAAGGCTAATTTCTGATGAGCTGGTACCTTGGAGGTCATCACAAGTGTTGGATGGGAGACAATTTGTAGGACACCCTAACACTTTTTACCATCTTCACCTAATGCCACTTGTTGGAGAAGCACAAAAGATGAAAGATGGAGCTAACTTGTGATCTTGGTTTTAGAAACCAACCAGGTTGCTGTTTGTTCCGAACCACTGCTTCTAATGGGAGACCAAACAATTGAAGAGAGACTACGGAAGTCCTAATTTTGGGAACGGGTGTCTCTGCTGGACTTGGATTTCCAGGTTAACCAAATCCAAGAAAGCATGGAACAACGATGCAGACCATGTTATGAGTAACTTTATGGACAAATGAGGTCGTTAAGTAGGGAAACAAAATTTGTTTGAATCCTAAAACAGCGATAATGTTGTGAGAAGGGTTTCTATTGAACCATGAGAGGGTTGATTTCAAGCTGATTATGAAGCAATTTTGGTTGCTAGGTGTTAAGAATGATGAGGCCACAGTGAGAACTGACTGTGAGAAGGAGGATTTGAAAATCTGAAAGAAGCAAATCTTCATTTCATGACTCAGTGTTTTTTTTCTTGATGGGTTTTAGTAGATCCGGTCCTTCTATTTATAGCGAGGAGATGAAGAACGGTAGTTGGGTAGTTAAGAATGGCGGACGAGACTTTTTGGTGAGAATGGTGGATGAGACCGGTAGGCACCGAATGAGAATGTTAGGTTGGAGACTGGTAGGCACCGACGGCAATAGTAGGCTGAAGTAGTGACCCAATGTAATTTCAATTTTGAGACATACTTGTGAGAGTTCGTCTGTTTTTGAAAGGGGAGCCTTGATCAAGTCTGGAGGATAATTTTCAAGAATCCAGACCAAATGGATGGATCTCAAAATTATGATATTGAGAGCTTAAATTTTGGACACCGCTAGTACTTTGGAGAAGCAAGTGTAGTTTCTAAGTCCAAAACAAATTCCTAGATTTCAAAATTAAAATCTTTGCGAAAACCTGATAGGACAAGTTTTGCTTGACCATCTTGATCATCGGTCAAAGTTTACCTCAAAGGCCATAGTTGTAGAATCACACTATTTTGAGCAATTTTGGAATCTCAAATAAATAAATAGACCCCAAAATTGGAAAGTACGCGAAAAATTGAGCAAGACAGGTCAATCTTAAAAATTTTGACTTTTGGTCAAAGTTTGTGCAAAAGTCAATTTTTTAGAAATTGGACTGTTGTACAATTTTCGAGCCTCAGTTGAAGAAACAGACCCCAAAATTGGAAATTACACGAAAAATTGAGTGGGACAGGTTCGTTTTGAAAATTTTGACTTTTTGGTCGAAGTCAAAGTCTTAATTTGTCAAAGTTTTTTTTTTTTTTTTCCAGGCGGTCCGGATCCGGGTCGGGTCGAACGAGTCGAACCGGGCCGAGGAGGATGGCGTCATCCGTGACGTCATCAATTTGGGCGCGTGTGACGCGTGCAGGAGTTGATCCGGCGCGTGGAGCTTGTTGGCGGCGCGTGGGAGCGCGTGCTGCTTCATCGGAGCTTCTGGCGGAGCGTGGTTGATCTTTTGGGCTTGAAATTTTCACATTTTGTAGTTATAAGGCCGTAGAAGACTGCTGTATGGTCGGTTTTGTGAAATTGTGCATAGATTTGCATAGTTTTGAATGAGAAACCCGCGGTTCACTGAGAATTTGTGGCGGCGCGTGGTGGCGCGTGGCCAGTTATCTGGGCCTGTAATTTTCAGGTTTGGCGGATCGAAGGCTGTAGATGACTCCTGTAGTGTCAGGTTTGTGAAATAAGGTCTGGATTTTCACAAATTTGGACGAGAAAGTCGTGGGTCTTTGTTGGACTTATGGCTTTTTCTTTGGTCTAATTTTGTGGTGGCCGCCCTGACAGGATGCAGAGATTTTGGTGGCCGCTGAATGTTGATTCTTTGGGTCATCTTTGTCAGAGAACTTTTGAAAATCTGGAGGATAAGCAAGCTTTGTTGGACTCCTCCTTATTTGTGTGAAGTCCTTCGAAGATTTTTTTCATGGCCTCCTGTCAGAAGATTTGGAAGAGAAGTTTTGATTGTTGTTGCTTCTCCCTTTTTTCTTTGTCTGTTTGTCTCAGAAATATTTCTATATAAAGCCACACGAGCATGCATACATTCATCCAAGGCATAATCCTCTGAATACAAGTGTAGAGATTTTTATTTATTTATTTATTTATTATTATTAAACTTTTCACTGATTTTTTTTCCAGTGAATCATGATGCTCTACTTCAAGGGTTTGAAGATTGGGCAAGAACCAGCCTTATTTATTTGTAAAGAGAGAGATGACAAGGATGCAAAGGCTACAACTTTGATTGTTCGTCCGCCCATAATTGGAAGATTTTCAGAGAGATGGGGCCATAACTCTTATCCTGTCAATTTGCCGAAATGGTCACAAGGTATTCACTCTGATGGCGGCTCTAATTCGGAGATAGTTACTCTTCTTGCTTCGCATCACAAAAATGTTGCCAAGTCAAAGCCGTACAACACTTTGGGACGAGAGATAATCGCAAAACGGGCCAATTAGGATTCTTCCTTTATCACGAATGGAGGGTTTTCCTATTTTTTTCTTTATTGGGATTGGCTAGAAGATGTGCTTAGTCGGTGTAAGCACCTTCTTGATGCAGTCCACCTTTACAATGCTGACTTTGCCTCTCTATTCACATATGATTATGATGAGAATCTCATGAAGGCGTTGTGTGAGTGTTGGAGTCCGTCTACCAATACCTTCCACACCTCAGTTGGAGAAATTTCTATCACACCATGGGATCTTTCCATTCTTGGCAGACTTCCTTGCACCGGTGCATTTTATGATGAAGTGGTACCCAATGCGCAAGAGCTTGATGGAACCAACGACGAAGGACGACCCTATCTGCCGCACAGTTGCCGCTACCTTTTCATGGTGTATCATCACCTTCAAAACCGGTTAAAAAGGCAAGGGAAAGTGAATGTTCGTGACTGGATCACTTTTTGGTACAGAGGAAATAGCAAGTACCCAGCTCCCAGAAAACCAGCGAGACGGGCAACCATTCCCAAGTGGAGTCAGAATCCCTTTGGCGAGATAAATGAGCCTGGACCATGGTCTGATAAAGAACACGGGGCCTTTGCAGATCTTCAAATTGAGGGCGACTTAAAGGAGGAGACTTACCTATCGGCACTTCTTTCCTGTTGGCTATGCATATTTGTCTTTCCTAACAAGGATCTGAATAGCATCCGTCCCGGTACTTTCAAGATTGCTAGTTCTATGGCCAATGGTCGTTCATTTGGCCTTGCTCCCCCAGTACTGGCTAGCATTTATCGTGGACTTAACACTATTGCTTCCTCTCCTACTCCGAGCAAGTTTGGAGCTAGTTTTGTTATTCATTATCTTTACGCTTGGGTGGGTCATTTTTTTAGAAGCAACCGCATCGTTCATGCCAAACTATCCCATCCTTTGATGACTAAATACTCTGGTGTGGGTTCTGCCTCTGTATTCAATGAATTGTCCGCACGAAAGCAGATACGAAACGCCACCGACTTCTTTTGGCACGGGACTGCTTTTAATAAAAGCTATGACCAGACATTTGTTGACAATGATCGTTTATCCATTCAGAAGTTCGACTACTTTATGAGCCTTCGCTCAGGGTATTTGACATTTCGATGTGAAGACCAACACATTGTAGAAGCATATAGCCCCCACAGATTCAGTCGGCGCTTTGGATTTCATCAAGACATTCCAAGTGACTTAAAGGAAGAAATTCATACAGGTTCTTTAAAGGATCTGTACCAATTCTACCAATCTTTCACTTGCCATAACACAGACTCCAAGGTACTCATTCTGGCTTTTGCGTCAGACTTTGGAAGCCGGGTCAGACATAACTACAAATGATGGTGGGAAGGAGTATGTAAAACTGATTTTACCAATGGAACAAATTTACTAGTTGAAATTGCCTCCTCTGTTAAATCAGTGACGTCCAAAAAACCTCAGAAGGGAAAGAGGGATCTTCAAGATCCAGACATCTCACAACCCTTGTCAAAGTTTGCACCAAATTAAAGCATCAAAGATTCGCTTGCTGTACCAGTTAGGGATGCCATTGAAATTTTTGAAAAGGAGGTGTGTGACGACTTCGACCCCAGTTGGAAACATTCGAAGAATCCAATGAAAGGTGTTGATGCGGAGACTTCTACTGATCATGCACATCTTCTTACACATAGTCAGTCTTCTACCTCAAAGCTATCTACGGAGAGTTCAGATCTCAAGAGGCGTAAATTTGCTAATGCTGGCACGTCATCCGAATTTCTGATTGAGACAGAAATGACACCTCTGTCACCCTTGCAACCAAACGATCCCCCAGAAGCCTCTATATTTCATGCCAAGGTGCATATTTCTTCCGTGCGTAAGACAGGAGCTTCTATGCTGGGAGATGTTCTTTTAAACAGGCTTTCGAGTCTTTCTATAGACAATATCCTCCCACAAGCCAAAGCATATGAAATTTATAGTGAGATTGCCATTCTTGGAGTGGACCCTTAATACTTGCGCGAAAATGTTGACAAATATTGCAAGGGCGTTGCAGACTACTTGAAGATGAAAGAATCTCTGGCTACACAACCAAGTCCTGCTGTCTTAATTCAACGTGAGACTGAAGTTGAATTCCTTCTTACTGAGGCATTGCATAAGAAGGTGTCTTTGAAGACCGAGCTTGATACTGTTACTTTGAGGATGGCTAACTTGCAAACCGAGCTTAGCCAATTAGAACAATCATTGTCTCAAATCGAATCTCATCAAGTGGAACAAGACGACGTTGTGCAAGCTTTGGAGGAACAACTTGAAGAAGTCAAATCCGCTCCCGCTCTTGAAGACCAAGATATGGAGGCTTTAGAGAAGATACGAACCTTGCTGGAAGATCGTCGTTCTAGTTTGAAAGACTTAAAATGGATGTCGTAACCTTTTGTATTTCAATTCCTTTCATACATGTCATCATGCTTTCCCCTGTACCACTTTCCTTTAATCAATAAAGAAAACTTATTCCGTGCTCTTTTCTTTTCATGTTTTAATAGTGAAACTTCTTTTTTTTTTTTTTTTTTTTTTTGAGTGACTGAACTTAGCAAAGAGGTACTAAGTTGCCTACGTACCCTCGAGAGGGATCAAGTCATTACGTAGTTGAACCAAACAATTTTTTTTTTTTTTTTTTTTTTTTTTTTTTACAAAAAGGGAGGGCTCACGTGTGTAATCCTCGCCCTATGCCCCACGGCGTTTCATGGGTACCAATTGTGCAATAGTGGGTATCACCACTAATCGAACCCGAGACCTTGGCCTCAAGGGCGACATGGGCATCCAACCACTACGCCACACTCACAAATAGTGACATAGAATGGGATTAATTTCTTCTTATTTGTGCACTTTCAAAGGTAATGGGAAAACAGCATGTACCCTTGTAGTGCTGCAGTGGGTAGTTTAAGCTCTTACCGAGGAGCAGTTCTCGATTTTCAAGCATAGAAGCTTTTGAGGAACTTCCCATTGATGGGGCCGATCCTTATGCCATCATTGTCAATCAATTTGTAAGCCTTATTGGTTTTTGCCCCCTGCCTGAGAGTTGGAAGTACATCACAAGCAACGGTCACATGGTTTGACCCGACAACTTCATCAAGGTCTAGATCAATCTTGTTTTCTTTGGCAAGCTTCATGATTTATTCTTTGAATACAAAGCATTTTTGAATTGGGTGGCCAATGATGCGATGATATTTGCAGTAGTTAGGGTCATCAATTTTCCCTATGTCTTCTGGTCACTTACATTCTGGCAATTCAATCAGCTTCATTTGCAGTAGTTGTTCTAAAATGTTTGGCACATCTTCATCGGGGAACGGATATGATTTTTGCTCACGTTCTTTAAAGGTCAGACGACGCACTTCGTTCTTTTGCCATCCTTCAAGTTGTTTTTCATTTGTTTTTGCTCCTCTCCTTGGAACCTTAACTTTGGTAGTGTTAACCATTATTGGGTCTTTGAGATTGCCTTTTGCATTCCTGTCATTCATCTTTACTTCCTTTCTGCTTTCCTCAGGTATGGGAGGTTTTGTATTTCCATGGTTAGAGATACTCAATTCCATGTCGTGCGCACGAGTTGCCAATTCTTCGAATGTTCGGGATTTTATCCATTGCAGGATGTACAGAAGTCCCCAGTGCATGCCTTGGATGCACATTTCTACAGCAGATATTTCAGAAAGTCTATCCTTACAGTCTAGACTCAAAGAACGCCATCGATTGATATAGTCAACAACGGGCTCGTCTTTCCACTGCTTAGTATTGGTAAGCTCTGCTTATCGTACGACGTGTGCTGTAGAACCGGTTGAGGAACTCCCTTTCAAGTTGTTCCCAACTATCGATTGACTCGGGTTCTAAGTCTGTATACCAATCAAAGGCATTCCCTTTTAGTGAACGAACGAACTGCTTTACAAAGAGGCCTCCTTGAGTCCCTGCGTTCTCGCAAGTTTCTACAAAGTGAGCAATGTGTTGCTTAGGGTTCCCTTTCCATCAAATTGCAAGAACTTAGGGGGTTGATACCCATTTGGCATTCTCATATTGTCAATGCGCTTCGTATAGGGTTTTGAATATAAGAGAGAATTTGTAGAAGAACCTCCATATTGTGCTCGTATGTTATTTGTTATCATGTCCTGCAGTTGTTGGACAGATATCGAGGCCATTGAGGTGGATTGTTCTTGTCGGGGAGTGTTTTCAATTTCTTTCCCCTTATCACCCCTAGCGTTTTCTCCCTTTAAGGTAAAGCCAGGAGGGTGCTCAAGGTTTGGATTTGATTCACCCGAATCTTGGACTTCCAGTTTGTTCATCAGGGTTGCAATTTGGACATCCTTATCTTCAAGTGCTTTTGTGAGAAGGACGACCTTTTGTTCCATTTCAGCCATCTTTTCTTCCATGGTAGAGGTGTTAGTCATCATGACTAACACAACTTCCACAGATGATGGAGAAGGAAGTGAATTGAAGTGAGCACGTGAAATCTCATCTTTTGGGTTCCCTTTGAAGAGAGAGAAATTGTGCGACCAGCTTCTTGTGAAGGAAGAAGGGGATTTGTCCCCATACTTGAGGTGTTCCAAGATGGAGATGTCCTTGTTGATGACCTTGTTTCTTTTAAGAGGGTCTAAGGAGATGATTGTCTGGACCTTGGCTTCCTTGGTTGATTGAGATTGAAGCTTATTGTGAGCTTTAGGTTGGCTACAATTGATTGCTCCAATGCAACTGTTGGTGGTAGCCGTACCAAGTTTAATTGAAGTAGCTATTGTTGAAGCTTGAATGTTCTTGCTAGAGGCCATTGAAGTTGGTAGCAAGATGATGAAGATTTTTTTTTCTTTGAAGGAGAATGAGATGAAAGGCAGAGAGGTCCCACCGGGCGTGCCAAAATTTGTGGACGATTAAATTTCTTAGTTCGAAATAAATCAAACAAGTAAAATAGTTTCACAAATACGAATTTGTATTGATAAATGTGTGGTACAATTCTCTGTAATTACAAAAGAGTGATCCTCTGATTCGATCTCCTTGAAAGATTTATTGATTGTAATTGTGGTAATGTGATTTTGATTTGAACATAAGATATTCTTCAATTTAGCTGAAGAATGGATCGAAGATCTTTGAAACGGAATTACAATGAATCTCTGGCTATGAGCTTGTTAGAAATTCTTTGTTCTTCGTGTTCTTCGTGTGTTCTTCGTGTTCTTCATGTGTTCTTCGTGTTTGAAGGTTTGTGGTGGAAATTCTTCGGTGCTTTAGAGGCTTGAATCGGTAGAACTTCACCAATTTGTGGTTTGTTGAGATTTCTAGAGGCTTTTGAGCTTGATTCCAGTGAACTTTGAGATCTGGACAAGTTGTTTGGATGACTTTGCTTTCAATGTTGTTTGTATTCGAGGTTGAAGTTCTTGGAGTTCTTGGAGGCTTCGGGGTTTGATTCCGGTAGAGCTTCTGGATTTTTGAACTCAAGATATCTTCTTCCTTTTGTCTCCATCCTGTCTGTGTCTGTCTCTAAATGTCTTGGGAAGGCTTCTATTTATAGGAGTTTAGGGGTAGGTGAGCGACACGTGGCAGAGTCTGATTGGTGACACTTGTCACAGCTTGATTGGTCCGCTTATGTCATCACTTACACGTGCTGAGTGCTTGTGTCATTGCTTACACGTGCGAGGCTGCTTGTGTCATTGCTTACACCTGCTGATGCAGTTTCATGCTTTTGTTTCAATGACACTTGGCAAATTTCTATTGGAATTCGAATAGTGATGGTAAAACCTAGCAGCAGTACGTGGCGCTTTGTAATTGGTTGTATTTCGTGGACTTTGGTAGTATGATGTGTCAGCTTGTGATAGGTTGGGAATTTTCCCTCTCTACATATTTACTCAACCACAGTTCCTGTAATTTGTTTCCACAGGCCAAAGAAAAAGATAAAAGTTTTTTGCCAAATAAAATTATTCATAATGTCAGTAGTCAACATAAAATCGCACAGACCTGTCAGCTGAATTCTCTTTCAAGATCTGGTGGTGTTAGCATGTCATAGCCGATGACTGATGAGCTGAAGCCAGGAGCATCTTCATCAATCAAGTTGAAGCATCTTTGTGCATATGATTCCTATCAGGATTTATCATATAACAATCATTGAATCTGTACAGCACCACTTAGAATGATTTAAACATTCCACTCGGGAAAAAAAATTAATAACAAGATCAGTAATTTAAGTGCTAAATACTGCCATTTCATTTAATCCTGTAGGTAGAATAGCAACTTACTCTATAATGGGATTTCCCAGCTACCATCCGAGGGTTTATAAGGTGTGTATTGTGTAAACAAGCTGACGACATGCTTACCTACAAAAAAGAAAAGCAGAGTTGATTATTTTACAAGTAAATGGAGACAGTACATCAAACTGCGAAATCTGAAGTGTAAGAATATAAGAAAAGGAATTAATTAATTTGAGATCCCATATAATTTTGAGGAAATATACCCTTGACACAAAAGAAGACGATTATTTCATCAGAGTGGAAAGTAAACAATGCTTCCATAAAAGTATTTGTTAGCTTTATAGAAAATAATTTCTAGGGATTTCAGCTTCTAACACAAACTGCATGCATTCAATTCTCACCATAAATAGTGAAATAATTTTTTCATCACACTTCTAGATTTTTTTTGGTGATTGAAAAATTAAGTAATCTCAAATTATAATAAATGTTCAAAATTAACCTTTACCCAAAAAATAGAAAAGCGCACGCATAAGTGCGTGCTCAGAAGCTAGTAATAATTAAAACAAGTGGGGTAGAGTGTTTGACCCATGATTAGCGGTTATTAAAATAATGGTTAGATTTTAATATGAAGTTACATAGGAGTGTTCTTTACTGTGTACACACCATTGATGGAAAAGCAGAAGTTTAATCCTTCCAAGGATAACATTTTGACCACTATAAAGTTGCAAACATGGACCTCCAGGTCCAAGAGACCAAACACAATTCAGGCATTTGTTCCTTAAACCATTCAAAAGTGCAGGAGACTACAGACTCATCTATGACTTCCCATCTGCAGCTTACTCTTTGGTAAACCTTACCGTTTGCAAAGTAAAAATTTCTTTGAGATGTCCATACTTGGTTGTGCTTATTGCTTGTTTTTGACATTTTTCGATGGATTTATAGATGATATCAGGGGCAATATTTTCAACCTTTTTGCTCTATGCTCCTTCAATTTTGGGCCTTATGGGGGTTTGGTTGGGCTTAACTCTCTTTATGGGCTTACGGACGGTGGCAGGATTTGTGAGGTAAACTTTACAATATTATTAGAGTATGGTGAATTTTGAACTATTAGTTTCATACGATAGTTCTATATTGTGAACTACAAATTATATTCTCTTTTTGACTGTTTATCCTAGTAGTAGGTGAGGGCTGATATGTAAGTGCTGATGAAAATTTTTATTTAGTATGTGTCCACTTGACAATTGACATGCCTTGTGTTGGCATTTTTTTTTTTGATTGGCTGGTGTTGGCATTTTGATAATACATAATGATGTGAAGTCATATTTGGTTCTACTAATCTCTGGTCTAGTACCATGTATTACTGATGTTTGCAATTTTCATTCATAATCATATTTTTTAGTAGGTATTGTCAGGATTTGCATTTAAAAAAAAAAAAAAAAAATTGTTGTCATGTCAATGTTCATGAGGACTTTAGGATGCTTATCAGTGTCAATCTGTTTATGTAGATTTGATGGTTGCCATTTCTTGCTTGTGCTAGTAGGTGTATTTATATGTGTGTGTGTATATATATATATATATATATATATATATATTTTTTTTTTTACTAACAAAAAATGGTCCGTGGTAGTTCTTGCACAGGGACTTCCAGAGAACTGAGGTTAGTGTATATTCATGACTCTGATTATGGTTCAGTGTTCTAATTTTCTGATATGTATTAACTTCATGATATTGGGTGAGTGAGTCTTCCTGATTCTGTTGGTAAGGTTTCATATGAATGTCAGTTCATTTGCTGTTCAATTTACCTCTGAATTTATGCATGACATTCAGTGAATGAGTCCCGAAGGAGGGTTTCTTTTGAGCATCACTTCAAACGCAGCTACTTCAACCCATTAAACTATGACCGAAAAGTTATCTGTAATTCATATTTGTTTTGTACTTATTTCCCCCTTCCTCTTAAAAGTTTCTCTATTCTCTATGTTTGTTGGTGACTCTCACTTACATTATCTGAACTTCACTTGTTTTTTGCACGAATATTTTTTTAGTAGAAGAAGACATTAGTTTAATAGAACAAAGCATTTTTAGTAGAAAATTATTTTTCCATATATAATGACGAAATTAAAAAAGAAAAAAGAAAACGATTACCTTTTTTTATATGTGATGAAAACCAAGTTTTACTTCCTTAGGACAAGTTCTTAGGTATGGTCTGCAAATGTAGTGCAGGTTATTATCCTTATTGCATTTGAGTTGATAACTCATTTCTGACCACCACTTGTACCCGACAGCAAGAACAAGCAACAATATATAGTGGAAACTTGGTTGGTAAATAACTGTTCATTCTTTTAGTATGTCTACATTTGAATTGAAGTAATTTGTGTTGGAAACAAATGGCATATTGTCAACGTTTCTTTTTTGAATTAATATGCGCATTGAGGTGATGTTTTCATACTTGCACAAACTAATGATGCAAATTACATCCCTTCTTTGTAAATATGTTAAATGGCTCTCTAGTTTAGTTGATACTATATGTATTTCTCATTCCTCAATTGAAATGAAAAACTGAGTCTATCCAGTAGAATTGCTTGTAAAAATTTACCCGTAAGTGCTTATTGGTCCAATCTGCATTGTTATGCCTTTTTCCGACTTTAGAGTTTGGTTCTCGACTTTAGAATTATTTAACCACCATCTTTTTCAGCTGGCCACTTGAGATGGGAACCATCTGGAAAGATTGCAGGACATATACGATGCTCAAGTATGACATGACATACATTCTTTTAGAGGTGTTTCAGTTGTAACTTGCGGCTTTTGGTTACACATTCTTTTTAAAGCAGATAGAAAGTTTTTGGCTTTCAATTGGCATAATCTGGTATAAAGTAAACAAATTAAAGCAATGTGTTATCAATTAGAATTTTTGTTAATGAATTAGTTATTTTTGTTATTGTAAATGGTGCTTGCTAAATTGTCGTTAGTGCTTGTTAGATCATCTTTTAAGTTTTTAGTTATTATGCATGTTATTCTCTGGCAAAGTCTAGGTTTTTCTTTCTTGGGAGAGCTATGGTGCTCCAAAATAAGTGTTTAATTGAGACAGCCTCGCTGAGAGTAGGTACTGTGATGGGTATTTCTTCTAGGAAGTTCTTGTTTATACGCCTTCCTTATAGTTACTTCTGAATAAAAAAGAAAAAAGAAAATAGTTGAAGAGATGCCTTTTTTTTTTTTTTTTTTTGGTTGATAATTGGACAGTGGGAAAAGGGGATTTGAACCATGTTTTTCCTTATGAAAACGAGTAGATCATTCATTGATTTACAGGGCTCTTGGCAAGAGATGTTTTATTTGATCATAATGAAAGTACATATATTAGCTATAAGTCCGAAAAATGAAAGAGCTATCTTGCTAATGAAATGGCAATAACCTCTATATAACAAGGAAGATTAGTTATCAAAGAAAAGAAAAAGGGAGATTAGGCCAACCCAAGGGTATGGTCTGGTGGTTTCTAGGCCTCATGTATCACATGAGGCTTTGGGTTCAAGTCTCCTAGGTTGGCAACACCTTGGGCCATTTACTCAAAATTTAGGAATCCAAGAGTTCTATAAAATGTTATATATGTACACACACACACACACACACATATATATATATATATGAATGAATGAAAGATCCCACCGAATTGAATTGGATCCATGTATCTAAGAAATTGTGAGAATTCTTGATCTCTCACCTCTCTAAATTTGAAATCCAGGATTTGAATTAAAGCTCATTTATTCATTTCAATTAGCTTGTAACTCCATGTATATGCATGCATATACTTAAAAGATAAATATATTAAAACACATAGTATAGTTCCTATATATATAATTTAAATACTATTAATATATAGTCATTATTATATTTTGTTAACTCAAAATGATCTTGTAAGTATATTATTAGGTAGAAAATCTAAATTTTCTATATTTCTTATAATTTTTTTATTAATTCTTAATTTTTTATTTTTTTTTACGGTTCATTAATTCTAGACTCTTTGGTTTTTATACTTAATAACTTATTTAGATGAATATTTATGATGTGATTCCAAAATTAATAAATAAAACTATTTAAAAATAAATAATTTAAGACATATGGTACAAAATTGAACTTTAATTATAGAATCTAATTAAATTTTCTCTAAATTTTGGCATATATATATATATATATACACATATATATAGGATTTTGGCTTTTTAAATTCACGTATGATTACCTAGAATGGGTGAGGTTGGAGTTTAAATTTGTTCATGAAAAGCTGCAAGCCAGATTGAAAGGCATTCAAAATCTTCAAAATATCTCCCCTCTATTTTGCTCAATAATTCTCCTCGTGCTTCCTTTCACTACTCAATTATTATCTCTCGAGGCTCCTTAAGTTTGATGTCGATAGGATAAGATATTTAAATAACATTTTCCATAAGACTTGGGGAGGTGAGTTACTACCCTTGTACAGTGCTTAGGACTAAAGGTTAAAATATTTGTCTCATGTAAGTTTAGCACTACATCAATTTTCACAACTTTATCACGTAGCAAATTGTAAGTAGTTGAAATAAAATAATAGGTCCATGATTCTATCACTCACGAGTTGCCAAGTGATAAGATTGTGGCAAAGTTGTGAAAATTGATGTAGTTGTAAACTTATTAATTCGTCTCATTAGTAAGAATGACTTGCAAACATCGAAAGAAACAAATTTCACCACTAAGTAGTCGGTACTGGAAATTCTTGTTCTTAGTAATAATTATGTTATGTATCGACCTCTTTTTCATAATGTTTGAATTCTGTGACTTTATAAAACTTAGAAAGAATGTACATTCGAAACGTCATATAAGAGATATCTTTTCTGTGTTTGATAAAGATAAAGTTTGACTCCATCACCATTTAAAAAAAGAAAAGAAAAGAAAAAGCACGTAAAGTCATGGAATTATGTGCCGCTTGGCAAACGATGCCGTGAACAAGTATGCTCCATATTCTTTTTAAAAAAACTAAGATGCTCCATATTTAGCAAATATTGCAGTAGCTTTTTTATTATTTCCGTGTTCATTATTCTTACATAATAAAGTCACAAAAATGTGGTCATGGATGAAAACTGTAGTCATTCTTTCATGCACAAAGGTGGTTCTGAAAATGAGTCATATAAGGCCATGTTTGGTAATATGTAAATTATTTTCTGAGTATAAAATATATTCAGGTAAAAATATTTTTGGGAAAGGAAAATATTTTTTAGTGTTTGGTTGCATTTTGAAAAATGTATTAGAAAATATTTTCAAGTATTTGGTGACATTTTGAAAATACAAATTTTTTACTAGTTTCTCACATTTTCTCAGCTTCCAAACAAATTTTATAATAGAAAATTGTAATATATAAACTTTTTAAAGAAACAAAAATCAAAATAAAATCATTAAAACTCTCAAACTCGGTCAAACCAGAGAGAGGGAGGAAGAAAGAGTGAGAGATTGAGGGAAAGAGAGAGGTAGATCGAGAAACTTGGTTGAAATCAAGTCAAAGGGGTTGATCTAGAGGCGGTGACAATGATCTTTGGTGGTGATGATGAGATCGGTCATGGTTGGGTCGATCTAGAGGGCAGCCGCGACGAGAACGAGATGGTTAAATCAGGGTGGGTTAAGCTGGGTTCATCAGGGACAGATTGGCATGGCTCAATTAGGAGAAGAAAAGCCAAGGAAGACAAGGAAATAGTACTGACCGGCGCGTGGAGGGGAATGAATGTCGTGATTTGACTGGCGATGGGTTGGATGGGTGGATTGGAGACTAGACCAACCTTACCGCTACTCTCTCTCTCTCTCTCTCTCTCTCTCTCTCTCTCTCTCTCTCTCTCTCTCTCTCTCTCTCTCTCTCTCTCTCTCTCTCTCTCTCTCTCTCTCTCTCTATAAAATTTTGTTTTAAGGTAATTAGAATGTGTAAAATATTTTACACTTGAGGGTCTCTTATTTTACAGTTAAAGGATTTTATTTTCCCTTTGACCAAGTTTTATAGGTGCTCCAAAACACATGGTGGTGTAAATTGTTTTCCAACTTTTATTTTCACTCAAAACAAACACAGCCCATGTCACAGCTGGTTGTCATATTTGACAACTTTACTTGTCAATATCCTCCTTTATTGGGAAACATAATCTAATGGTCCATAAGGCTCAAACAATTCAGCAATGAATCCCTTCTTTCTTCTGGGTTCCACCCCATGTCTTTGCACAGCTGGTCATTATACCATATATGAAGAGCACCTATGCATGATCTCCTGTAGTATTGCCCAGAGTATCTCTTCATGTATTCGTCCCATTTTGCCACATCTTTTTCCATCTCTTTGATGCTAGGCAATTTGAATGTGCTGTCTAGAAGCTCTGCTAGCCATCTGCATCTCGTCTCTGAGGTGTACAAGTTTGAAATACTTTCTGAAAATCCAATTACTGCTAGTTGTGGAATTCTAGGATGAATACATTCCCTGTTGAAGTTAAAATCTAATTTTTTCATTCAAAGTAATATTAATAATAAATTAATCACATTTTCTAAAATGGTGAATTTAAATAAGAGGTTAAGTGCAAACATGGTTCGAGTTTAGAAGTACACGCCTTGACACTATAATAAACTAGTCCTAGCTATTATTAGTCCATATTCTAATAATTTAAGCTATTATGGAATGATAAATTTAATAATTATTCCAACACTTATTCCCCAACAATAAACCGAAGTTGTTTGTAAACCTAGATGAAATGATAATAAAAATTCCATCTTTCTTATTTGATAGAATTTACCTCTAAACTAGTTTAGGAAAAAATATCTTTAATCCACTACATAACTATTGGTATAAACATTCACATATAATCTTAGTCATTTGACTTTTTATTTATATATTTGAATCACACGAGTAATGTGAGTTGTTTGAATAATTTAATGAGTCATGTAATTTAATTCATGTAGATGACTTTATGAATTGTTGCTTAATGGGTTGGAGAAAATTAAATTTTATGTTTATATTGCTTATCATATATTATGTTAATTCATACATTCCTAGTTATTAAATCTAATGTTATGTTCATCAAAAAAAAAAAAAAATCTAATGTACTGATTCTCCTTTCTCCCTTTTTAATGAAAAGGACAATTTTCCTTAATTTTCTCCTCTCAAAGAAAATTATAACCCCCCAAAAAAAAAAAAAAAAAATCCAACCTGTAGAGGGGAACTGTTGCATCAAGCGAACCAGCAATGTAGTCTTTGAAGGTGGGGGAGACAAAAATGTCTTTTAGTTTTTTGTCACCCTGGAACCCAGTAGCCAATATGACCAAATCTGTCTTTAGGGGTTGTGCCTCACCATTAACCAAAACACCTTCTTTACAAAAGCTGAAGCTCTTACTCTTTTTCAGATTGATGCTTCCCTCTTCAACTTTGTCATAGAATTTTTCTGGTACCGTGGAGATCAAACAAGAACTGATTTCTGTATGGAAACTATGTTTTGGTACCATTCCAAAGTTGGCCAGCCTCAGCTTATTTTTTATATGGCTTTCAACAAATTTAGAAAATGCCCATCTCTGTTACATGATCAAAACTTTGTAAGCTTCAACCTTATGATTAAGTGTGTGTTTGGCAAAAATTATTTTTGCCAACTTATTTTACTATTTAACTTATTTTTGTTACTATTCATGGGTCTTACTGCAATTTTTTATACTATTCATGGGTCCCACTGTACTATTTTAGCTAACTTTTACCTTTATTTACAGTATTTTCAACACAAATTTTTTAGTTTCAGCAAAATAAGCAGATTCCAAGCAGAAAAAAGGAAAAAAAGGAAAAAGAAAATAGTGGAGGCAGGGGGTTAATGCAAAGAGACCCCCTCATGAGTCATTGTCAAACATTGCTACAATTTATTTTTATTGGACAGATAATGATCAAGTAAACAATGTGTTATATAGGAATCAATTGTATTTGCATGTGTTATGCTTCACATGATGTCAATATGATCATTTTCTTCTGTTAAATAAAAGTGATGGAAATCTACTTAAGGGTCAATTTGTGTTGTTTTAAATCCGACTGCAAGTGGTCCAACAAATAGAGATTACAGGAAATCTAAATGATGACCAAAATCAAATCAAATTGAAGGGTTTGATGTTTTACCAGAAGTACCTTTTTTTGATGATGACCATACCATAAGTTCAATGTCCTGCTAGCACATTTATTGTGTGTTTGACATGGATGAAATTTGCCAACTTATTTTATTGTTCAGCTTATTTTTGCTACTATTTATGGGTTTCATTAGACTTTTTGGTACTATTCATGAATCCCATTATATTATTTCAGTTAACTTTTACTTTTATCTATAATACTTTTAGTAAAAAGTTTTCAAATTCAGTAAAATAAATAGATTCTAAACAAACCTTTAGTTTGTTAGATTCTCATTCCTTAAAGACTACCACCAAAAAGAAAAAACTCAAAAAAGGGAGAAATTTTACCACGGGGGATAGAAGTGTTGCAAGGAGACTTAGTAGGAAGCCTTCACCAGGTTTGTGAACCAGTAGCTCGGAGAAGCGATTGAAGTATAAATAAGAAAGAGGCACACCCCATGGAAGGTAATCAGGAACGTTCCAATGTTCCATCTTGTATAATATAGTACATGGACGTTCAGTGCCTGCAAATTTATGGGTAAAACAATGTAAAAAAAACCTATCAAATACAATAAATCTAAGCATAGGAATCAAGGTTGTCAAATTCGGGATCCCACATAGGATCGTGAGAGATAAATGGGATCGTAGATCGTAAAATCGGATCGTGAATTATAAGATCTTACATTATTTGAAAAAAAAAATACACATTGGTATGTTAAATAATCACATAAATTATACATTCATTGATATAATTACCATATATCACTACATCCATTTGTAAACATCATTTAAAGAGGCCAAAAATCTCAAAATGTGACACTCTATTAGGATATTTTTTATTAGGATCCAAC
Source organism: Castanea mollissima (assembly GCA_014183005.1). NCBI lineage: Eukaryota > Viridiplantae > Streptophyta > Magnoliopsida > Fagales > Fagaceae > Castanea > Castanea mollissima. Next base: position 1,344,473 of record JACAVU010000011.1, read on the forward strand.
TGACACTATTTCTTTATTAGAATGGAAAAACTTGGTCTATTAAGATTTTATTTTTTATTTAGGTCCAACTGAGCCTTTTGTTAAGTTAAAGAAGATTAAAAGAAACCAAGATCATATGGGATTGTCAGAATCATATGATCCTGTCGATTATCAACGATTGCAAAGATTTTTGAAAGATTTGGATCGTTTTAAGCAGGTGGAATCGTAAAATCGTAAGATCGTAGGATTTAGATCGGGATTTTGACAACCATGATAGGAATACATAGTTAATAAATTCTGTTCATGAGCATTTTATCATTTACAAAAACTACTCTATTGACTAAAATACACTTCTGGACCTAAAAGTTTTGAGTTGTTTTCATTTTGGTCATTTATATTTTAAAATTTTCATTATAGTCTTTTATATTTGATTCAGTTTTCGTTTTCTCCAATTTGAAAATAGAATCAAACATGAAGAGTCAAGGTGAAAATTTTGAAAAGTAAAATGTCAAAATGAAAACAATTTCAAACATCAAAAGTTAGAAGTGTACTTTTGTCTACGGGATATTATATATATAAATATAAAATATAAGTGAAATTTGTGTTTCTTACCATTGGCCAGTGAGCATTCCATAGCAATGTCCAAGGCAGATTTTTGGAATCCTACAACAGTGACTTGCTTCCCTTTAACAAAGTCAGCAGCATTTTTATAGTCCATGGCAACGTAATCCATGGAGTGCATCACCTTTCCATGAAATACTTCTGGGCCATGGTTTGGAGGGAATTCAGGAATATTTGGAATGTCGCTGAATCGCCCAATGCAGAGGATCACAAAGTCCACTAAGTGTACCTGCATTTTCATTCACATAAGAAGGAATAAGATCAAGGTTCTAAAAAAATATTCTTTTCACTACTATTCTACAGTACAAGGATTCCCTTACAGTGATTTCGTGAAAATCCTAATGAAAAAGACAAATTCTTTAACTGATCTGATATAGTTAGTTAAGCAATCCAAACTTAATTAGCTAAAAATCAGATAAAATTTGAGAATTGGCACAGTCCACCATTCCACCTAGTCCTAACCCAAAGCAAATAAACTTCATATATAGCATGTGCACAAAAAATCATGACAAGAAAAAGAACAATTCGTTATATGTGTGTTTGCATATTATACAATATACATACCTCAGTTGAAAAGCTTTGAGCATCCTCTACTATAACCTTCCATTTCCCTTTAGAGCCAAAAGGGTCACCAACACCACCCCACATACTCCAAGATTGCATCTCTTCCTCAGATGGGCCTTCATACTCGATGCTCAAAACTTTGGTATTAAATTTGATGTGCCTAAGCAAGTCAAAATGGTTAGCATAGGATTGAATATAATCAAAGACTTGGTGTTGGTTAGGAAAGTCTTCTTCCACTGTAGAAGGCCATGGAAAATCTGAGAACTGATATGCTGGTTTTGGAGTTTGGATCTTAGTGGTCTCTACGGTTTTGGTCCACACTCCTCCAATGCGGCTTTTGGCTTCAAAAACGATTGGATGAAAACCCTTTGACAAAGTGTACTTGCAAGCCAAAAGGCCACTGATACCTGCTCCAATTATAGCCACCTGCCTCTCCATTGCTTTGTGTTTTGAGTATCAAACTTAATTTGTATGATTCTGCCTTCATAGAGGCCTCTACATGAGTGAAGTGGGAAAGTGTCAAAACACTCAAAACTAGATAAACTGAGACTGTCAAATCTAAGCTAGATCCTCTTTCTCTCTCTGGTGAATTCTGAATTGTATAGTTTATCAATTCTAAGCTAGTACTAACAAATGCATAATTGTATACTTTCTCAACAACAAAAAAAAAAAAATTAATTGTATAAATTTTATTTCAAATAATTTAATCATTTGAAAAGCAAGTTGTTGAAAATGGCATGTGACCTAAAAGAGAAATTAAATAGATGTTTAATGATGAAATTAAATTATTCGAAATAAAATTTATACAATTATGCATATGATTGAAGTATTGAACACAAAAGTAATCTGTTGCTTTTTAAAAGTTTTCGCATTGCAAATGTAATAATAGTGAAAAATCATTATCTCTGCTCATTCTTTGTTCCTCCATATAAAGTAAATTGTTATGGTAATGGCGATGAAAGTGCCACCTAACAGGGTTATTTAATTAATTAATTAATTAAGAGTAGTTTTATTTTATTGAGCAAAAACAAAAAAAAAATTATTCTAATTTATATGAAAGCATTTTGTCAGCTAAGGAATCTGAACGTGGGCTTATCTTGTCCTTTGTGTATTTATTTTAGCTTATTTGGTCTCTTAAATTAAAGTATGCAATGATTTGCAATGTACATCAATATAAAATAAATTGTTAGGGTAATGATGATGAAGTGCCACTTAACAGGATTATTTAATTAATTAATTAAGAGTAGTTTTATTTTATTGAGCAAAAAAAATTATTATTCTAATTTATAAGAAAAGATTTTGTCGGCTAAGGAATCTGAACGTGGGCTTATCTTGTCCTTTACGTATTTTTTTTTAGCTTATTTGGTCTCTTAAATTAAAGTATGCAATGTATGTATAGTATTATTCTAAATTAAACTAATATTTTGAAGTTTCTCAAAAAAAAAAAAAAAAAAAAAAAAAAAAAGAAGATATATTGAAAGCAATAATAAATAAGGAGAAAGATAATCTTAGTATTAATTAGGTAATACTATTAGTAAGGTTAAAAGTAATAACATTTAATGATGTTTATTTCAACTGTTAGATCTCTTAGAAATCTATGGTGTAAAAAAGGTGTAATTTTATAAAAGTTACACTAGGTGTAACTTGAACCTATCTCTTTTAAAAAATGTATATTCTATACATAAAAAAAAGGTATATGTAAGGTTTTTATTAACAAAAAGAAATTAAAAATCAATTATTAAAACTAAAACAACAACAATAACAATATATAGGGGTAACTACATCCCTCTTCCATGATATTTGAAAAAATGATACTTCATCCCAAACTTGAAGGGAAAAAATACTTTCTCCTTTACATTTGTTTGACCAAATTTTATTAAATTAATATTAAAATATTGTGTACTAACCTGCCCTTAAGGATAGATTTCCAAAATTATCCTCAATTTCAAAATTAAGATCTCTTATTTTTAAAATTTAAATTAAAGTGTATTTTAAAATATTAAGTAATGACTTTTGCTTCTTCTTTTTTTCTCTTTTTCTTTTCTCAATGAGTTATGGAAAGATTTGTCGTTTCATGTGTATTGTTACTTGATAAATTTTGTATTTTTATTCTAAATTTATGAGTAATGTTTTTACTAGTCATGGTTAAACATGATAAGCCAAAAACGTATTGACTCCTTGTGATGGATTAAGTTGATTAATTAGCCAAGTTATTAATTAATCAAATTAACATGCAAAGCGCGTGATAGCACAAACAAATCACCAATTAAACTAAGTATACAGCGAAAAATAAATGATACGGTGATTTGTTTACGAATGGGGAAAATCTATACGGCAAAAACCCCACCGGGTGAATTTAAGGTCACCACTCCCGAAATTTCACTATTATCACAACAAGCGGTTACAAGTAAAGGAATCCCAAGTACCTTACCAACCTACAGTTGTACCCTTACCCCAATACCCAATTGGACTTGTTCTGTAGTGACAATTTCTCCTTTCAATGCACGGCTCCCAAGTATGTGACTAACCAATTGCGCGGATCTCAGTACGCAACTTCAATCACCAACTAGAGAAGATTGTTAGTTGCAAAGTTCTTCAATTCATCCACACGATGAAGATCAAGAAGATGCTTAGTTACACAACCCTACGGTGCAAAGACACAGTAATTTCTTCACAACAAAGATGAACTAGGGCATGAACTTTGTCTCTAGTCACAATTTGCTTGAACAAGGATTTCTTAATGCTTGTGCAACTTGCGTACTCTTTGAAGGCCCTTAAATTAATCATTTTATATGTCTAGGGTTAGGAGAAAAGAAGGCCCAAAGACACATTCACAGATTTGAATTAAAACAGAACTCAAAATCTGTTTTTCTTAAACCTCAACAGATAGAAGTATCGAGATGCTGTCGAGCAGTTGTCGAGCTACGGGGCTGAAAAAACTCTTTAAACCTCGACACATGCTAGTTGTTGAGCTTTAATGAACTTGCACTTTTCAGCTTGTTTCATGGACAGACTTGATGACTTCAACACTTGATCTTGAAACACAGTTTCTTGAAGCATTAAACATATCATAAATCTACTCAATTACAAGTAAAATGCTTTTTGTCAAAGGATTAGCCAACTACATAAAAGAATGACATATGTTCTAAACAAGTGAAACACATATGTCCTAATGAAACATTTATAAAGAGATTCTTAAATAAATTTAAAATATTTTTTTATTAATATAAACAAAATGAGAGAGTATTGATTTCTTCAAATCTCAAGGGAGAAGAGTGTTTATATATACACACACACACACACACACACACACACACATATATTTCTCTAAAACAATTATGATGGATCTGCTACTAGTTTCAATAAAAACTAAGGTAATCGTGTACAACTCAGAATGATTTTTTTTTTAGAGAAACCACATCAGCTCTTGCAAAATATAAAAATTAGCTTATTTTACACATTTTGACAAAAAAAAACACCCACATCAGTGGGTGTAAAATTGTGCATAAATGTGCAAGTGTTACAGTAATCGTGCACATATGCACGATTACTGTAACTCTTCTATACATTATTTTAGTATTATTTCTCTCCCCTCACATTCTCCTTTTATATTTTATATAAAAACATTATTTATATAAAATATAGTATATAATACATGAACTAATGTGGGTATTTTGTAAAAATGATAAAGAAAAAGTAGGTTTTTTGTGTAAAATAGACAAAATCTTTTAGAAGAGTTGATACAGTTGCTTAGCTCCTTACTATGGCCCAGGGAAAGTAATAAAATATAAGGATAGAAAATAAGGAAGTAAGCCTTTGATTGGACAGTGCTGAAATGTGTTTGTGTTTCTTTTGCACTGTGGGTCCCATGTAGGAAGAGAAAGCAAAATTATGCTTTTTTAGTGGGTCCTGTGCACTGTTCACGAGACTTGCAAGTACTTTATTTAGAAAAAAAAAACTTTAAAACTGGGTCCTATAGTACTATTCACATATTTAAAAATTATTTTGTTACAGTATTTTCAATTTTTAGCAAAATAAGCAGTATTCAAACAGACCATAAATGTCAACTTGCCATAGAGATTCGGGGGGAGAGGTCGTTCAAGTTTTTTTTTTTTTTTCAGGGTAAATTACAAAGTTGATCCCTATCCTTTATAGCATATCTCAATTTGGTCCTTAACCTTTTAATTATGTCAATTTGGTACCTATCTTTTTTAATACTGTGTTAATTTGGTCCTTGTCATTATCTCTTGGATGGGAAAAGCTGATGTATCAAACGGAATAAAAATAATAATTTTCCATGCCACATCAACCACTAACTATACCGCCATGTCAAATTAAAAAAAAAAAAATCAAATTGAAATGTTAAATGACACATGGCAATTTACTAATCCTATGATTAAAAAAAAAAACCCACTTAATCTGTGTAATTTCCTCATCTTCTTTTCCTCACCTCACCTCTCTCTACAATAGTGCCACCATCACCTAAGCATAAGATACCCATCGATGCAAGCTGTGATTCAACCCAAGATTCCAAAGAAAATAAATCCAACATTGTCTCCCTTCTCTAGACCTATTCCCAGTAAGATTAGAATTTTAAATAAAAAAAATATTGAAAACAACTTTCCAGATCTGTTAATATTAATCATTGTTAAATATAGCAATATAAAAATTTGAAGACAATACTAATATCAATTCATTCGAATCATATAGAAATTTACAAATATAGATCACAAACAATAGGGAATATCACTACTTTGCATCCTGTCTTATTGGGTAACAAAGTTCGGCTACCCAATCGGTTTTTTGGCACCTCCTATCTCTAGCCGCAAACCCATCCACACCATCTTATAATTTCTACATCTTCTTGTGATCAACCCAATGTGAGTTCCGAAATTTCCTAACATTGGTGAAGTGGATGATGGGGGTGGACTGGCAGAATTACTTCATCCACACCACTTCTGAATTACTAATTTTATTTTTATTTTTTTTAATCTGATGTGGTGGTATACTTAGCAATTGATGTGGCATGAAAACTCAATTTTTATTATTTCATTTGACACATCAGCTTTCTCCATCCAAAAGATAACGGCAGTGATCAAATTGACACAATATTAAAAAGGTTAGGGACTAAATTGACACAATTAAAAAGTTAGGGACCAAATTGAGATATAGTGTAAAGGATAAGGACCACCTTTGTAATTTACCCCCCCTTTTTTTTTTATATAGAATAAGTTAATCAATTAATGTTATTCATAAAATAAAAATAAAATAAAAAGTTAATTAATGCTTCAACTACCTCATTGATGGAAAATACTAGTAGCACCTTCTAATCCCAATCTCTATACATATTCTTCTCAAAAGAAAAAAAAATCTCAATGCATCTTACTAGACCATATAGGTCGGCTTCTCAATAAAACTGTGGCAAATACATGCCGATCTGCACGTTTCTATAGTTAAAAATGAATATGGCATAAAATAGAATAAAATTAAAAATTAAAAAAAACTTTCGTATAAAAGTATCACTGGATAAAGTGGTTGGTGTCAACCTTTCACGTTAAATTATTCAGCCAAAAAACCTTTCACATTAAATATGAAGAGAATTAGTTGGAAAATCTCCAGCAATGAAATTAAAAAAAAAAAAAAAAAAGCCAAGGATCACCTTATCCAATTTTCAAATAGATACGCTACACTTTAAGCCAAGAAAAAAAGATACACCACTCAAGCCACCAACTCTGAAAAAGGTATAACATAATCATGTAATATCATGATTATTATTGACTTTTCAATCCATTATTTCTTAAGATTCAATCTTACCAATTTGAAGCCAAATTTATAGAGTTTAAGGAAATGTTTTATTTTCACTTGAATTACATCAACTAATTAATTTTGGGACCTCTTACAAAAATGGAACTATCTCATTTGGTTACTTTACCTTTTTTTTTCCTTACAACAAGTGGGGGTGAAAAGATCTAAAGATTATGAACCCAAATTCTTCTCATGGGGGGAAACTGCATAGTATCATTAAACCATAATGCTCTTGGCATTTTCTTCCGCATTTTGCTAAACTTTACATAGAGAATAAAACACTAATAAACTATATTGCGATCAATATTATGCTAGAATGGTTGAGTTTCAATTCATTTGATTGTTACTAATAAATTATCTATTATTCTAAAAATTTAAGCTGTTAGAAAATAATAAATTTGATCATTTAACTAATATTATACTGCTTCTCCTTCACATCTGAGCTCAAACTCACACTTAATAAGTGAGGGCCATATCATTACATGAATGCATTAGATTAGTTTTTTGCTTAATGCTTATTTGATTATTTTCTGGTAATTGATAAAAATACATTATACATGTGTGAAAGCTCACTTGGCGTGTAAAACATTAATGAATATTTAAACCCCCAATTTCAAATTTAACCAACACAAGCCTATACTCAAACAATAGATGTGCAAAATGATAAGTACAAGCTAAAACCCTATCAAATAAACAACTTTACACCATAATTAATCACAACACAACAGCAATTAAAAGGCAAGAGTAAGGGTTAGAGAGATGCAAACCCAAAGATAACACTGACACGTATTATTGAAGAGGAAATCGAAGAACTCGAAGAAAAACCTTTTGCCGCCCTCTAAGCAGTAAAATGATCTACTAAAGAATAAAGTTGGGATACATAAATGACAATATACCCTCCAAGCCTAGTCTACCCAACGCACCTAAGCCCTCCAAGCTTCTTCCTCCAACAAGGTTAAGCCTAACTGTGTCTTCTTTAGCTTTCTAGATCCCATAATAAGCCCATTGCATCAACCAAGTGAATTGGTCATCTCCGAACTGCTTCCTAAGTACCAAAATACCTCCTCATTGATATGGGTATGGTGAAATAAGGATTTGGCTAATGAACCTCTCAAGGGTATGTCAATGGAAAGGGTGAGAGTAGAGCAAAACAGGGCAGACTGTACTTTTTGTCCTGTAGTGCTCTAGCTGTTGTGACCTTTCAGCTTCCTATATGCTTCACACATGTGGCATTTTGGCAAGTCACCAGTCGCAAGTCATTCACGAGATCCAGTTGCGAGAATCCTCTAAATGTTCACACACTTGAATTTCTTCACAGTCTCTCACACACAACCCTTACATAATTTCCACCTAAATACAGGATATCTAATTGCTGAAATTACAAGTAAATTTGGCACGGAATAAAGCCATCAAATGGTTGAATAAATTAAACCTTACAATCTCCTCCTTTGGTTATTCCGTGACAAAACCCTAAAATAGACTTTAGACTTAAAATGTGAGTTGGGAATAGTTGCCAAAACTCACTCACACCTAACTCTAGATTCTGTGAAGCTCTTGAACCATACAGACAAGTTTTCTTGAAAACAATATCACAAAAAGTTCATTGTAAGCAGAAATCTTGAAATGCATATAGAGCAAGCACAATGCGATCAAGCAAGAATGAATATGACAATAAAGCATAGCTTGGTCATATAAGAACAATCACTATAAATAGTGACCACAATGAACATCCACATGGTGAACGAACATCCAGACATACAAGCTAATAAGCTCAATGCAAAGTATCATTTGCATGTCTAACACCCAGCTAATGCAAGAATACAAAGGCAATTGCATCAAGGATACAAGATCCAACAAGGGCACAAGAGTACTAAAGATATATAAACATAATCTAAAAGTACTAAATAGCTACAAAGCAAAGGTAGATAAAACAAAGCATAGTTTAAATAGCTAAAACATTCAAGCATTCATAACACACCATATCCAAGTATCTTAAAAAATATTAGAGTCTTAGAGTACTTAAAAACCAAACCAAAGTACAAAAATTAGTGCTATGAAAACCTATAATAAAAACTAAAACCATAAAAGCTATAAAACTTATAAAACTTATAAAAATTCTCCCCCTCAAGAGCTACTCCATACTACTCTCCCTTTTTAACCAAAATGACCAAAGGGTTAAGGCTGGTTCGTGAAGCTATCAAGCTTAGCTGTAAGCAAGTTGATTTGGTCTTGAATGGTGGTCAACCTGTCGGAGTGCTCAGTTTGGACTTGTCATAAGCCGTCAATCTTCTCAAGAATGATCTGAAAAGCATCTAGAGGCACTGATGAAGACGATGAGGCTTTGCTTTTCCTCTACCACCACTTCTTCAAGAATGTTCTTGTGCAGGATTAACCTCCTCCTCATCACCCGAAAGATGAACTTTGCTCCTTGTAATTGTTAGAGCATTGATAGCAGGAGGTGTGGGCATGAAGTTGATGTCTTGAGGAGTCTCCATACCTTTTTCATGAAGGATCCTCATGATTAGACTCTGGAGAATAAGCTTTGTCCTTGAGGTTGTCCTTGTTGCATCGGCAAGGATGGAGAATAGATGAGCACCGATGTTAATGTGAATATTCTCCCAAAGCTACATGAGGAAGATGGTTCTACCATTGTTGATGGTGGTCATCTTCCTTACTGGGTATAGGTTGAACACTGTGATGAAGGTAAGGCATCGTAAATCCAGAGGGAAGGCATTTGTGTTGAGGCATCTTCCTTCTCTAACACCACAAATATGAGATTGAACTGTCTCTATGGAGAGCATTCTGTCCTTGAAAGGAGTGAAGTCATGATCTATGTCTTTATGTCCAAAACACCATCAGTGTCCTCCATTTCAATGTTGAATTCATGGCCTTTAACCCAACAATCTAGATAATTGTCTCGTAGGATGACATTGGCGTAGAATTCCAGAATCAATGGTTCACAAACCCTGGGGATATCACTAAGAAGCTTTTCCCAACCTCTTTCCGCAATACAACTTGGGATGAAGTAGTCCTTGAGGTCAACAAGATCCACAAACCGCTTTTGAACGATTGGAGCTTTCTCAAAGTGCTGGTTGTATCGCTCAAAATGTTGGGTATAGTGAAACCGGTTATTGTCCATGTGTTTCTTCTTGCTACCACGCTGAGCATTAGTTTTTTGTGGAGCCATCTACAAAAATAAAGCAATAAATACCACAAAACAAAGCACAAAATTTGGTAATAAACTTGATTAGTAACAAGTTAGTACCAAAACATATAAACTTTGAATTAAAACCCTAAAACTAGAATTTAAAGAGAAATTCAAAAGCAAATGACATTTGAATATATGAATCATCAAAACATGATAGAATCATGGCATTAAGCATTCAACATGTCAAAGTGTGTGTGTGTGTGTTAGGATTAGTGCCCTTAAATCCTATTGTATGATGCTATGTATGATATTATATATGACATTATGTATGACATGATGTATAACTTAATATTGTGATTGATAAAGTTATTTTATTATTATGGTAACATGAATATGGGACATTATCATATAGTCCATGAGATGCACTGTATGTGATTTATGTGAAAAGTCATAGAAGATGTAAATCACAAGTTCTTTGTAAACTCAAAATTTATAGTTTGTAGTCGGTGATGAAATTGGGCATTTCATCTGCTAAGACTATAATGTATCAACTAAGATGATTTGTCTTGATCATGGAAGTGGAGACTTCTAGTTGATATTTTGATATGTTTTAAGAGTTAAGACATATTGAACAGGACCGCTGTGAGATTTATTATTCTCCTAACAACTATCAAATGAATAATAAATCTCACGACTTCTATTTGCATGAACTTTTAATCCTGAGAGAATAATGGACTTGATCATGAGGTGTGAGTTGTTTTGATATATTAGAAGTGAGATCTAAAGTGACGGTCAAAACCTTAGTATGTTGGGCAGCCACATTTAGTATTAATGGAACATATATTCTCAAGATAGAATTCATTGTCTCTTGATGGAGATATAAAATATTCTCTTGAGATAAGTTTAATGGGTTTAATTATTCAGAGAGTTAGGCCTAACCACTTTAGTAAGAAATTACTAAAGTATATATTTATGAAATTGGATTTCATAAATATATAATGAATAACTTTAAAGGCTTAAACCGGGTACTCAAGGATAAGATGTATTAATTTACAAATTGGCAGTCTACATTTATGACTTTGTGTTACTATGAATATTTTATGAAGGGGTTGCTTGTATAATAAAGTATTGGGATATAATTTATTAATAAGGTCTAGAGTGCAATTATATTTATATAGTGGTATTAAATATAATTAATGATAAATTTAGACTTGTCAAGAGTTGACGAAAAAGCTCAAGGCTCATTGGAGCTAGTGTCTTATTGGTCCCTTTTGGTCCCACTCCAAGCCACACACTAAAGCCCAATTGAAAAGGCCCAATAGGCCAGCCCAATTAGATAATCAGTTAGTTATAAAGGGAGAAACATACATAATTTTTATTAGAGAAAATAAAAAGAAATGGTGTGTGAAAGTGTGTGAGACACACTTTCATTCTCCCTTGAAATCTGATTGAGATACCACATATCTTGGGCATAAAGTGGAATTGGAGTGAAGATTAAAAGTGTTCCCAAGTGCTTCTAATCTTTGTTTTGAACTTCTCCACACCAAGGTACGCCATCTTGTTCTTAAATTCTGAAATTTACATAGTGCACGTTATCAATCATGAATGAAATAAATTCTTGTTTGTTGCTTCCGCTGTGTGTTTTGTATGAGATACAAAATCATATTTTTTTCCTTCAATTGGTATCAGAGCCAGGTTTTCATCTCATGATTGTATAATGTGTGATTGAATTTTAGAATTTAAGAAAACCGTTATCTTTGTCTTTTAATTTTCTGCATACAAATTGAAGTTCCATAAACTTCTAGATAATTTATATATATATATATATATATATGTGCACCAAACCACAATGGTTGTTGAAGGGTGTTGAGTCTTTAATATCTTGATTGCATCAAGAAAGTTATCTGATTGCACATGATAGTTATTGAATGTTAGTGGAATAACTGTCATGCGCGTGGTTTCTTATATTGCATCACCTAGATATTATATAAGCAATTAATTTCTTTGAACCGATTGTGTATATATATATATTAATCATCTAGATTTTATGGCAAGGATATCTGACTATTGATTGTACTTGTCTATTGCGTGAATGGATGTTATTGCACCACTTGGCTTGGAGTGCAAAGCCTTGGTAGTCATCTTTTTTACATTAATTGTTTGTCTGGATGTGATATACAAGCTTTCAAGCATTCATTTGCCTTGGAAAAGTGAATCTGTTTTTTATATGTTAAGGATTCCAACAATCTGATAGTTATATATATAATATAATGTAATAATCATATATTATATATTGTGTTATATATATATATATATATATATATATATATATATATATATATATATAATATAATATAGTTTTGTAATATATGAGTTTATATTACGTTATATATATTTATATATGTTAATGTTAGTTTAATGAAATTTATTCCTAATGAGATTAGGATTATATTTTCAAAGTGTCTAGCATTATTATGGTTCTTCATCTTAAAACCCTTTAATTTAAAATATTTAGTAGGAGAGAGATACAAGGGTTGGATCTCACAGCCTCCATTGTTGGATCATAGTAGTGTGAAATATATACTTTGTCTTTGCCTCGAGCTTAGCATTCCATGCGGAGAGTATTTATTTCATGGTCCTATAAGATTGAATTTCCTGTTTTATAGTAGTTTGATAAACAACTTGTCTTAATTTCGAGCTTTGCATTCCATGCGGAGGGTGTTTTATCATGGTACTACAAAATAAGTCTGTTAAAGGGATAAAATGTGGTTACACATAATTTTAGACAATGGTATACACTAGACTAAGTATTATAGTATCCTCTATGCTGAGTTCTTACTATTATTACTTAGAGGCTAAATATAAAACGACATATTATTAGTGTTTGATAAAAGTTATCATGATAACACTAATAATGAGAATAGTTCTCAATCAATCATAGTATTTTATGTTCACTCTATGCTGAGGGATATTGAATATGAGATTGGGTTGTCGTTGCATATATTATTTTATGGTTTTATTAAGGTTCCATATTATATGCTTAGATGCTAAATTGATAATGTTTAGTTTACTTATCATATTCATGTTTATTATTTTCAGATTTTATCATGGCATCATTTAGCCCACTTGTTTCTATTCTTAACCAAAACAAACTGATTGGATCCAACTATGTTGATTGGAAAAGAAATTTGGACATTGTTCTTACGGTTGAAGAGCACAAGTATGTGCTTACTCAACCATGTCCTATCTTTCCTTCATTAGATACTCTTCTTGAGGAAAAACAGTGATATGATCATTGGCAAAAATCTAATGAGATGGCCAAGTGCTATATCTTAGCATTATCTTAAATGTTCTACAGCATCAAATGCAGGATGTAGAACTTGCTTCGGACATAATGCATAGTCTGAAGGATATGTTTGGTGAACAAGGCCGTTCTGCAAGGCAAGAAACTATGAGGCAAATTTATAATACCCAAATGACTGTAGGAAGTTCAGCGAGGGAGCATTGTCTTAGGATGATTGCTAATCTGAACACATTAGAAGTTTTACGTGCCGACATTGATGGAGAATCCCAAGTGGATATGATACTCCAGTCACTACCAGAATCATTTAAGGAATTCAGACTTAATTATAATATGAACAAAAAGATTTGTTCTTTGTCTGAATTAATGAATGAGTTAGTGGTGGCAGAAGGCATCCTTGATAGTTCTAGTGTTGAAGCCAATGCGGGTGAAGCTTCTACTTCTCAACGTAAGTCGAAAGACAAGAGTAAGAAGAAGAAGAAGAAGAAAGACTTCACTAAGAAAGATGGTAAACAAATTGCCTTAGGGGTTGCCAACAAAGGAAAGAAAACCAAAGGAAAGTGTTTCTATTGTGGTGAGAAAGGACATTAGAAGAAGAATTGTCCAACATTCAAGGTTGCCAAGAATAAGGGTATGAAAAGTTCATTTCTTCTTGAAATATGTTTGGTACAGAATCCAACGGATTCCTGGTGTGTGGATTCAGGTTGTACTAATCATATCTGCAATTCTTTGCAGGGGTTCCAAGAGACCAGAAAGTTGAATGAGTGATAACTATTTCTTACTTTGGCTGATAGGAGCAAGATTTCGGTTGTAGTTGTTGGAGTGTTTAATTTATGTTTTAAGTATAGAGTTTTAATATTGGAAGACTGTTTGTATGTACCTAATGTTCGTAGGAATTTAATTTCTGCAACTTACTTAGGTAAACATGGATATTGTGTTATCCTAAAAGACAATGTTGTAATAAAGAAGGATAAAATGTTTATCTGTTCTGGCAATATTATGGATAGTTTTATATTTTAACTCCTGATAAGCATGAATTATAAAATTCTAAATTAGATAGTAACTCTCATGTAAAATCATTAAAGAGAAAGTTTCTTTCTACTAGTGATGCATATCTATGACACTTGTGTTTAGGTCATATTAATTCAGGTAGGATTCAAAGACTAATCAAAGATGGACTTTTACAACCCATGGACTTTGATGGTTTTTCAGTTTGCGAATCTTGTTTTGAAGGTAAGATTAACAAACGACCTTTTAAAGCAAATGGTAGAAGAGCCAAGATTTGCTAGAACTAGTACATTCAGATGTATATGGTCCTATGTCAATCCAAGCAAGAGGTGGCTATGAGTATTTCATTACTTTCACTAATGATTACTCTAGATTTGCTTATGTGTACCTAATAAAATGGAAGTTCGAAGCCTTTGAAAAGTTCAAAGAGTTTAGGGCTGAAGTTGAGAATCAATTGGGTAAACACATAAAGGTCATTCGATCTGATTGAGGTGATGAATACCTTCTTGGTGATTTCAAGGATTACTTGACTGAAAATGAGATTATATCCCAGTTGACTGCACTTGAAACTCCATAACAAAATGGTGTAGCAGAAAAAAGGAATAGGACTCGTTTAGATATAGTTAAGTCCATGTTAAGTTATTCGACTCTACCAATTTTTTTTAGGATATGCCTTAAATACTGCAATGTATCATCTGAATTTAGTACCTTCGAAGTCTATTCCTAAAACAACTGTAGAGTTGTGGAATGGGCATAAGCCTCGTATGAGACATCTCCACATTTAGGGTTGTCCAGCACATGTGTTGAAAGGAAAGTCTGGCAAGTTATAGTCTAAAACAAAAGTGGTATTTTTTGTAGGGTATCCAAAAGGAACAGTTGGAGGTTTATTCTATGGTCATAAGAATAATAAAGTGTTTGTTAGCACAAATGCCAAATTCTTGAAAAATGACTATATGAATAATTTTACTCTTAGAAGTAGAGTTGTCATGGCTGAAATAAATGAACCTGTAGTTGAACAACCAATGGATGAAATTAGGGATGATGTGACTATATTAGATACACCACAAGATACTACTCATGAGATGTTTAGTACATAGGTGCCTCCCGTCGTAGTGGGAGAATTGTTCGGCCTCCTATAAGATTCATAGGTTTGGGAAAAATTTATGAGGCTATCTCAGAAGAGACTGAATCGGATCCTTACACTTATGATGAAGTAATAAATGATATAGATGCACATCATTGGGTCCAAGCTATGAAATCTGAATTAGATTCTATGTATTCTAATTATGTATGGGATCTTGTAAAGGTGTCTAACGGCATTAAACTTGTTGGTTGCAAATGGGTTTACAAGAGTAAGAGAGGGATAGATGGAAAGGTTGAAACCTTTAAAGCAAGGCTAGTGGCGAAAGGGTATACACAAAAAGAAGGTATTGATTATGATGAAACTTTTTCGCTAGTAGCCATGCTTAAATCTATCAAAATTCTCTTATCTATTGCTGCTTATTATGATTATAAGATTTGACAAATGGATGTCAAGACTGCATTTCTTAATGGCAATCTTGAAGAAGAAATATACATGTTGCAACCAGAAAGTTTCATAGCAAAGAACCAAGAGCATACGGTATACAAGTTGAATAGGTCCATTTATAGACTTAAGCAAGCATCTAGGTCATGAAACATCAGATTTGATCAAGCAATTAAGTCATTTGGTTTTGAACAAAATCTTGATGAACCATGTGTGTACAAAAGACATCGAGACAAAGTAGTAATGTTCCTAATACTTTATGTTGATGATATTCTACTCATTGGGAATGATGTAGGGGTAATGTCATCGGTTAAAGTTTGGTTGTCAAGCCAATTTGATATGAAAGACTTGGGTGAGACTAACTTTATTCTAGGGATCAAGCTTTGACAAGATTGCAAGAATAAGATGTTAGGCTTATCATAAGCTGGATATCATAACGGTTTAGCATGCAAAACTCCAAGAAAGGATTGCTTCCTTTTAGACATGGAGTTCCTCTGTCTGATGACCAAAGTCCTAAACCTCAAGAGGAAGAAAATATGATGAGACAAGTTCCTTATGCTTTTGCAGTGGGAAGTCTAATGTATGTCATGCTTTGTACTAGACTAGATATTTGTTATTCAGTTGACATGGTCAGCCGATATCAATCAAATCCAGGACCAAAACATTGGCAAGCTGTAAAGCATATTCTCAAGTATCTTAGGAGAACGAGAGATTATATGCTTGTTTATCATAGTGAGGATTTGATTCCCATTGGCTATACAGATTCAGATTTTCAATTGGATCTAGATTTCAGAAAATCCACTTCAGGATGTGTTTTCACCTTGAGAGGTAGAGCCATAAGTTGGAGGAGCGTTAAGCAATCTTGTATTGTAGACTCCACCATGGAAGTCGAGTACGTTGTTGCTTGTGAAGCAGCAAATGAGGCTGTTTGGCTTAAGAAATTCCTTTCTGATCTTGGTATTATGAGAATGGATTAAGTTCCCATCACATTGTTTTGCGACAATGTTGGAGCGGTTGCACAATCCAAAGATCCAAGGAATCACAAGAAAGGAAAGCACATTGAGAGGAAGTATCACATCATTCGAGACATTGTTGCTCGTGGAGATGTTGTGGTAGCAAAGATTGAAAGTGCAAATAATCTAGCAGATCCTTTTACCAAAACCTTGCCTCAAAGGACTTTCGAGTCACATTTGAAAGCAATGGGAGTTAGATTAGTGCACAATAGTCTTTAGGACAAGTGGGAGATTGTTAGGATTAGTGCCCATAAATCCTATTATATGATGCTATGTATGATATTATGTATGACATTATGTATGACATGATGTATGACTTAATATTGTGATTGATAAAATTATTTTATTATTATGGTAACATGAATATGAGACATTATCATATAGTTCATGAGATGCACTGTATGTGATTTATGTGAAAAGTCACAGAAGATATAAATCACAAGTTCTTTGTAAACTCAGAATTTATAGTTTGTAGTCGGTGATGAAATTAGACATTTCATCTGCGAAAACTATAACGTATCAACTAAGATGATTTGTCTTGATCATGGAAGTGGAGACTTCTAGTTGATATGTTGATATGTTTTAAGAGTTAAGACATATTGAACAGGACCGCTGTGAGATTTATTATTCTCCTAACGACTGTCAAATGAATAATAAATCTCACGACTTCTATTTGCATGAACTTTTAATCCTGAGAGAATAATGGACTTGATCATGAGGTGTGGGTCAAAATCTCAGTATGTTGGGCAACCACATTTAGTGTTGATAGAACATATATTCTCAAGATGGAATTCATAGTCTCTTGATGGAGATATAAAATATTCCCTTGAGATAAGTTTAATGGGTTTAATTATTTAGAGAGTTAGGCCTAACCACTTTAGTAAGAAATTACTAAAGTATATATTTATGAAATTGGATTTCATAAATATATAATGAATAACTTTAAAGGCTTAAACCAGGTACTCAAGGATAAGATGTAGTAGTTTACAAAGTGGTAGTCTACATTTATGACTTTGTGTTACTATGAATATTTTATGAAGGGGTTGCATGTATAATAAAGTCTTGGGATATAATTTATTAATAAGGCCTAGAGTGCAATTATATTTATATAGTGATATTAAATATAATTAATGGTAACTAAATATAATTAATGGTAACTTTGGACTTGTCAAGAGTTGACAGAAAGGCCCAAGGCCCAAGGCCCATTGGAGCTAGTGTCTTATTGGTCCCTTTTGGTCCCACTCCAAGCCACACACTAAAACCCAATTGGAAAGGCCCAATAGGTCAGCTCAATTAGATAATCAGTTAGTTATAAAGGGAGAAACATACAGAATTTTTATTAGAGAAAATAAAAAGAAACGCTGTGTGAGAGAGTGTGAGACACACTTTTATTCTCCCTTAAAATCTGATTGAGAGACCACACATCTTGGGCGTAAAGTGGAATTGGAGTGAAGATTAAAAGTGTTTCCAAGTGCTTCTAATCTTTGTTTTGAATTTCTCCACACCAAGGTACGCCATCTTGTTATTAAATTCTAAAATTTACATAGTGCACGTTATCAATCATGAATGAAATAGATCTTTATTTATTGCTTCCACTATGTGTTTTGTATGAAATACAAAACCATAATTTTTCCTTCAGTGTGTGCATCATATGCAAAAGTGTACATCTAGGGCAAAGTGTAAAAACATATAATCATATGATGTTTCAAAATCAAAGAAACATGATATCCCTACAATTTTTGTACTCAATGGAATCCAAAGAAACACACAAAAACATCTAAGAGACATTTTATCACGAACAAGGTATACACATCGCAACACAAATCATAGTATAATGCATAAAAATGAAGAACAAACATGAAAACATGTAAAATAGGCATTATACTAACAAAACCAACAAAACCCATATAACATACTCATCAAAACATCAACAAAATCATATTCAACAACCATTTTTCAATATCTCAGCATATACACAAAATCCAAGAAAACTAGGGCAAGAAACTTGGAATACAGTGAAAATAAGAGAAACCCCATACCTTTTCTTGAAGATTGATGAAGGATTGAAGAAGAAAATGGAGGTTTTGTGAGTGACAATGGAGGTTTTGGGAGAGGGAGAGGCGGAGAAGAGAAAGTGAGTGCACATGATGCAAGGGAAAAACTGAAAAGTTTTGAAAACTGTCTAAAGATTTAATCCTATTTGTGCAAAACACACGATTTTTGCGACTAGACTGACCTGTGAGAAAAGTCGCCAAAATTCCTTGAAAAAAATTTTAAAAATTTTGTCTAAGTGTTTTTTCGCGATTGGGAAGTCCACTCACAAAGGGAGTCGTGAATCCTTCTATATAAGCTCACAATTGGAGCTTCCACTCTCGACCAAGTCACCCAATGAGTTGTAAAGAAGCCAAAAACCCATAAATTTTGAAAAATTTCCTAATTGTTTTTTGCGATTAGGGAACACATTCGCCAGGGTGTCACGAGATCATCTGAGTAAGCTCACGACTGGCTTGACCAAACAACTAAGCCATACATGTGAAAAAAAGAAAAGTAAGGCTTTTAAAAGCTATTCATATACAAATAAGCTAAAATTTTACCAAGAAGAAGAAGAAGAAGAAGATAATCCATGCTCAAATAGTGGTGTATTATATTAATGTCAAAATTGATATAAGAAAATGGATATAATTTCAACAATTCCATATAGTCATACTGATGTACTGATTAATTGCTTTAGGTTTTGTTCGATTTGCATAATCTTAGATTTTGTTGGAATGTTATATTCTTAGAATTTTTTATCCATTAGTCACTTCTCTAATATAGGAGCTAGGTGACCATTTCAACTCGGCACTAGACCCACGTTCACCGTTAGAAGGGCTCAATAGAGGTTTTCATGACTCCGGTGAACAGCACAAGAACCAGGAGCAGCCTAGATAACCATCAATCCTACGTGCAGAGAGAGAGAAAGAGAAATGTTAATAATAATTGTGTTTTACATAAAAAAATATTTTCCATAAGACAATGAGTCATTTTCTCTCTGTTTCTTATTATTTTCGCTTTGTTTGTGTAGGCTAAAAGACAAATATTTTTGCTCTATTTGTTTAGGAGAAAATATTTTCTAGAAAATGAGTCATTTTTCAAAAAAGTGTTTTCCATAAAAACTATATAATTTTCGAGTCATTTTCGCTTTGTTTACTAACATTTTCGCTTTGTTTGTTTAGGCTAAAAGACAAACAATTTTCAAAAAGCGTTTTACATAACACTATATCATTTTCTTATAGTTGGTAACAACATTAAATGAGTTGAAAAATAATATTCTAACTTTCCTTATTTAGCTTGCTGTGAGATAGAGTTGTTTAAAAAAAAAATAATAATGGAAAACAATTTTTCAAAACAAGTCATATTTTTTTTTTTTCTATTAACCAAAAATAATTTTCTTTTGGCTTATTTTTTATAATATTATTAAATTAACACTACAACAAAAGTGGACTATGGCGACGAAACCTTTTGTCACAATATGTCTTATTTTGTGACCGAATACATATGGTGATGAAATGGTGACAAAACAACATTTTTCACCTAAGCTCCATCATAGAATGTATTGGTGATGAAAATGATTCGTCACCAATAAAAAAATGATAGGTGACGAAAGTTTTTTTTCACCTAATATTTTCGTCACTAAATCTTATCTTCGGTGATGAAATATTTCGTCACTAAATGTTTTTTTTTTCCAATTTCAATAGATTAGGTGATGAAGTTTTGCATCACCGATTGTTTTTATTTTATTTTATTTTTTATAATTTCAATAGATTAGGTGACGAATTATTTCGTTACCAATTTCTGCTTATAGTTAGATATGGCAACGAAAATTATCATCACCAATTTTTTTTTTTTATTAATATATTTTTTACATTTACTTGCGATTACATTAACCTATTCATTTCTAACCAAATCCATAAAAAAAAAACATCCATACAATCTAAAAATGCAATAAAGATGTTTACAAAGTAATTACAACCATTTATATACAAATGATGTCGTAGCTTCCAAACTATACAGGAAATTATTTGAGTTCAAGTAGTCCCACAAAACTATCTTTTTGCCACCAATCTCATATCTGCACAAGTATAAAGGAAAATACATCAATAACAAACTAGACTGCAAACTTGTATCCTTGATAAGATGTACTACAAAAATAAAAATATTATTAGTAAGACAATGCAGAAAATGTCCACAGAATACCCAATAACAAACTAGACAAAATAATCATAATGCAACATCATATGAAGCCAAACTACCAAAGGAAGAAGACCCATAACATTCTTATCAAATAAAAACCAAACCCACATTACAAACCATGGAAAAATCATAAAGAATGTAGAAAAATCTCAATTTAAAACAAAACAAATAAAATGAAATCCAAAACAAAAACCCAGCCACCATCATAAACACAAACCCAACCACTACAACGTAAGTGTATTCCCTTATCTCATCCCTCTTTCTCTATATGTGTGTGTGTGTGTGTGTGTTTCTCAAAAAAAAAAAAAAAAAAACCACCACAACGAATAAAAAATCTAGCCAACACTATTAAAAAAAAGAAAACTAGCCACCACCATTAAAAAAAAAAAACCACAACCACCACCATAAACAAAAAAAACCCACTACCATCATTAAACAAAAAACACAACCACCACCATTAACACAAAAACTCAGCCACCACCATAAACAAAAAACCCACTACCACTATTAAACAAAAAACACAACTAGCACCATTAACACAAAAATCTAGGCACTACCATAAACAAAAACCCAACCACCACCATTAAACAGAAAGCGCAGCCACCACCATTAACACAAAAACTTAGCCACTACCATAAACAAAAAACCCACCATGTCCATTAAACAAAAAATATAGCCACCACCATTAATACAAAAACTCAGCCACTGCCATAAACAAAAAACTCAACCATCACAATAAACAAAAAACTCACCACTAACATTATACAAAAAAACTCAGCCACCATCATAAATAAAAAACCCACCACCACCATTAAACAAAAAATGCAGTCACCACCATTAACACAAAAACATAGTCACTACCATAAACAAAAAACTCAGCCATCACAATAAACAAATAACCCACCACCAACATTAAACAAAAAACCCAACCACCACCATAAACACAAAAACCCAATGTACATTTTTAGACCCCTTAAAACAACCAGATTAATTTAGTTATTTAGCCAAGTTATTAACTTAGATAATTATGAAAATCTAGGTTAACATAAAACAATCATATCATGCAAAGCAGCAGAAAAATAAATAACACAATGATATGATGACCTAGGAAAACCAAACCAGTAAAAAACCTAGGAAGGATTTAACCTAGCTATACTCAAGGTAAAACCGAATCCACTATGAAGAAATTGAAGTTTAGGCTATAGCAACTTAGACCATTAACATCCTATTGCTACCTTAAGTAGGAAACTTACTACCACGGCCACGTGATGGCTCTGAGTCCACGGATTACTTCTTTCTTGGATTCCCAGTAAGCACAAACACCCCCGCTTGTATATCGTTAAGCTCTGAAATCTACAATTGAAACGATCATCAAGTTCTTGACATAGATCAATATCTTGATAACCCTAAGTATATGTGAAGGTAAACACCTCTAGATCTCACATGAGATTCACATACACAACATAAATAACAAAAAAGACTCTAGAGAGTTTTTGGGTACAAATCCTAGATCCAAAAAGAGGCACACTTTTCTCTCTTTTAGTAGCTTTTAAAAACGTGCTTAGGGTTGAGTTGGAAAAATCTGCAGAAAAAATAATCTACACGACTTTCGATTGGTCGAGTCTAATTCTTGATCAATGGAGCCAGGCAGAATTGTACAGTAAATTCTGCAGCAACTCGATTCCAACTTTACTTATAAGACACATACTTTGAGCAGTCTAAACAAGACTAAAACGTTTTGATCATGGTTTGCTAACATTACAAATTAGAGTTCTAATACATTAAACCTAAAAGTCTTAGAACCTAACACCCAACTACACAATAAACAAAAAATCTAGTCGCCATCATTAACACAAAACCCACCACCACCATTAAACAAAAAATCCAACTATCACCACAAAAAAAATAAATAAAAAAAATAAAAACCCACCACAACCATCAAACAAAAAACACAATTGTAGCACGATTGTGCAACGGTACCCTTATACATATAAGAGGTTACTATAGCACAATTGTAAAAAAATTTACAATTGAAAGACCGTGTAATGCTTGTTTCTGTGTTTTTATGCTAAAATATAGCAACATATACTGTATACAAGCCCCAATACTAATTCTCTTAGGCAAGAAAATAAAACACTAACCAAGGTGTGTTCTAGTTAGTAGATGAGCTCCCCCCATTGCCATAGATGTCGTTGTCACCCTTGCTCCTCAAATATTGTATGATGCAATTCATCTTCTCCTCTAGCCTGAAGTTTGCATCCTAGAGCTCTTTTACTCGAACCTCTAGCTTGTAGTTTGCATCCTGGAGCTCTTCTACTCGACCTTTGTTTTGTTGAGTATACTGAGTTGACGAAGATAAGGTAAGAGTCCTTAGAGATGAGGAAGGCCTCATGCCAAGTCCCTTTACATAGCTAGATCTCGGCTTAAGAACCATCATAGATATCTCCTCTTCGGTCAAGGGTTGTGCTTTAAGAGTGCTACAATGCTCATCTTATACTCTCAACATCTCTTGCTGTCATTTCAAATAATAGAAACCATCAGAAATACATATGTTCTAGTTTTGCAAACATATATAGAATAAAAATACATATATTTTAGTTTTGAATTGAAGCGGGTATCATAGTAGAGTTGTGCCAGCTTAGGAATATGACATCCATTTTTCCATCTCTGATTAGTTTGCTTTCCAATGTTAGAATACAAGTTAATTAATTATAGCAAGTAATATACTAAGCTTTTGAAAAATTGAAATAACACAATGCCTCATCCACCCTAACTACAAGCGACTTGTTTCCACATCTATGAATGTGTTTATCAACTATTCCCTTTTTATTTCTGTTTTTAGCATTTCTTTTTGAGACTTTTTATAAAGAATAAAGATGAAGAAAATATTAAAGTTTTGACTTATGTTATATATATAGATTACAATATAAATCTACTCCACCTTCCAAATAAGTATTAATCCAACAAATTTGATAGAACAAATAATCTAGTAGACATGACACCATAATAAGATCTACATAAAACATTAATCCAATGCATATATAGGTAGATGTTATCTAGGTGAAAGGTGAGAAAATACTTCACTTGTAATTACAATTTTTGAAGTATTAATTACTAGCCAATCTTTGTCACTCCACTTTCTATCAATTAATTCAATCCATTTTTCTTGGGTAACGTTTTTTGGTGGGTGGTTTCTTGCATACGTGCTTCCTTCATCCTTTACAAGTTTTTTATATTTTACAAACAACCTGCTATAGTAGCTACTCAATAATCTACAACACTTTGTATTTAGAGATTTGTTCACAAGTACAGATTCTCCTTGTATATCAAATTGATCCTGCAAAGTGAGGTATGTATAAAGAAAATATTATGCCTTGAATTCAATATGCTTAGTGACAACATCAATAATACACTATAAAATACAGCATAAAGTATAAAGCAATGTAATAAAAACAATAAAATCAAGCTCATGGACAACTATAAACATTTAAAGTACCACCACATTTTGAATGATCACCTCTTTTTCACCATTACCAACATTCTTCCAACTATAAGCATTCATAGTGGACACATTCGTACACACTTCTACACCAATTTGGCTGGCAAACTTCCTTGCATGTTCACCAACAGGAGCACAAAACTTTGGGGCAATGCAGACTAGTAGCTTCCCATATTTCTCAACAAGTCTTTGTACCCCTAATCCACGTGTTATGCCATGGGCACGTCTACTAGTCGATGCTATCAAGACATAATATAAATTAAATCAACAAGTGAACCAAATATAGTGCAATTACGAAATCAAGTAATGGAACTTAAATATCTCACCATCTGTGGTAGACGGTGTGCCCACAAGCTATGCCTCTACATTAGTAGAAATTTGGGCAAGAGAATCTCCACCAAGATGCATGCTAGATGATGGGTCGGTATGCTGGACTGCTAGGGTAGATTCCTTATGCCTATAACGAGCCATCTGTATCATGAAAAAGTATATAAAGATATCTAAATTCATTACAAGTTAAGATATAAACAAGTTATTTCATCATTTAAAATATCTTCAATCGATGATTTTCATTGATCATTCCAAGCACAATATTACAAAGCATCTCAGGCACCAGATCATGTATATAGTACCTCAGAATCTCCACTGGGAAGTAGGCTAAATATTGGGCCCTTATGCTGGACTGTTGGGGTAAATTCCTCATGGCATGAACGAGTGCTATGTCCTGGTGCCATATGTATCATACCAAAATAAGTATAAATTCTTAAATTCATTAAAAATACAAGTTATTTTATCGCAATATTACAAAGTACGAAGTATTGCATGCACTAAATCATATATATAGTACCTCATTATTTAAAGACCTAGATAACTCATCATCACCAATAGCTGGTACATAGTTGTCGTCATCTACTTGAACACTTACTCTCTTTCTTCCCACATTTGCACATTTAGGCAGAAAAGTTGACAGATGCTTCAGTCCCAAAGCATTTAGTCTTTCTTGGTTTTGCTTGATTCTTTGTGCTCTTTCCATCTCATTTTCGGTTATTTTATTATGAGTGTCTTTGTCCTTTTTGACCATTTCTGCAACTATAGATTTACATAGAAAATAAAATATAATGTCTATTCATTACAAATTCTTCCCAAGTATGAAACATAAATTGGAACATCAAATAGATATATACATGAACAAATAATAGAGAATCAAAAATTAAAACACACATTTCCATATACAAAGGAAGAAAAAAAATGAAATCTACATATCATAATCCATATCAAGATCCATATTAGAATCATGTATGTTATGCACTTCATCTTCATTGTTATCACCTTGCTCTCCCAAACCTTCTGGAATATTCTCAACTCCAATACCACCCTTACAATATTGAACATTATCTTCAACATTGATAGGAACAACATCGCTAATGGCTTCTTGTTGGAATGCTTCTTTAGCTTCTGTTTGATCATTGGATTCTCCATCACCCACCTCTGGCACATCAAACACTCCCCTATATTGTATGCATTCCATAACATGCCAAGGTTCAGCCCATTTGGTATCACGGAGGTAGAAAACTTGTTTCAACTGACTAGGTAATATGAAAGGGTCAATTCATATCATTCTCCTTCAACCCGTCTGTTTACTAGTATTGTACCATTCACACTAAAACAAAAAACTTTATATTGATACATATACTTCAATTCCTAAATTTGCACACATGACCATAGAAGTTGTGTATTTATCCATCACATTCCCCTTCTGTAGATACATCGCTATTCTGGGTTACACAACGATTGTCCAAGTCTTTTGTATGGAACCTTACACCATTGGCCATGCAGACCGAGTATTCTTTCATTAGCAACTTAGGACCATTTGCTAATGACCAAAGTACCCCTGAAACCTAAAAAATGACCAAAATACCCCCAAAACTCCAAAAACTTACCAAAATACCTTTGAAATCCTAAAAATTACCAAAATACCTCTGAAAACCAAAGAATGACCAAAATACTCCTAAAACTTTAAAATTACCAAAATACCCCCAAACCCAAGAAATTATCAAAATAGCCCCAAAACTAAAAAATGACCAAAATACCCACCCAAAACCAAAAATGACCAAAATACCCCCAAAACATAAAAAATGGCCAAAATAATGTCGAAGCCTAGAATTGAACAAAATAACCCCAGAACCTAAAAATGACCAAAATATCCTCAGAACCTAAAAAAATGACCAAAATATCCCCAGAACCTAAAAAAATGACCAAAATAACCTTGAAGATTAAAAATTGACAAAAATAACCTTGAAACCTAAAAATGACCAAAATATCCCCTAAACCTAGAAAATGACGAAAATACCCTCAAACCTATAAAGTGACGAAAATACCCCTAAACTTTTAAAATGACCCAAATAAACCCAAAACCTCTAAAATTACTAAAAATACCTTGAAACCTCTTAAACGACCAAAATAGCTCTAAACTTATAAAACGACCAATATAATCCATTTTTAAAGGTATTTTGGGGTATTTCGATAATTTTTTAAGTTTAGGGGGTAATTTGGTCATTTTTAGGTTTAGGGGGTGATTTGGTCATCTTTAGGTTTCTAGGTTATTTTGGTCAATTTTTAGGCTTAGAGGTTATTTTGGCCATTTTTTAGGTTTTGGAGGTAATTTGGTAAATTTTTAGGTTTCGGGGTTATTTGTTCAATTTTTAGACTTTGAGGGTATTTTGGTTAATTTTTAAGTTTAAAGGGTATTTTGATATTTTTAGGTTTAGAGGGTATTTTGGTTAATTTTTAGGTTTAGGGGATATTTTGGTCATTTTTAGGTTTTTAGGTAATTGTGGTCAATTTTTAGGCTTTGGGGTTATTTTGGCCATTTTTTAGGTTTCAATAGTATTTTGGTCATTTTTAGGTTTTGGAGGTATTTTGGTCATTTTGTTGGTTTTGGGGTTATTTTGGTCATTTTTAGGTTTTTGGGGTATTTTGGCCATTTTTGAAGATTTTAGAGTACTTTGGTCATTTTCATTTTAGGGGCATTTTGGTAATTTTGATAATTGGGTAATTGGGTGGGTTGGAGTTTACCCATAATAATTTGATTGGATTGGGTTTGGGTTAGAAGCAATTAGTTAAATGGGTAAATAGGTTTTATATACCCAACCCAATTATGCCTACCCCAAATCCGCCCATTTGACATCCCTAATTTTGATCAATTTTTAGGTTTCATAGATATGTTGGTCATTTTTTAGGTTTCGAAGGAATTTGGTTTTTTTTTTTTTTTTTTTTTACACTTGAAATGTCTACTAGTTTTAGAATAAATAATTTTATATTAATATAAATAGAGCACACTATGCAACAATTTGCTGATTGGGTCTTAGAGTGTGTTTGTTTAGAGGTGAAATAGGGTGGATGGAAAACTTTGGAGAGAAAATGGGAAGGAAATTTTTTTTTGAAATGTGTTTGGTTGGGTGGGGAGGAAGGAAAATAAATGGTGAAACTTAGGTGTTTTCTCTATTGGCCCACCAAAAAGTTCTCTCTCCAAAATGGAGAGAAAATTGAAGGGAGAAATTGGGCATCACATTTGGACAATTGCACCTTCACCCACTTAGCTTTTCTTCACACTTTTTTATATATTTTAAAATTGGACAGGCGTTGACTACCTTTTTTTTTTTTTTTTTTTTTTTTTGATTTACTAGGCTAGAATTTTTTTTTTCCTTTTCTTTTTTTGCTTTCTTTTGTGTTTTTTTTTTAGATGTAATTTTTTTTATGGACATGATTTTTATTTTTTAATAAATTTAGGTGATTATTATTTTTTTTTGGTTGTTTATCACTTTTTGGGTTTTAATTATGCATCATTTTTTTAATAAGGCTATAAGCGTAAATTTATATTAACTCACTTTTTTCATCTCCATCTTCCACTCCCAACCAAACAAAAAGGAAGAAAATTATAATCTTTTCTATCCTCTCACTTTTCCACTCCTCTAACCAAATGGACCCTTAGGTGGAATACCCTTGCTCATGGGTTCGATCCCCCTTGTCATGCTTAACTCTTTTTAAAATAAAAACAAACCTAATTATTTGTAGTAATAGGTGACGAAAAATTATTTTGTCACCAAAAACACCTAAATCTTAATATTGGTGATGCAATAGAATTTCGTCACCCAAGATAGGCCTTTGGTGATGCAAATATTTTGTCTCCTTACATTTGTGTGTGTGTGTGTTTTTTTTATGACCTATAGTGACGAAATAAATATTTCGTCACCAATTTGAACATCTTTAGTGACGAAATATTGATTTCGTCACCAAAGGGTGTGCAGCCAACCCGCCGACTTGTCAAAACTGACACAACACAACCCAACCCACCGGGTTGGGTCGGTTTTTTGATAGTGGGTTGGGTTGGGTTTGGGTCATAAAATTTCAAACCCGCCAAATCCAACCCGACCCACTCATATATTTAATATATATATATATATATGTATATTTAAAATATATTATATAATTAATAAATTTTTTAAAATAACCAGCTCTTCTTATTATATATAAAAGCCAATTATTTCACACAAATCGTAATAAATTACTATTGTTGTTTAGTCATTATTGTTGTTTGCCTTTAAGAAGTTACATTGATACTAATTTTTGAGTTTTTTAAATATATTTTTATTTTTATTTTTTCTACTCAATTTAATAATAATAATAATAATAATTTGTCCAATCCATGGGTTCAACTCAACCCATGTGAGTTGGGTTGGGTTGAGTTGGACTTATGTGATGGGTTGGGTTGGGTTGAATTTTTTTGACCTACTATGGTGGGTTGGATCAAAAAATCCTCTCAACCTGACCCAACCCGACCCATGCACACCCCTATCGTCACCCATTTTAAATTTTTGGTGACGAAATCTTCTTTTCCTCATTGAATGCTGACATTCAGTGATGAAATTGTTTATCCTCACTAAATTTCGTCACAATAGCCCACTTTTGTTGTAGTGAAATACTGAAAAACACGAAGAAAAAAAAAAACTATTTTTATACAAGGTTTTCAATCAAAACAAACAATGTATAACAGATGTTCTTTTACTATGATTTTGTTTGTATATGAAATATGAAATATGATAATTAATAATAGTCATTAATAAGTATTAATTATGATTTTATTTTTATATTGAACTCTTAAATATATAATTATTGTAATCATTAATAAGTATTTATTATGTTGCAGTTTTATATTGAACTATTAAATATATAATTATAGTAAACATTAATAGGTATTAATTATGGTTCTATTAATATATATCATTTAATGTATTGTCTTTTGTTTAAATGGTAATACTAACGAGTGCTCTTAGAGCAATGGTTAATAATTCATTTTAGGAAAGTTTTGATACCATTTTTATGGGAAATAAAAAAAATTGTCAAAATATTAATTTTTTTCCTATAAAAATTTTCTTTAAATGGATTGTTAACTATTTTCCTAAGGGCATCCATTAGCATTTCCCTTACTTAAAAAGATACACATTTTTAAAACTACTCTCCTTAATTTAAACTTGAGTTCGGTTAATGGATACTCTCAAGACATTTGTTAATTGACTATTTTAAAAAGTTTTTATATCACTTTTTTATATAAGGTTGTAAAAAAAGTTAATTACTTTTCTTTCCCACAAAAAGTGTTTAAAAATATTTTCTAAATCAATGCCCTTAGGGCATCGATTAACTTTTTTATTTAAATTTTAGTGAAAAAGAATATTGACTTTTAAAATAAAGTGAAGACTAAAGAGTGTGTTAAGAAATTTTATTTATTGACTTTTCAAAAATGACTTCATGTTGGTACATCTTAAAAGTTAAAATGGATAGAGGTAGGTCTAAAAATTTGGGATGAATGGAGTATTATTTAAAGAAAATACATTGAGTCAAGATTCTAATTGGAAGTTTATATATGTAATAGAATTTAAATAAAAATATCTTAAAATATTAACGTGTAAATTTGTGGGACCTCAAAATCTAACGTGACCATATATCATAAGATCAACCAAAAGTTAGATGCCTTTGATTTTATATAAACTAGATTGTAACCCCATGCATATATATGGATACACTTAAAGATATACAATAAGATGCATAATATAATTCCTATATATATATATATATTTTGTTAACTCTTTAAAAAGTTTTATAAGGATATTATTAGATATAAAATGTAAATTGTCAATTTTTTTTTAAAAAAATTATTGTGAAGTAATTTTTTTTTCTTCAATTCATTTATTCTAACCTCTTTAGGTTTTGTACTTAATAACTCAATTGGATAAATGTTTATGATGTGGTCTCACATTTTATTCTAAAATTAAGAAATAAAATTCACATTTTACATGTTCCATATGTTCTTAAAATGTATGCCAAATTTCATATCAATCAAATGTAATTTGTCACTCGATCCATAAACTCATCTTTTATGCATTATTTTAAACTATAAAAACTTGAATTTGAACAATTGAACAATGACATGGCTATTAATCTTTGATCACCTTGAAATTTTGTAAGCATGGAGAATATATGAAAATAATGTAATTTAATGGGGGATTTGTCAAAATTCATATTCAATTAAAAAATATTGAGTGGTGTAACATTGTTTAGAATTTCACCAGGTGTAACTTGAACCCAACTCAAATTCTTTAAGAATAAATAATTTAGGACACATGATGCAAAATTGAAATACTAATTTAAAATTATAATTTGAGTCTCTCTCAACTTCATCTATTATGATATATATATATATATATATATATATATATATATATATATATATTATTAAATATACTAAACATGGTAAGTAAGTAAATGCTAATACTTCGCTTCCTTGACTGAAATAACACTTTTTTTTTAATATTTTTTTTTTTATATAAGATAAAATTTCTACTTAATTTAATCTAAGTATATATGTGTGTGAAGCTCTCTCCTAAAACTTGAATCTTAACTCTTGCCCCCTACACCCCACAAGCACTTATATTTGTGGAGTGACCATCATACCAAGAGTGTGTGGTGGTGACTGAAATAACACTTAACTTTGGATAGAGCAGGGTTTCCCACCTAATTCAAGAGTTTTTCCTTAAGTGACTCAAAATTGTGAGAAACTATGTTTTGTTTACACACACACACACACACATACAGATGGGTTCAAGTTACACTTAGTGTAATTCTAAAGAGTGTCACATTTTTTAAATCATTGGATTTAAGTAGATCCGACGGTAAAAAAAAAACTCTCATTAATGCTAATGTTCTAATTGATATCATTTATTATCTTTTATTTAATACATTCCATACTTATTTCTAAACCCAAAAAAAATCTATACTCCTAACTTTTTTTCTCTCTCTTTCTCTTTGCACGTTTCTCTCTCTATCTCCTCCACGACACTTCCACCTCCATGGCCCAATAGTCTACAGCAACCAAAAATAAAAAGCCACAGCGGCCAGACTTTGTTGAATGACACAACTATTACTTTTAGTCGTTCTCTATCTCCACGTTTCTAGACTTTGTCTTAGGTATTGAAAGACTCATAAGTACTTTTACTTTCATTGACAGAAGCAATTTTCAATGCAGATACAGGCAGAGATCTAACAGGGACACAATGTGAGCCATGTGAAAAATGTTACAAGCAAAACCTTCCACTCTTTGATCCTCTTGCAAGGCATTAGACACTGCCTCTTGTGGCACTGATAAAAACACCTACCAATATGGTTATTTATATGGAGACCAATCATTCACTAATGGTGATCTTGGTGTTGAAACCTTAACCATTGGCTCAACTACTAGCCATCAAGCCACAATACCAAAGATTTTATTTGGGTGTGGGCACAATAATGATGGTACATTTCGTGAGGCAGGATCACGAATAATTGGCCTAAGAGGTGGCCATCTTTCTGTAGTCTCTCAACTAAACAGGTCTATGGGTGGAAAATTTTCTTATTATTTAGTTCCCACAGAAAATTCAAATGTTACAAGCAAGATTAATTTTGGTAGCAATGGCTTGGTTTCTGGCAATGGTGTGGTTTCAACTATCCATCTCTTTAAATTTTGGTAGCAATGGCTTGGTTTCTGTTACAAGCTCAGAGAGCATGTTGTGACAAAGCAGTTCATCACAGTTCAAATTTTTAACTACTACTTTACATGGTTACTTTCAAGAGTTTTAGTCAAACCAATGAATGAAAGTCACTATAAAAGTTGACACCTGCTTTTTAACAATTGAAAGTCCAACACAACTGCCTCCATGCCCAAGAACATTTGAGAATATGCTCTTGTGCAAGGTTAGGGATGAATTGATTGGGAGAGAGAAAGAAAGTTAAAAAATAAAATAATATTCTTTCAAATTAATTAAGTTAGCTAATATGGAAATCAATTAATTTTAAAGATGACATTGACTATAGTGATTTTTTAACCATTAGATTTCTTAGAAATCTACCGTTTAAAAAATGTGTAACTTTTGTAGAGTTACACAAAGTATAACTTGAACCAAGTTTTTTTTATACATACATTTTTTTTTTTAATGTGAAATTTTACATATACCTTAAGTAAACTCTATATATTCCATTTTTTTAGATTTGTAAAATCATAGACTACTACTTCATAATGATAATAGCTAATTAGTTTATCATTTTTTTTTCATAACCTCATTTGTAACATTTCTTACTACTATTATATATTTACTGGTTAATGATTTGCTTACAAAGGTGTTAAATGAGATGTAATATCGTTCATTAGATTTTTAAAAGTAACGATGTATGCAGATTATATATATATAAGTAGGTTATATCAAATGTCAAAAAAATGATTTTAAAATTTTCTAACTTTATTTCTTATGTAATTTCTATTATTACAAGAGAAGATCTCCTTGTAGTTATTAATGGAAATATATTTCCGTGATTAGAGTTTAATCAGTTTTAATTTTAAATGTATTACTATGATTATGTTTAATTGTTGATTATGGATTTAATTTTTTAAGTGAATGTAACGGTTGATTTTATTGCATTGTAAAGTTTTTAATGTTCTCCATATGGTCATATGATATCTATTTTTTTTTTTTTACTTCTCCTTACAACCATTTAATTTTTCAATTAACAGTTACTAATTGACATTTGATTTTTTTTCTTCATCTACTCTTTATTACTTTGTATTGTTTTTTTCTTTACCATCTCTCTCTCTCTCTCTCTACATTGGCAACCTATTGTTTTCCCAAAGTTGATGATGATTTTATTGCATTAAATATGCATTGTACCCTTTTCTTTTCATGTAATTTTGCTACCCTTAAGTTAGTATATCCATAACTATTAGTTTCTTTATGTTATATTTGGTTTGATATTATTATTATTATTATTATTATTATTATTATTAAAAAACACAAAAAACATGCAATTTTGGTGATGAGCTAGAAATTGATGGGGAACACTCTAAAGAAAAACCGTTAATGGGGTACCTCTACCCTAAGTAATGCAATTCACTAAGAAAATAAGTTTTCTAATCTAATTAAAAAGCTTGACCATTAACACTCTAAGTAGTTTAAATTACTAATGACATCTTATACTAGTTCGAAAACTTTTGAATTTTTCATTCATGAATCTCTTTCACTAACCTTCTCCTTTATTATGACTAGATCGTGTAGAGACTAGGGATATAAGTATATATTAGTTGTAAATTTTAATTCTAAACGGTGAAATTCCTCTTGTGGGTTAGGATTAACCCTTGTCGTGGTTTTTTCTATGAATGCGTTCATAGGTTTTTCACTTCATCACCAATTGACTGAGTTATTTATTTTACTACACTTTGTTTGTAATTGTTGACTTGTCTTTTGTGGTAAATTAAGTGAAAATCAATTAAAAATTTTAATTAGTTTATTTGCAAAGTTGATTTAGTCTAAGTAAAATTATCCCAAGGGGTCGAAAGCTTCTTTTCAATACTTACCTTTTTCTTTCCTTTGAAGAGAACTAGGGGTACCTAGAGGGTGGTCCAAGTCTAGAGAAATCCAGGACCATTATGCACCGCTGGCCCATATTGGTCCAAATTAAGGCAGCAACTTTTAGATATGGCTATCCGTTTTTTCGGGTCTCTTGTCCGTTGGCATCAATAAAGTCCTAGCTAAACCATCATTACTTGTCTTAAATATAGTGTTGCTAGATGTTAGTTGATGACCTGATGCTATGCACGAGTATAGTACTTCATATGCCACTTTCCTCTCCTATCCTTCAGTGGATTCATTATTCCTACATGAGGATTCATAGCACATAAAAACAGGGAAAATTATTGTTTCACATTCCTCATTTTACACCAGTTGTACACACTGCACACAAATTGTGGACGTTCGTTGGAAAGTTTGGACATGATAGTGTGAAATGGGAGCGATACAAAGTGTAGTTGATGCATCCACAAGACCATGAATCAGAACTAGAAGGTGTAATGTGATCACTTTATGAGGAAACATAATCTAATGGGCCATAAGGCTCAAGCAATTCAGCAATGAATCCCTTCTTTCTTTTGGGTTCCATCTCATGTCTTTGCACAGTTGATCATTGTACCATATTTGAATAGCACCAATGCAGGATCTCCTGTAGTATTGGCCAGAGTATGTCTTCATGTATTCATCCCATATTTCCACATTTTTTTCCATGTCTTTAATGCTGGGCAATTTGAACGTGCCGTCAAGAAGCTCTGCCAGCCATCGGCATCTTATCTCGGAGGTGTACAAGTTTGAAACACTCTCTGAGAAACCAATTACCGCTAATTGTGGAATTCGTGGATGAATGCATTCCCTGATAAATTGGAATGTCATTTCCTCATTTTAATTACTACTTTCAAAATGCATGAAGGTTTTAAATTGTCCAAGGAATCAAACAACAGCAATTGAGACTTAGTCCCAAAATTTTGGAATTGATTATGGATAGTGTTGAAACTAAGTGTATCATATTATATTATAGAGAAAATACAAATGTCTAATTTTCATTCATCAATTTAGTATAAATATTAAGTCTTTAAAATTTTCAATGTTAAGAAGTTACAATGTTCAGAAGAAATTGAATCAAGAATCTTCATATGATGTTAACTTACTGCTATCAGGTAGTATGTTATTAATACAAATGCATCTATTTACACGTGTGTGTGTCTCTCTCTATATCTATATATATATATATAGTTGTTATTTGGCTCTCTTTTATTGCTCTTAAAAAAGGCTTGATGGGGCAATGTCAAATGCTATAAAAGAGTTGAGTATATTTCTCTTATCACCATTGGTTTTAAGGCGAAGTGGCACAACTCACAGTTTGACACATGTTATATATGGCCCCCCAAAGGAAAATCTAGATTGTCCAAGAAACCAAATTGTACTAAATTGCTCACATCCCTAAGTTAACCTTCATGAAATAATACATAAAATTTCCAACATTTATAATTTTCTGTAACATAGCTTATTTTTTTTTTTGAAAGTTCTTTTCATGTTTTCCTTGGTATTGAATTCTAATGTTATGACCCCCACCCCTTAAAACTTAAAGAAATTAACTAACCTGTAGAGGGGAACTGTAGTATTAGGGGACCCAGCCATATAGTCATTAAATGTGGGGGAGACAAAAATGTCTTTGAGCTTTTTATCACCCCTGAACCCAGTAGCCAATATAACCAAATCAGTCTTCCGAAGTTGCTCCTCACCATTAACCATAACACCTCCTTTGCAGAAGCTGAAGTTTGTACCTTTCTTCAAAATGATGCTCCCTCTTCAACTTTGTCATAGAATTTTTCTGGCATTATGCAGATTAAACAAGAACTGAGTTGTTGAAGGAAACTATGCTTTGGTACCATTCCTAACTTTGCCAACCGAAGCTTCTTTTTTATATAGCTTTCAACAAATTTGAGAATGCCCATCTCTGTTTATATGATAAAAGGTTTTAAGCTTCTACTCTTAGGAGAGCCTTCTTCAAGGTATAAAGAAAAAAAATTATATTAAGGCTATATAAAAATATTACAAAAAAAAAAGGCAAAGAAAATTTACCACTGGTGAAAGAATTTTTGCCAGGAGACTTAGAAGAAAACCTTCACCAGGCTTATGAATCAATAGCTCCGCGAAGCGATTAAGGTATAACAATGGTAAAGGCACACCCCAAGGAAAGAAATCAGGAACAATCCAATGTTCAGTCTTGTATAACACAGTACATGGATGCTCAATGCCTGCAAATTAAGTGCAAATCAATGAAAACAATATGTACAAATCTGAGTAATGGAGCAGATAATTAAAAGTACTTTTCATGCATAAGCCAATTTAGTCAATTCTCCCTAGAAAATGACCTTACTAAAGTTGTTTTGTCTTTTATAAAAGCCTACAAGTTCTACATTGTAATATAAGTGAAATTTATGTTTGATACCATTTGCCATTGAGCATTCCATAGCAATGTCCAAAGCAGATTTTTGGAATCCCACAACAGTGACTTGCTTCCCTTTGATAAGCTTAGCTGCACTTTCATAATCCATGGCTGCATATTCCATGGAGTGTATCACCTTGCCATGAAAAACTTCTGGGCCTTGGTTTGGAGGGAATCGTGGAATGTTTGGAATGTCACTGAATCGCCCAATGCAGAGGATCACAAAGTCCACTAGGTACTCCTGCATTTCCATTTAGTTTAGTAGGAGTTTAACACACATAAGTCCAATCTACTTTGACTAAAAGTTCGTTTGAAAACAGTTTATTTAGCTGATGAAATTGAAAACTTTTTGTTGAAAATACTATAAATAAAATTAAAAGGTAGTTAAAATAGTACAATGAGACTTATAAATAGTACTAAAAAGTACAATGAAACCAATGAATGATACTAAAAATAAATTGAATAATAATAAAAATAAGCTAAATAGTAAAAAAAATTAACTTTTTAAGTCAATCCTGAACATAATTACCTAAATATCTTTGTCACAATTTTGATTGGCTTGAAAGAGTAGATTATCAGGTACGCATGGGTTGCATAAAATGAGTACTAGTGAAAATAAAAATAGAAATACGTGACAGTTTAAAAAAAAATGATTTGTAGATTCATTTCGAAAAACATTATTATTATTATTAGTATTGTTATTCTACAGAATGAACATTTTATTTCAAAAATCCCCCGAAAATTGGTTTTATATGTTCAATAAAGTATTCTGATGGGATGTATGCGGAGCGTAATCAACTATGTCGTCTCTGTCAAGGTTTAGGGCCAGCAATCCCATACAATTATTGGGGGTAATTCCAGTATTTGGCATTACTTTAGATGCCTTATCCCCTTTATTTGTACTTTTCTATGTGTGTAGCACATGTAATAGGATGGATTATATTTATGCCAACGATCCTTATAACTTTTGTTACAGCTGTCGTAATAAAGCTATGACAACCCTGTAATATAAACATGGCTTTAGTGATCTGATGGGATGTATGTGGAGTCTACTTAACTATGTGGGCTACATCGGGGATTAATAGGGATCAATGGTCTTGTACAATTAATTATTGGGGGCTAAAATTCTGATGTTTGAGTAGCCTAGTTTTGAGTGAATCACATAAATACAAGCGTTTGGTTCATTGGTTTTTTTTTTCTTCTAATTTTTTTAATTTTATTTTTTTATCTACATGCCATAGATTTAGGTTAAGTTTCCTACTTTCTAACATAGTTTAATCTTAATTGGGTTATATTCAAAGTGATAACTTAGTGATAATGGGGTATTTTTGTTACTCCCTATTGTATCCCAAAAAAAAAAAAAAATCATATTGAAATGGAGCCGTGTCCCAATCCATCTAATCATATCAATTGTCCAAACTTCAAAGTCCTGTCCCTCATCATGAATAATGAACTATTAATGTAGATGTATGTCAGTATGTGTATTAAATGTCCTTCACATTTATCTTGCTCGACCTTATCTCCAAGCAGGAGGAAAAAAAAAAAAAAATGAAAACAATTCTTGGAGTACGTATGTGTATGTACATACCTCAGTCGAAAGGCTACTTGTATCTTCTACCATAAGCTTCCATTTCCCTTTGGAACTGAGAAACGCATCAGTACCACTCCACATAGTCCAAGATTGCATCTCTTCCTCAGAGAGGCCTTCATACTCAATACTGACAACTTTGGTGTTAAATTTGATATGCCTAAGCAAGTCAAAATGATGAGCATATGATTGAATATAGTCGAAAACTTGATGTTGTTTAGGAAAATCTTCTGTCACCGAAGAAGGCCATGGAAAATCTGAGAACTGATATAGTACTTTTGGAGTTTGGAGTCTAGTGGTCTCTATGGTTTTGGTCCACACTCCTCCAATGTTGCTTTTGGCTTCAAAAACCATAGGATGGAAACCCTTTGACAATGTGTACTTGCAAGCCAGGAGGCCACTGATACCGGCTCCGATAATGGCTACCTTTCTTTCCATAGCTTATCAATTTGGGAAGAGAGGAGATGGGGGTGAAGGGAGAGAAAGAGCCAAAGCGTTCCTTTGTTTGTTTATAAGTATAAAAGAGAGAGAAAGAGAGAGATGCAAATGTCTCTCGGAAATATGGGGTTTAAATATAATTTACCAAAAACAATTATAGAATTTGTGAATCCAGCTATAAGGGTACTTACTTTAATTTATAAAGAGCAACAGTAATTAGAAAAGCTTTTTCTTTTTAAACGTCTTTCTCTCAAAGTCTATTTATTATTTTTGTTTGGACCCTCAACAAAGTATTTAGCAAAAAGACAAAAAGATATCAAGAAAATGCACCTCACATCAAGTAAAATACACATGGTCGAGTAAATTTATTGAGAACAAAACCACATTTATTCAAAATTACTTACATAATCTGTTGGACTTGCATAATACAAATAAAGAAGCGCTTGTTTCTTTTGCCGAGTATGAGCCCTTCAGTAGGTGTAGAATGTAGCTCAATTATTTATATATATATATTGACTCTCTTGTGTCTATTCTCTTTTTGGGTATTTGTGAATATATTGCATAAAATAATATGGCATGAATATGCTTGAATTGTCAAAAAAGATTATTATAATTTATTATTATGATAAGTTACTAACTCTTAACATTTTTTATAGCCTTATATAAACTTGGCTAGTTATAGTATCCCTTGGAAAAAAAAAAAAAAAAAAAAAAACTGACTTTGCCACTATTTGTTAGGTTCAATAAGGGCACAAGGCATTGTCTTTAGTTGTTAAATTCAAAGGATGGGTTATGTAGAATTTTAAAATCTACTCATCGTTTAGTCAAGTGACAAATTGACCATGCTTTAGGTAGTATCAGTGTTACTGATAACGTACAGTACCGACCGGTACATACCGTACCGGCCAGTGTATCGGTACAGGTACACTCCTATTTCGTATCGAAAAAAATACCGGTCATACTAATTGCGTACCAGTCGTACCGGATCTAAACACAAAATGCCCTTTTTTTTTTTTTTGTAATTGTGATAGTTTTTGTCTCTAAAATAATCAATAATGAAAGTATTTTGTAGATAATTTCATTATTTCACCTAACTTTTGATCTCTCCAATTCTTTTACTTAATTTGGATCTGGTGTTCGAATTAAGAGTTCCATTTTCTTTTCTTTAATTCTAATCTTCAGCTGATCTTTAGGTTGTTGTATCAATTAGTATACAATAGTTGAAATGGAAGGTCTTTCCCTTTGTGTTAGAACCCCTTTCCCTCTCTCTTGTGTGTGTGTGTGTGTTTGTTTCTAAAAAAAAAAAAAAAATGGAAGGTCTTTATGAGACTAAAAGTTGGAGAGTCTGTGTGTATATGTGTGTGTAAATAGAGATTTTGTGTGTGTGTATTAAATATATAAAATAGTAGTAAACCTGAAACGGTATACCGGTATTGACTAATATTTGAAATATATCGTATCGGCGGCCAAACTAGTACAGCCTCCGGTACGATATTGACTTCCTTGAGTAGTATAGCTAAGCTAGCAATCGTTCTTTAAGCTATTTGCTCTTCTTCATTTAAAAAAAAACAAAAAAACAAACAAACAAACAAATAAACAAATAAACCAAAAAAAAAAAATACAAAAGGTATATTCATTTCAAATTTTGAATATATTCAACTAATAATTAATTTATTTATCACTTATATTATATAATAATATTTAATAAGCTAACTAATTAAATAAATCAAACTAGCATGTGTTTATAACATACACATTAAAATTAATTAAACTTAAAAGTGTTTAGACATTACAAATGACACATAATAACAATTTCTTTTATCATAT
This sequence comes from Castanea mollissima, assembly GCA_014183005.1. Taxonomy (NCBI): domain Eukaryota; kingdom Viridiplantae; phylum Streptophyta; class Magnoliopsida; order Fagales; family Fagaceae; genus Castanea; species Castanea mollissima. Next base: position 1,385,397 of record JACAVU010000011.1, read on the forward strand.
TCATCATCTTGGCTAATTAACTTCATTTAAGTCAATCTTATCATCATATTCATCATTTTGCAAACCTATATCTTCATTGAAAATTTCTTCTTCATCATCATTATTTTCATCTCTTCTTGTTGTTTTATTTTAATAGTTTAAAAAAAATATTTGTTCTTGGCATTCTAGTTTTTTAAAACTTATAACAATAATGACCAAAAAACAAAAATTCTCAGTTAATACTGATTCATAATATATATATATATATATATATATATATATAAATTGTAAATATGAAAGTGAAGTGTAAGTGTGTAATCTAAATTTTGTAGGAGAAAGAGAACACAAAAATTAAAAAAAAAACTTATGGAGATGTTATTTAAGCTAAATTAAGAAACCTAATAATTTTGTATCAAAAACATGTCTAAAAACATGTAAAGTTCAAATAAAAGTACAAATTTTAACAAAACAAAACTCATTTTAAAGTATATGTCCATATATCGTATGATACATACAATTTTACGATACAATATGTACAATTTGTGAGTACTTCTAATATGCCCTTACATGATATGATACGTGTTGTACGATACTAATAATTATGCCCCACCCACACGCAGGCTTGCCGTGGCCTTGGCTATGTGCCTATACTGGGTTGCTATGGCCTTGGTTGTGTGCCCATGCTAGGTTGCCATGGCCTAGGCAATGTGCACGTGGAGCTGCCACCCACAAGAAAAAATAAGGCACATAGTTCTCTCTCTCTCTCTCTCTCTCTCTCTCTCTCTCTCTCTCTCTCTCTCTCTCTCTATATATATATATATATATGCCTTTCCGGTCAATGAAGGAGGTTAACAAGTAGGCTCAAGATGTTTTAGTAACTAAAGCAAAGATTAGATATAATATAATGGTGTACATATAAAAATGTAAATATTTCTTTAACTGACCAAAGTACCATAAAAAAAAAAAAAAAAAAAGCACTCTATATTAAATGTGCTTAAGGATTATGATTAGAGTTTTTTTTAAGAATCAATGATTGTGATTAGTTTAAAGTTTTTGGTAATAAACTAGCTTTTAGCTAAAATAGAACTCATCTATCACTTGAAATAGAGCCCTAATTCATCAATTAAAAAAAATGTATATTTCAATTCCTTATTCAATAAGTAATCTAAATTCTAAACTAAAAGATTATATCTTATCCTTCTTTCCGGATAATTCCATCCAAAATAATTGCCAATGAAATGTAAACTCAACAAACTTTAAGAACATCTTATTCAAATCGAGAAGTTCACATATTGCTTAAAACAAACCCAAAGGCTGAAACACAAAACATATTCCTCACACATGCATCAAATACATTGAGAGAGAGAGAGAGAGAGAGAGAGAGATACGTAAATACTAAAAATAATATAGAGTACCTAATTATTCTGAACAAAATCGGAACTTCTTATCTCAATACAAAAATCCTATTATTTTGCATCAAATAAGAATGTCTTTTTATTATATATATATATATATATTTATATATATATATATATATATATATATATATGTACATTTTTAGACCCTTAAAACACAACCAGATTAATCTAGTTATTTAGCCAAGTGATTAACTTAGGTAAATTATGCAGTTCTAGGTTAACACATATAAATCATATCATTGTAAAGTGCGAAAAATAAAGAACACAACAATATGATAACCTAAGAAAACTAAACTGGTAAAAAATTCGAGAAGGATTTAACCTAGCTATATATATATATATATATATATATATATATATATATATATATATATATATTGTACATTTTTAGACCCTTAAAACACAACCAGATTAATCTAGTTATTTAGCCAAGTGATTAACTTAGGTAAATTATGCAGTTCTAGGTTAACACATATAAATCATATCATTGTAAAGTGCGAAAAATAAAGAACACAACAATATGATAACCTAAGAAAACTAAACTGGTAAAAAATTCGAGAAGGATTTAACCTAGCTATCCTCAAGGTAAACTAAATCCACTATGAAAGAATTGAATTTTACACAATAGCGACTTAGACTACTAACATCCTATTACTACCTCGAGTAGGAAACTTACTATTACGACCACGTGACAACTCCTAGTCCACAAACTACTTCTTTCTTGAATTCCCAGCAAGCACAAGCACTCCCGCTTGTATATCTTTAAGCTCTTGAATCTGCAATTGAATTGATCATCAAGCTCTTGACATCAATCTAGATCTTGATAACCCTAAGTGTATGTGAAGGAAAATACCTCTAGATCTCACAAAAGATTCACACACACAACATAAAGAGGAACCTTAAAACGTGGCTAAGGTTTTCCCTTTTATACTTAAGACAAAGCGTGAAACCCTACACGTCAAACGAGCTTGGGTTGAGTTAGAAAATTCTGCAGAAAAAAAATCTGCACGAGCTTTGATCGATTGAGTCTAATTTTCGATTGATCGAGCCAGGTAGATTTACATAGTAAATCCTGCAGTACACTCGATTCTAACTTTACAACTTAACCATACTTTGAGTAAGCCTAAAACAAGACTAAACATTTTGATCATGGTTTGCCAACATTACAAATTGAAGTTTTAATACATTTAAACCTAAAGTCTTAGAACCCAACAAACTCCCCTTTTGGCAATCCATGACATAACACAAACTTAACAAAGTGCTCAAAGTTACAAATAAAAACAGCCCAATACAAAATCAATGCCCAACACAGCAAATTCAACCTAACTACTATCCATCAGTTGCAAGTGTAGACAGTAGTACAACTGAATCAATCTGTATATTCCTGTAACACTTAACAAACACATAAACACATGCGTGGAAAATACAAGTAATCAAATATAACTTCTTGATTTCACATAATACAAAATAAAGACATATATCATGAATAACCTTATAAATATAAATCAATAAAAAATGTGAAACAAGAAGCATATATAATCAAAGTATCTTCCACTATCATGGATAACCCATACACAATACATCATGAGCCAAAAATGTAAATACAGAATGAAATACATAGATACAATCTAAAAGCTCCACAGCTCCAAAACATCAAAATCTCCCCCTAACATCAAAAACTCCTCTCTACAACAACATATGTATTCCCCCTTTTTGTGACGAATTGCCAAAAGGCACTCATTCATCATCAAAAGGAGGTGGCGGTCTAATACTCTCTAAATCCACTCGCAAAGTATGAAGCTCATCAAGCATGTCCATCAAAAGCTGACCATGAGCCGCCTGAACGGTCATGACAGTCTCCAACATATGACGAATGTCTGAATCATTCAAAGTAGAAGGTGGAGGAACAACAGCAGCCTTAGCAGAAGTATCACTTGTAGAGGAAGGAGGAGCGACACTAGACGTCTTAAACCTAGGACGTTTAGAGCTTGCTCTCATATGAGTAGCCCTCTACCTAAGAAAGGTGACACCTGAGCAACTATATGAACAAGCTTAGATGCAGGAAAGTTCTCTAGACCCAAATGCAAAAGAATCCAATGAATAAAAACAGGAAAGACAAGAGCATGAGAAACAAAACTACTCCGATGAACCTCAATTAAAGAACGAATGAAAAGATGAGGAAATCTCATAGGAGCATCAGTAATAAGGGCATACAAAAATGCACATCTCTCAATAGGGATGGTGTGCAAATGAGAGATAGGGCACAAATAATGACAAGTAATTCGAAAGAAAAGATAATAAATCTCAGTCAACTCAGCTGACATGATCTGAGGATCAGAACCCCACTGGATAGAAGTACCAGTGATGTATGACATAATGTCATCAAGAGGAGGAGACTTATCGTAAGGATACATAGGATGCTGGACTAGTGGCAACCCAAGAGCAGCAGCCACTACTGAAGGAGCAATGGTGTATTCGTCACCCCGTATCCAACTTCTCACAAAAGTGTTGGAATCAGAGGAGTGGATCGAGAGGTTCGAGTAGAACTCTCTGATTAAGGTAGCCGGAGGGGGATGTGAAATATCCAGCAAAGGTAACTAACCCCTATGCTCAAAGTTTTTCCTAATCTTAGGGTCAAGATCATCTAAAATAACCTTTCTCTTAGCCCAATCGTTTCTAAAAAGGTTCAAAGTTTCATACATTTCTTGATTTTTCTTACTTAGAAACCTATCACTCTTAAAAGAAGGTGCAGAAGAAGAGGAGGCTTTCTTATTGGCTCTAGTCTTCCTAGGCATGGTGCTAAGGATAGGATAAGACAGACAAAAAATAACCAAAAGAAAAGAAAACAAAAACCAAGGGTAGACTGCAAATTAGCATAAAACAATATAGAGAAATAACAATCTATATGATGCATGAACAATATAATCAGATGATGCATGATCTAATGCAGTGAGAATAAGTTCAATTTAACTTTAAAATCACAAAATTGGCTTGAGCATAGAGTTTATATCAAAAACTCCAAAATTTTGAAAAACCACTTGTACAGTTTTGAAGAAATTGACAAATTGATCATTAAACAAGATAGATAACACATGCAATTAAATCCAATTGAACAAAATCCCCAAATTGGGTAATTTCAAGCCCTAGAAATTTTAATTTTTCAAAATCCATCAAATTAATCAAATTAATTTATCAAGAACAGTTGTATAAAATCCCACAACAAAAACCCATTGATCAATTTCCAAAGAAAAAGCTTGAATCATCAATAGTCCCAAACTCCCTTAGGTTCGAAATCTCCCTTCAATGCATGATAAAAATGCATGTAAACATGAAAATAAAAGAAAAGGAGGGGTATAAATGTCATTCCGGCCTTAGATGACAAAAACCCTTGAAGAAATTTGAGGGAAAACGACAAAAATCTTGCTTGGACTCTTGGATCGATCGAATAGAGAGAGAAGGAGTTTTGAAAATTTTGAAATAGTGTTTGAACACGTGAAAAACTTAGTTTTTTAAAAACTCTATACGATTTTTGATTGATCGAACATCAATCAAGCACCGATCGAAACACACAGAACAAAATCAAAATTTTAATCGCAATTTCGATCTGTCGAGAAACAAGTTCGATCGATCGAAATTCTGGAAAAACCAATTTTTTGAAAAACAAAGCACTTTTATGCAGAAACTCCTCAAAACATATTAATTTATGAATAAAATGCATGAGTATGAGATGAAATGTTTTAAAAAACACATGTTTTGAACCTAGTTTTCTCAAAAAATAGTATTTTCAATCAATTCATCTTAAATTCTCAAACTTCAAATATGTTTTGCATAAGACTCAAGGAATTTCTCAAACTTGGTTGGCCAAACCAAAATCACACAATAACATGTACAAAGTTTAGCAAAGAGTAACTTGTGTAGTGTGCGCAACTAGCAAAAGCTTGAGATACATGTGAGGTGATATGTGAATAGTAATTAAGCATAATTTCTACAAAATTCGTCACATAATTTTGAAAGAGACTATCACTTACAGAGGTACATCATATAACTCTCACATCTCCTATAATTAAAGCTTGCAATCATGTAAGTTTCTTGATTTGCCTCATAATGTACGCACTAATTTTATTTTATCAGAAACTTATTAAAAATTAGCCGGGATGTGCTACACTTTCTCAAGCCGAGGCTACACCTTATGTTTTTTTTGTGCATGTGCTACACTTTCTCAAGCACAAAATCTTACGATATGCACTAAGGTGTTCATAATTGGCTAGTAAACAGTGGTGAGATGGTTATTTATACCTTTCTCAATAAGTTCAAGTCCGACAATAAAAGACATGAGATTTCAAGATCAAAACAAAGTGATCAAAAACTATAAATATCTTCCCATACAACATGCACTATAAAGTTCAAACTAGTAAAGTGCAATAAAATAAAATAAGCTCATCCAAGCTAAATAGGTACATAGACATGTTATGTAAAGATAAATTGGCCAACCTTGATTTCAAATCCAAGAAAAAATTGCAAAACCCATTTTGCTTCCTTTTTTTTGTTTTGTTTTTGTTTTTTTTTTTTTTTTTAAAATGAATAACAAAAACAACCTAGAATGAAATGCATGAATGTTATGCATTGTAAATCCTAGAAAAGCAAAGAAAAAAAAAATAAAGAAAAATGGTCACAAAGAGATGAGCGATGAAGCACAAGGACCATGTCAGAAAGACTCAATTAGATCGAGCCTCTTACATCCAAAACTTTTTAGATGCAACTCTAACATTGGAGTTATTATTCAAATTGGAATTTTGAACAACTCCAGGATTGAAATAAAGGTTTAAAACCTTTATCAACTCACCAATAAGTACACTAGGACCTTGTGCTTGAGGCACATGTACTTTGGTTTATTTGCTCGCTTAGTAGCTTGCAACTTAAAACAGTTTGGACAAATGTGTCCAAACTTTCCACAAAAATGACAAACCCATGCAGGTCTATCATGCAACTTGCCCTTAGTAGGATTAGAAGTCTTAGGTTTAGACTCTTGAAGATCAACCCTAATCTTCTTAGGAGGTGTAACTTCTACGGGTTTGACAACCTCACTCACAGGGGGCTTAGAAGAAGGAACAAAGTTTGTAGAATGTGTTTCAGGAACAGAGATGCTTTCGACAAAACCTAAGCTAGTTTTGTCTGAAGGAGACTTTTGAACACTTAGCATATGATCAAGTTTGGAACTAGCAGACCTATTAGTTTGTTTTCTAGCAATAGATAATTCATGTTCTAAATTCTTAACTTTATCAAGCAAAAGCATGTTCTCAGTCTTCACATTATTCAACAGTTCATTAACATAAAATAGTTTTACAAGAAAATTTTTCTTATCAAGTTCAAGAGATGCAATTTTTTGTAAGCTTAGATCAACACTCATAGTATCCTTTGCAGTAACTTTGCAAAGCTTATTGTAGGCTTCTTGTAAATCTGCATCCTCAAAGAGTTCCCCCATCAAATGGTTCTCCTCAACAGCAGCACTTTCATCAACTACAACAGTAGCAGTGAAAACAATGAAGTTTCCATCCTCATTACTACCAGACTCATTGTCAGAAACTTTATCATCACTAAGGGTTACAGCCATAGTCTTGCCCTTAGATCTCAAGAATGTTGGACATTCAGATTTTACATGACCATACCCTTGACAACCAAAACATTGTTGACCCATAGAATTATTAGAGAGTTGACCTACTTTTTCTTTAGGTTTTTTATTATTGTTCACCTTAGTGGGTTCATTCCTCCTAAAATTTCTAGTTCAGCTTTGTTTTTACCTCTTGCCCTTCTGTTGTTGTTCCTAAAAAAGTTTCTAAAGTTTTTGGCAAGATAGACAATCTCTGTAGTAGAGAGCTCATCATCAAATCCACTCACATCAACATCATCAACAGACTTAAGAGCCATTGATTTGGATTTACTAGTCATAGGTAGGTCCAACTCATAAAACTGAAGAGATCCTATAAGTTCATTAACAGGAATCGAGTCCACATCGTTGCTTTCTGTGATGGTAGTTACTTTGAGTCTAAAATCTTTAGTTAAAGATCTAAGTATCTTCCTAACAATTTTAGGTTGATCATAGATTTCACCCAAATTATAAGCAGAATTAACAATATCATTAAGTTTAGCATAGAATTCATCAAAAGTTTCATCATCAGACATCCTAATGCTTTCAAATCTAGTTGTTAACTACTGCAGCATATTGATCTTAACTGCCTTCGTGCCTTCATGCACAGTTTGGAGAATATTCCATGTAGTATGAGCAACCTCAACATTAGAGATTCTCTTGAATTCTTCCATAGAAACAACATTAAAAATAGTATTCATAACTTTGCTATTAAAAGCGACTACTTCTTTTGGAGAAGTTCACCACTCACTAGAGTAGTGGGCTTCTCCCATTCGTATTCAATGGAGTTCTAGACATTCTCATCAATAGATTTCAGGAAAGCTTTCATCCTTACTTTCCAATAAGCATAATTGTTTCCATCAAAGTGAGATGGGATCACAAGAGAGTGACCGTGTTCCATGACAACAGGGGTCAAGGATCAACTCTTAGATCAAATGATTTAAACACAAGGGCTAACCCGCTCTGATACCACTTGTACATTTTTAGACCCCTTAAAATACAACCAAATTAACCTAGTTATTTAGCCAAGTGATTAACTTTGGTAAATTATGCAGTTCTAGGTTAACACATATAAATCATATCATTGTAAAGTGTGAAAAATAAAGAACACAACAATATGATAACCCAGGAAAACCAAACCGGTAAAAAATCTGGGGAGGATTTAACCTAGCTGTCCACAAGGTAAAATGGATCCACTATGAAAGAATTGAAGTTTACACAATAGGGACTTAGACCACTAACATCTTATTGCTACCTCGAGTAAGAAACTTACTATTACGACTACATGACAGCTCCAATTTCACGGACTACTTCATTCTTGAATTCCCAGTAAGCACAAGTACTCCCACTTGTATATCTTTAAGCTCTTAAATATGCAACTGAATTGATCATCAATCTCTTGACATGAATCTAGATCTTGATAACCCTAAGTGTATGTGAAGGAAAACATCTCCAGATCTCACAAAAGATTCACACACACAGCATAAAGAGCAACCTTAAAATGTGGCTAGAATTTTCCCTTTTATACTTAAGACAAAACGTGAAATTTTACACATCAAATGGGCTTGGGCTGAGTTGAAAAATTCTGCAGAAAAATAATCTGCACGAGCTACGATCTATCGAGTCTAATTTTCGATCGATCGAGCTAGGCAGATTTACATAGTAAATCCTGCTGTACACTCGATTCCAACTTTACAACTTAATCATACTTTGAGCAAGTTTAAAACAAGACTAAATGTTTTGATCATGGTTTGCCAACATTACAAATTGAAGTTCTAATACATTTAAACCTAAAGTCTTAGAACCCAACATATATATATATATATATAAATACTATCAAATTTTGTCATATAGCGTCCATTTCATGATAATTGTCCTTTAATTACTCTTCTTAGAAATATTAATGTGGAGGCCATTTGTAAATACCAGAAGAGGACTTCGAGCAATGTTTCCTCCCTTGACCTTTGTCCACCTAAATAAAAATAAAAATTTAAGAGGTCACTAATAGATAGTAACATCCTACCACAAAACTCGCTGTGATCATCTTGTTGTGGCAATAGCCTACTCCCCAATGTAAGTGACACCATGAAGGGGAACAAATTACCTATATTTGGTGACCAAAACATGGAGGAAGATAGCCATGAAAGTTTTACTATGCCCCTGCACATTGTCTAATTCCTCCTCCAAAAGGCATGAAATTCTTAGATACAACGGATGGGTCAAGATCCTAGTTCCATTGATTTTCATATCAATCAAAAGCAATAATATGGGGAATTAAAGAATGTGTGTAATAACTGGTTGTCACTAGTAAGGTTACTTATTACATACCTTCCAGCGCCATGGATTGAAAGCAAGTGGATCCTTGTAAGTGTTTGGGTTTAATTGAAGTGCAGAATTTACAAGCATAAGCATCCAACCAGCTGGAATTGTATATCCTGGCAAGCACTTGGCCCATCATTTACACTTTTTTATTGAATATATAGACAATGAACCAAATACATGCATTTGAGAGCATACGTTTAAATTTAATATCTTTTAGTGCTTTTCGTAGCAAGCCAGGAGAAAGATTTGTGACCCTAAGAACTTCATTGATTACCTGTAATTTTCACAAATAAAATATTTATGTTTAATTATGAGAAAATCGGAATCATCTAACATTACAAAGTACAAACAGGGAATATTTTGAGATTGTGGAACTAACTTGAAGGGTAAAAGTCATTGACTTATATTCATCCCATGTAAGAATGGAATTTGGATTCTCTCTAGCTTTAAGAATTGCCTTGTGCTCAGCCTAATATATGATACATCATTCATGTTTCATCATTACCATACAAAAAATTAAGTGCTAAAATAATCTGTCTTCCTTTTTGTTGCCTCATTTCGAAGATATTGAAGCTTAAAGGAGTGCACACATTGGAAGATGAGTACCCTCATCCTATGCAAAGCCCAATCAACGTTTGCACTCTCAATGCTATCATAGGCCACAGCTGAACGAATGTTAAGCAAGAGAGTAATGCTCCTCAAGCTCTAGCTCACATCTCTATGATGAGAAGTTGGACAATATAATGGCATCCGTGCAAGACATCAGCACCAAGTTGTCTAGCCTCACATCTATCATGCACTCTCAACACAACCGATTTCATACAAAGTTCACCTCTCTCCAAACTCAATTGGATAATATCCAACAAAAGCTAGAAGAAGAAGATGACTAGCTATTCCATGACAAAAAGGGGGACATGGTTCATGATAGGGGGAGAGCAATGATAGGTGGAGAAAGAGCTAGATCAAGAAAAGCAACTGTTAGGTTCTAAGACTTTAGAGATTAATGTATTAGAACTTCAATATGTATTATGTTGGCAAACCATGATCAAAACATAAAGTCTAGGTTTAGGCTTGCTCAAAGTGTAATTTAATGTAAAATTAGAATCGAGTGATTGTAGGATTTATTTGACAAAATCTGCAAGGCTCGATCAATTAAAAATTAGACTTGATTGATTGAAAATCGTGTAGATTTAATTTTCTGTAGAAATTCCAATTCAGCCCAAACCCATATGACATGTAGGGTTTGTATTTCACTCCAAGTATAAAAGAAAAAACCGTAGTTACGTTTTAATAAGTCTTTGGAGAGTTGTGTGTTAAATCTTATGTGAAATGTAGAGGTGTTTACCTTCATATACATATATAGAGTTATCAAGATCAATATTTGTATCAAGAACTTGATGATATCTTTAGTTGCTGCATAAAGAATATTAAAGAAGATCTGAAACCTTTGAGTAGAGTCTCAAAGTTACAAGTAGGAGAACTTATGGTTGCAGCAGATCATGGAAAGAAATAGTCTATGGACTCGGAGCTGTCACATGGTTGTGGTAGTAAGTTTTCTACTCAAGGTAGCAATATGATGTTAGTGGTCTAAGTTCTATTGTAAAAATTTTAATTATTTCATAGTGGATTTGTTTTTACCTTGAGGATAGTTAGGTTAAATTCTCCTCAAGTTTTTTACCGATTAGGTTTCAAGGTCATCATATTGTGGTGTACTTTATATTTTTGCTTTCTTTGCATGATATGATATTATTGTATTAACCTAGAACTAAATAATATATCTAAGTAATCACTTGGTTAAATAACTAGGTTAAACAACTTGTGTTAAGGGGTCTAAAAACATAAAACAACCTACAACAAGCCTTTACATTTTCTTATATTAATGATACTTCTAGTCTATGTTCAAATTTCATGGCTTATGTTGTGTACTTGACTATATTTTGTTTTGTACCTTTGCTTTTGTAATCTTTTAGTACTTTTTGTGTGTCTCTTTTGGAAAGGAGAGAAGATATGAGTAATAAAGAAAGTCTAGATAGCAAAAATGCCCCCACTGCCTCACTTGATCTGTTCCATCCTACGTGAATTTTTCTTTTCATGAAAAGGTGATAGAGTTAGGATGGATTTTGCTTGCCCCGTCCTGTCCCAAATGTTATAATTAATTTTTATACATATAATTTAATCTTCTCTATACACATCCTAGTTATAATTTATTTATTTTTATACAAATTATGTTATCACTATTTCCTTATATTTTTCATATTTGTCTCATCATTGTTGGAGCAATCTCATCAGGATTAGTAAAACATTTCAAATCCACCTCAAATCCAATTTGTACATCTAACCTTGTCACATCCTATTGTCATCCCTAAGCTAAATAAGTATTCGTTATGTTTATGCCTCCCATTAGAAAGGGCAAATTGTATCTTGAATTCCATGATTTAAGAGACTGGTTTTAAAATAATTCTTGTACTTTAAGTTTTGAATTAAAATCTATATATACTCTAAAAAATATTTCAATTCAAACCATACACCCATCTATGGTGGATCGGTGATGTCATTAATTAATAGCAAAAACTGAGATGAAATGATGTCGTATGGTAATTTTAACATCATGTGTTTATTATACATGAACATGATTTCATTTCAAGTCGCATTGTATTTTTCATTTTTGACTTCATGTATAATGGTTGTATGATTTGAATAGATTTTTTCTTTTTTTAAGTGAAGGGTTTTCTTAAAAAGTATTGAATGTAAGGAAGTCAATACCATACCAGATGCTATACCAGTTTGACCATCGGCACGATATATTTCGAATACTAGTCAATACCGATGTACCGTTTCGGGTTTACCATTATTTTATATATTTAATACACACACACACACACACACACAAAATCTCTATTTACACACACATACATACACAGACTCTCCGACTTTTAGTCTCATAAAGACCTTCCATTTCAACTATTATATATTGATTGATACAACAACCTAAAGATCAACTGAAGATTAGAATTAATACAGGTAAAACAGTTAAAAAAAAAGAAGCAAATGGAACTCTTAATTCGAACACTAAATCCAAATTAAGTAAAAGAATTGGAGAGATCAAAAGTTAGGTGAAATAATGAAATTATCTACAAAATACTTTCATTATTGATTATTTTAGAGACAAAAACTGCCACAATTACAAAAAGAAAAAAAGAAAAAAAAGAAAGCATTTTGTGTTTCGGTCCGGTACGGCCGGAATTCGCAGATGCGGCCTGTATGCAACCGGTATGGCCGGTATTTTTTCCGAAACAAAATAAGAGTGTACCTGTATAGCCGATATTTTTTCTGATACGGTATGTAACGGCTAGTACGGTACGGTACAGTATCAATAACATTGGTTGAAAGTGCGAGGTTCAATATGTAAACACCTTAAAAATTTGTGGGTTCAAATATAATTTATCAAAAAAATTATAGAATTTGTGAAGCCAGATATAAGGGTACTTACTTTAATTTATAATGAACAACTTCACTTGTTTCTTGGTCCAGTCTTCATGGTTTTAATACTAGACTTGAACAACATGTTCTTTGAAGTATTAAACATATTCTAGATCAACCCAAATAAAAGTAAAGTGCATTTTGTTAAAGAATTAGCCAACTATATAAAATATTTCCTTAACAAATTGAATTACAAACAAACATTATATTATTATTAAACTTATTATTAACATTTATTTGAATAGTTAGTTAATTAATCGAAGGAAAAGTTTGATCCATGCCTCATTGCAACGTGCCACCATCAAAGTGTCCAGTGCACTAAAGTACCAGAGCTAAAAGCATCTCCAACAAGCTCTCTAAACCCAAAATTTGGAGAGCAAACCCACAAAAAGGTGCTCCAACAGTCTCTCTAATTCACTGTTCATTAGCAAAAAATTGGTTGCTTATGAACAGTCACTCTCTTGGTCTGATGACCTACTGTTCATTAGCAAAACAATTAACTATAATAAAAAATTCAAACCACCAAATAAAATATTTAATTTTACTCAAGTTCACGGCTAACTACAAACATCTCAACCATTTCAGAATTTTCTCTCTCAAACATCTCTATCTAAACTCAATCACAATAAAAATACAAACTCAAATCGCAATCTTAAAACTAATCAAATCATAACCAAAAAACAAAAAACAAAACAAAATCTGACCCATTTGAGCCGCAGTGGTGAGGCAGACGAGTGGTGGTGTGTGTGTGTGAGTGAGAGAGACAAAAAGAAAGAGAGAAAGAGAGCTAGAGGTATGTCTGGAGGTAGAAACAAAAAATGAAATTGAAGATAGAGATAAGAAGTATACATGTGTGGAGGAGAAAAAAAGAGGAAAAAAAAGAAGAAAAAGAAATGAAATGAAATGGATGAAAAAAAAAGGATGGAGATAAGGTAAATAAAATAAAGAATAAGTAATTAAAATTGAGAAATGTTATAACAATATTTTCACAATACTTTTACAATAAATCTTAAATAGTAGGCTATGATTAGCTAATATTTGTGAGAAAAAAATAATTTTTTTAGAAAGAGAAAATAAAATTTAGAAAAAAATTATTTTAATAGTATGTTCAAATTAAAATCAATATCAACTTATCACAAATGATTTTTGTAAAAGTGTTGTAAAAATATTATGAATGTAGTTTTTAGAAATGAATGAAGGAAAATTGAAAGGAGAATAAAGAAATATTAAAGAAAGAATGAAGAAATAAATTTAAATGGAATAGAAAAATGATAGAACGTGTTGAAAAGTGTATTTAAAAAAGTGAGTAGGTAAAATATATAATATACTATTCATTCTCCAAACAGTACAAAAATTTAAAGAGCATGTTAGAGATGCTCTAAGTCCATTGTTGAAATGTTAAGATCCGTAGTCTATAGTACTCTATACCATAACCTTGACTTTTAAAAGCTCAAGCTAGTCTTCTTTCTTTATAACTCCTCTCTCTCTCTCTCTCTCTCTCTCTCTCTCTCTCTCTTCTCTCTACAGTTTTTCTTTGCAACTCCTTAACACAACATTCAAACAGAGAGAGAGAGAGTTTGGTTGGCTTTGCTTGCTTTAATTGTAGCTAGAGAGCCACAGCTAGACATGGGTACTCCACCAATACCAATAGCTTACCAATCCGGCACATCTCTTGCAGTGCCACATTGGTTGAACAAAGGAGATAACGCATGGCAAATGATATCAGCCACACTGGTTGGTCTACAAAGTGTGCCAGGGCTTGTCATACTCTATGGTAGTATTGTCAAGAAAAAATGGGCTGTAAACTCAGCTTTCATGGCTTTATATGCTTTTGCAGCTGTGGTAATTTGTTGGGTTACATGGGCATACAAGATGTCCTTTGGTGATAAGCTCCTTCCCTTCTGGGGCAAAGCTGGACCAGCTTTAGGCCAGAAGTTCCTTTTAAATTGGGCTGCACTACCTGAAACTACGCAGTATAATAGTACTGGTGGGTTAGAGACGGCTATGGCTCAGCCATACTACCCCATGGCGACGATGGTGTGGTTTCAGTGTGTGTTTGCTGCAATCACTTTGATACTTTTAGCTGGATCTTTGTTAGGGAGGATGAATATTAAGGCATGGATGTTGTTTGTGCCACTTTGGCTTACTTTCTCTTACACTGTTGGAGCATTCAGTTTGTGGGGTGGTGGGTTCTTGTTCCATTGGGGTGTCATGGACTATTCTGGTGGTTATGTCATTCATCTTTCTTCTGGGATAGGTGGATTCACAGCTGCATACTGGGTCAGCTCTCTCTCTCTCTCTCTCTCTCTCTATATATATATATATATATATATATATATTTATGAAGATATTAATTAATAACTATTACTTATTATCATATCAAGATATTAATTAATTTTTGGTATAAATTAAATTCAAATTTGAATTCTTATTTAAAAATAAAAAAGTTTACTAATTGAGTTAATTAGAGTCTCTAATTCTTTCACTATTTACTCTTTTTGAAAACATAGTATCAAACATATTATTTTGCATTATGAGTACTCAAACAAAATACATATTAAAAGTGGGTTATAGTTAGTTTTTTTTTACAGTTAACTTAACTGGTAAGGTTTCTGATATTAATTAATTTTTGGAATAAACTGAATTCAAACTTAAATTCTTATTTAAAGATAAAAAATTTTACTAATTGAGTTAGTTGGAGTCTCTAATTCTTTTAGTATTTACTCTTTTTGAAAACATAGAATCAAACATATTTGTTTGCATTATGAGTGCTCAAACAAAATACATATTAAAAGTAGGTTTTTGTTAATTCAACTGGTAAAATTTTTAATAGTTGAATAAGAGATTTGAGATTTAATCTCTGCCTATACCCAAAACTGACTGGTGTTTAGGTTTGATAATAGAAAAGCTATTATCATGAACGGATGCCATAGTTTAAAACTTAAAAAAAAAAAAAAAAAAAAAAATCAACCACAATTTTTATCTTATTTTGAAAATCAAAACTAGTCATTATTGCTACCAAACGGGCCTTATTCTGTACTCATTTCTCATACACTTAAGGCGAAAAAAAAAAAGGTCAGTGTTTTGCCACTTCAATTGAGATATTATTAATGCATACCAATATGTTATTTGTATACGAATAAGTTATTACGTCTTTGTCATCTTGTAAGGTTTTCTTGTCCACCCACTTCTTAAATTTAAAAATCAATCGAAAGATGAATTTTTTTTTTTTTTTTAGAGCAAGAAAGATGAATTTATAATTATAAAAAAATTGTTTTGAACATTGATGTGCTATACTTTTTTTGGTAGATTAATTACTACTTCATAAGCTAGACTTGTTTTTCGGTATGAGCTTGACTAATTCAATTCTTACAAGAGTAGATTTTTTGCAACTTTTTAGAAACTTCAATAAGCTGAGAGAGAGAGAGAGTTTTCAATTTTCTTGGTTGAAAAATCAAGTGTTGCAGAAGTATTACAATTTTCCGGTTGCTTTGCGATTAAATGTTTTAGTTCACCCTTGACTTAGTACAATGGAACATTAGTAGTATATGATTAATTATGTTCAATGAATCTTGTATTATATTAATTGATAAAAGTTGCTCTTTTAGATTCCATTTGGTTTTGAATATCCATCCCCCATGATAGTCATGTGTTTGACTTGTAATATATAATAAGACATATATGCGCGTAAATAAATATTAAGAATTTGAAGGTGTGAAGGAATCAAGATGCATGGTAAGTCGGTGACAATTTTTAATTGAATGACATCAACGTTATACACACAACAAAATTTCACAACTTTTCTCACAATTTATTGAAGTACCCGATTATGATTTATAATTTATTACTTTCATGTGCGTGAATAACATACGTTATTTTTATCATAGAGCAATTTCTAACTACCACTCTCAACCGTTGTGAATTTTGGTATGAAATTAATTAGTTATACCCTTACTGCCTTAGACAGATTTTTTCAATGATGATGCAGGTGGGACCAAGATTGAAAAGGGACAGAGAGAGATTTCCTCCAAACAATGTATTGTTGACATTGGCAGGAGCAGGGTTAC
The DNA here is from genome assembly GCA_014183005.1 of Castanea mollissima. Classification (NCBI taxonomy): domain Eukaryota; kingdom Viridiplantae; phylum Streptophyta; class Magnoliopsida; order Fagales; family Fagaceae; genus Castanea; species Castanea mollissima. Next base: position 1,402,307 of record JACAVU010000011.1, read on the forward strand.
TGTGGATGGGATGGGCAGGATTCAATGGTGGAGATCCATATGCAGCCAATGTAGATTCTTCCATGGCTGTTCTAAACACCAACATTTGTGCTGCTACTAGCCTCCTGATGTGGACATCGCTAGACGTCATTTTCTTCAATAAACCCTCAGTCATTGGAGCCGTCCAGGGCATGATCACTGGCCTTGTTTGCATCACACCCGGTGCAGGTGATATTATCAACTATCTTAATTAGTTTCTAATTATTTATGTGACGGTGATTTATAAGATTATTTATATGTATTATTTAAATATATCGCATATTTTATTAAAAAAATTATGTAACTAAAAACATTGGAAAATAATATCTTCAATTATCACATAATTGATAAGAAGATGATAACTGAATACTGGTTTGAAGTCAATTTTTTTCTTTATTATCTGTCTATATATGTATATTTTAAGAACAACACAAATACTATAATATAAAATAAAATACATCTTCACTTATACTCTAGGGCATCGAACATTGATATTTTATTATGTACTTTAAAAGATTCTGTAAATAGATTTCTTTCAGCTTGTGTTCCTTCTTAGCACATGCAAGCTGCATGTTAGTTCATTTTGAGCCTTACCTTGAGTAAATTATCTTTCTTTTCTTTCATTTTTAATTGCATCTTTGCTTGATGCAAGAAAAATCATGAAAAACAAAAATTAATATGTATACATGTTCACTGCGAATGCAAAACCTATCCATCAATTTTTAACAGAAAAACTATTAAAGTCCTAAAGAAAAGTACTACCTTTCAGAACCAGCATGGCTAAAGTCCACTTCATGCCAAATCATGGACTAATAAAATATTATTTTGCCTAGTTTTTTATATTTCTAAATTACAAATATTCATGCTTGTATCTTACATAATCTTCTTGTACATGTAGACTTTGAAAACTATTTCTATTACATAATCCTCTTCTACGTACACGGTTATACTCAAAAACTATTTCTATTCAAAATGAAATAGGATTAAGCCTTGATGTTATTATATTTCATGATTCTTTTCAGTAAAATACAAGTTTAAAATAATTTTGGTAAATGGAATCTAGAATTCTTGCCAACTAATGGAATATTGGCATGATATCAGTTGGCTTAATTAAGTTCTCTCTAATTATTATTATTATTATGGAGATAGTTTCTCCCTTACGTTAAAGTTTAAACGTCACTTCAGTCAATGCAATCAGAAATATTCAATTGACAACAATAAACTTTATTAGTCAAGTGAATCAACTAACACCACATTACATGATTTTCATTTAATTCATCTATGTAATGCTACATTATTAGGGGAGAAAGTCAACAAAAAATGAGGATGCTTTTATTATTATCTTACATGCGTTGCATAGTTTTAGCAAAAGCAATTAATCACACCTTATGCATAAAATGTCAAATATATAGGTCCTTCAAATACATGATGTTCAAATTAACCATATTAATTTACTTGTGATTACTCAATTTTCAATAAGGGGGTACATCATGCAATTATACTTAATTGAATTATCTTCAATTAATCTTAGGTCTTGTTCAAGGATGGGCAGCTATAGTGATGGGAATTTTGTCAGGAAGTGTTCCATGGTTCACTATGATGATAGTACACAAGAAGTCAAAACTACTCCAAAAGGTTGATGACACACTAGGTGTGTTCCACACCCATGCTGTGGCTGGATTACTTGGTGAAATTCTTACTGGTGTCTTTGCTGAGCCTGAACTATGCAGCCTCTTTCTGCCTGTTACAAACTCTAGGGGAGGATTCTATGGAGGAAACGGAGGAATACAAGTCGGCAAACAGATTGTAGGTGGCTTATTCATCATTGGATGGAACCTTGTTGTCACAACTATCATCTGCCTTGCGATAAAAATGGTGATCCCTTTGCGTATGCCCGATGATTTATTACTTATAGGGGATGATGCTGTTCATGGTGAGGAAGCATATGCATTGTGGGATGATGGAGAGAAGTATGATGCTACTAAGCATAGCAATTATTCAGATGAAACATTGGACCCCAGGCTATCAACTGGTGCTACTCAGGTGGTCTAGACTCTAGAGGGATTTAAATTTATTTTTCCAAGGGCAAAACTTAGTACAGTTATTTAACTCTATTATATTAAGATTTTCAATTATATTCAAACGCATCTATATTGATCAATACATGTCTATATTCAAACGTGTCTATATTCAAACACATCTATATTGATCTATACTGTGTATTGATCAATATAGACGTGTTTGAATATAATTGAAAATTTTAATATACTATATCTAAAACTGCTGGTATAGACAGACTTATATCAACGCTTTTTAATAATAATAAAAAGAGCCCTTATAGGCCCTAAAATCTGTTGGTACAAGTCTTTAAAGCTATGGGTAAGGGCTGTCTCGACACAAGTAAAAACACCGGAACAGGATCTGAAAAGCATCAGGATTTGAAAAGCGCTGGTATGGGTCCAAAGACTCTATACCTATTGGAAAATAGCATAGAGTGAATAAGAAATTGATATTTTTTTTGTTCACTTAAAAATGTTATTAAAAGTGGTATAAATCCTGAGTCTCACATAGAAAAAGAAATAGATGATATATGAGTTTTGTAAGGTCACAATTTGTACTCGAACCCAACAGTATAAAGGGAACAGGTCCAAAAAGCCCAATACAATGAAATTTGTAGAGAGTGGGCTTGAAACCTAGGTTCTATGGATGTTGGATAATGAAAATGATGGGCTAGATTTCCAATTCACATGCAGCAAATTGTTTATGTAACAGAAATTCTCCTCGGACGTATGTCGAGGACAGTTTATATTGTTTTTCCTTGTTCTAAATATAGATTACAATTGAGGGTGGTGTCTACAGTGTTTTTCTCCTTTTTCCCCGATCCCCATCTTGAATGCCTTTCTTCTTCTTTTATACCATCTTCCTTCTTCTCTCCATCTTCCACGTATGAATTAGATCACTGATCCAGATACTTGTCCCATCCACCACCCTCTTGAAGTCTTCCCACAATAGTTGTAAGGCTGATCATTACTGTTCAGATGTTATTTTCTCATTAATGCGGCCAGAGGGGTAGGTGCAGAGTCTTTAATGCGGTGGTAGCAACTTTTTCTAAGATATTTCTCATTCGTTCTTCCTCTCTGTGCCTTCGTGAAACACATCTTCATCCACCAAACCTCCTAGAACCTCCTCCTAAACTTCATGGCATTTCATATGATCATCACTTCATTTAGTCGAGGATATGCCCCTCCTCGGACTATTTTCATTAGCCTTTTTCACAACAGTTTGCTTGTGGGTTTTTAAGTTAGGTACCATTACTGCCACTAAACCCTCCTCAAACAAGTTAATATCCTCAGATTAGGCCCAAGGCCCAAAAACATGCCCTGGACCTTTTGTCCTCACAATAGCCCCTCAAAACTTCATTTTTCTCTTCCATCAGAGGAGAAAATGAGGTTTTGACCTTTCGCATGCTTCTAAAATTGCCACACGGAAAAACGTCATTTCCTTCCTTTAAAACCGTTTCTAACGCCTCGAAATCCACAACACCCCTATTAATTGCCCCAAGCAACGCTCTGTCCCCCATGTCCAATGGTGAGATGAACGTCTATTGGTCCAGATTTTTCCTTCGAATTTTGAGCGGAATAACTACCATTTGGCTTTGCCCTTCATATAAAACGCCTGGGAAACTGCGATTTTTCCATTTACTCCAGAAATCAACCATCTCTAAAGAATTCCTCATCTTCTTTACTCCCAAGAAGTTCCTAAAGAATTGTCTACTCCTTCTCTCGTAATTTTTCATACTTCTAAATTCTTTTTTCTCCTTGGCTATAGTCCTCGGCCATTAATTGTACTCCCTTTCCCTTATAAATCTTCACTTTTACCTCAACCAAATGGGTAGATTCAAATGTTTAGTAGATACTGACACCGGTATGGAGGGTTTTCGAGCCAAATACCACATTCCTGCAGAAGTGGGTTTGAGGTATTGTGCCCCAGATGCCATAGCCAATGATAGGAAAGAAGGAGAAGTTGTCATTCCCATAATTGCATTTTTAGAGGGTAGAATGACACTTCCCATGAAGAACGTAACCAGTGAATACCTGCGTAACCATAGATTATGCCCAGACCAATGTACACCTAACATGTTTAGAATCTTAGGTTGTGTCGATGCTCTCAATGAGCAAATGGGTTTGAGACTCACATGGCATGACGTTGCCCATATGTATGAGTGTCACCAACTTAAAGACGTGGGTATTACCTCAAGTCTAGGTCTAACATTGTTAAGCTCATATCATGTCTTCCCAAATCTAACAAAGGCATGAAGGACGACTACTTAATCGCCTCCAAGAAGTGGCATAATGGTCCTCTTTGTCTAGTCAAAAAGGGAAAACCAAGTGTGATTCCATAGGATTTAGGTCCCCTGGCCTGAGGTTTAGTTCTTCTAGCTTCATCATTTATATTGATATTGTATGTTATTTTTCTGTTTGTTTAACATTTATTGTTAGTCTAACCATATTTGGCTTCTCGGATGTTTTTGCAGATAAACAGCACATATCACCCCGTCTGAGCCTAACCAGCATCGCGGACCTCAATAGAGTTTTAAGATCTGAGGTATTTATGAGTGAAGACGGACAAGTGAGGGCAGTCAATCCCATCTTGGGGTACAAACCGCTGTCGACTACCTTCCAAGATATCAGCAACGCAATCATCCCGAGTGATCGGAGACGTAAAAGGATAGACGTCTCCAAACCGGCGTTCCTTGCTCCACATGATTTACTAGATGACCCTTCTGTCATCCTATATGTACACCCAATAAAAGCAGTCCCCCCTCCTACGCAATCTGAAGCAGCAGTAGTTCGAGAAGAATCCACCTCTTCTCGCTTGTTCCTTGAGGAGGAAGTAGACCAATTACGACTTGAGGAAGCAGAGAAACCTTCAGAGGGCCACGTTGTCAACCTCTCGGACGAAGAAAACGAATCCACCGAGAGCTCTGGTATCAAACGTTTTATAGTTGCCCATGTAGATAGCAGTGCCAAGGAGTAAAAAGAAGAAATGTCTCGACAACCAAGGACAAGTTTAAAGGATCTTCTTGCCAAGAGGGGCAAGCAAGCCACGGTGAAGGATGCTTCAGGGTCTTAGCCTCCAGCCAATCTCCCACCCCCACCTAATCCTCTAGGCTCGCTCATCCCTATAGCCAACCTCAAAAAGAAGAAGAGAGAGGACGAGGTTGAGGAAGAGGAACTGGCCTAACAGAAAAAGCGGAAACAACAAAAAGTAGTAAAGGGCCAAACACGAGCTTGGGAGAGCCACGATTTGGTTGAGGTGTACCATACTCATTCCTAGTGGTCTCCTCCATTGGAGTTGGATGGGGCTCTCATTCCCGGTCATTCTTCCATAAGGGAGTTCCAAAAGGGGCACGCCCACTACTTGGCCAAGGCCCTGAATTAGCCCATCATGCTGCCTAAGGGCATGGATGCCTTGAAGGAAATAAGGCAACCACAGCAGTTCCTATCCCTAAAGGGGGATTTGGCTTTGGTACATGCCGTTTGATTTCTTTGTCATAGTAATTTACTTTCTTCTAACCCTTTTCAAGCATATACACACCTTTATGTGATTCTTCATAATGCACTTGTTCAGCATCCTTGAGCAGGCCATCCAGGAGGTTTTTGTAGCAGAAAAATGGGTTGAGGATGCTCGGAACGATGCTAAGGTTGAGTCCAACATCAGGATCGAGATTAAAATGGCTCTTGGCCTAGCCAAGAAGGAGAAAAAAGAACTTGCTGACAAGCTGGTAGAAGAGGGGAAGTTGAAGAGGAGCGCGGAGGCCGGGCTTAAAACGGCCGAGACCTAGGTAGAGGAGCAACGCAAACAGCTCCAAAACAAAGTGGTAGAGCTAACCAATGCCCAATGAGAAATTTTGCGCTTTAAGGGTGAGTTAGCTCAGGCCCAAGAAGCGGCTAGCATTATCAAAGAGACCGTGGATGCGGCTTCATTGACTTCCTTTAATAAGGAGGTTGAAGAGATTGAGACTCGGCTGGCTGAAGAACTCACTGAGGTATGTAGGGACTACTGCCAACAAGTATGGGCAAAAGCCCTTAATGTTGCAGGGGTCCCTTCTACCTCAGAGGGGAGGAAAGCCAAAAACATGTGGATCCCCCTAGATATCCGTGTGATTAATGCCCTTCCACCCCCTTCAATTGCCTTTGAGACAGTGCCCCTTACACAGCCTTTTATAGTCCAAGAACCTATCCCACCTCCTAAAGCATCTGCAGGCTCTAATCAAGCGGCGAAGCAAGGTGAGAAGATCGAGAAGAGTCTGAGCAAGAAAGCTGGACAGGGTGACCCTCCACCAAGTGTGAAGGAAAAAGGAAAACAAATTATGATCCCATCCGAGATCAAACCTTCAAACGCTCCCCTCCAAAGAGACTAGGCCCAAGCCAAAATGAGAGGACAAAACCAAGGAAGCTGAAACAAAGTCTATAGAAGACCCTCCATCGAAAACCAAGACATAAGTAACCTAGGATTCTCTCTCAACTTTTTCCTTACTCCTAGAAAACTTTTTCTTATTATAAATTTACTATTGTCGTTTTGTTCTATGTTTTTGTTTCCAATGTAATCACGTACAATTATAATGACAAGTTCAAGATTTTGATCTTTAATTCTTCATAGATTTCACTTACTGGGAGTGTTTAACTCTTTATCTTAATACAATTTGTATACATAATATGAATGACTTGGTGTGTAAATAAACAGGGTAGGTCTCAACAGTGCATTAGGTAATATCAGTAATTTGTCATGGAAATAATTTCATTTCATGGACCTACACCTTTAGTAGATAACCTGCATGTTGGAATTATATTATTTAACATGCAACAACAAATAGTTAAATATATAAGTGTACATGAACCTAGAACGAGAAAAATATGGTCTGAGACTAGACCTTATGTGAAATTCAGGCACAAAAATAAGTCTTCAATCTTACCAAGGTATGTGGCCCAAGAGCTAAAACACAGCCAAAGCTATGTTTAATTCTTAGAAAGATAAACAGAAGTGTTAATTTCCCCAAAGTAGATGGTCTAAGGTCCAGACATAACTAAGGTTCTGTTTAACACTAAGTAAAAATATCAATTTCTACAAGGTATGTGGTCCGAGGAGCCAGGTATGACCAAATTTCTGTTTGATACTTAGAAAAATGAACTGAAGTATTAATTTCTCCAAAGTAAGTGGCCTGAGGACTAGACGTAACTAAGGTTCTGTTTAACACTCAATAAAAATATCAATTTCTACAAGGTATGTGGTCCGAAGAGCCAGGCATGACCAATTTTCTGTTTGATACTTAGTAAAAATATCAATTTCTATAAAGTATGTGGTCCGAGGATCCAGGCATGACCAAGTTTCTGTTTGATACTTAGAAAAATAATAATCAACGCAACACAATGTCAACAGAAATAAGATGGCAGAAATACCTTTCATTAATAATAATACATTCGTAGGTTATTTATATTCCAAGGACATAGTACAACTTTTTTATCTAAGTCTGCAAGATAATGTGCCCCTATGCTAGCTACTAAAATGATATGATAAGGTCCCTCCCAGTTAGGTCCCAATTTTCCCCATGCTAGGTTCTTGGCTGTACCCAAGACCTTCCTTAATACCAAATCTCTTGGGGCGAGTGGCCTTAACTTCACATGGGAATCATATCCCTGTTTGAGTTTTTGCTGATAATAAGCTAACTGAACCATGACATTTTCTCGCCATTCCTCAGCTAGGTCTAGGCTTTTTTCCAGTAAATTGTCATTACTGCTTGGGATGAAAAAACTCGTTCTCAGAGTCGGAAATCCAGTTTCCAGAGAGATTACGGCCTTAGCTCCATAAGTCATAGAAAAGGCTGTCTCTCCAGTGGATCTTCGAGGTGTAGTTCGATACGTCCACAAAACATGTGGCAACTCTTCCACTCATCTCCCCTTAGCATCATCTAGCCTTTTCTTGAGCCCACTGAGTCTAACCTTATTGACCATCTCGACCTGCCCATTCTCCTGTGGATAAGCTAGAGTGGAATATTTATTCATGATGCCTAGATCACAACAATACCTTCTAAAGGCCTTACAATCAAATTGTAAACCGTTATCTAAAATAAGTATATGAGGGAGTCCAAACCTGGTAATAATTTTTTCCAGATAAATCTCTTCACGTCCACATCCTTGATATTTGACAAGGGCTTAGCTTCAACCTATTTAGTGAATCTGTTCCGACGAGCAACCACCTCTTATTCCCTGTTGCTTTAGGAAAATGCTCTACTATGTCCAAGCCCCATTAAGCAAAAGGCTAAGGACTAGACAGAGGGTTAAGGACACCCCCTGGCTGATGGATGTTGGGAGCAAACTTTTGACATTGGTCACACTTCTTTGCATAATCTTGTGCCTCTCACTGCATATTGGGCTACCAATACCCCTGGGTAAGAGTTCTATGAGCTAAAGACCTTCTTCCTGTGTGACTTCCATAAATTCCTTCATGTAACTCTTCCAAAAGTGAATTTGTTGCTTCAAGGTGTACACACAGCAAATATGGTCTTGAAAAAGAACGCTTGCACAAATTCAGGTCCTCAGATAGCCAAAACCAAGGTGCTTTTCTGCGTACTTTTTTTGCCTTAGACTTCTTCTCGGGCAAGATATCATTTTTAAGGAAGGACACTATAGGATCCATCCAACTTGGCCCCACTCTTATTTGATGAATCTGAATGGTGTCACTATTCATTCTAGAGGGTTGACACAAGTCCTTAACAAGGATGGCCTGAGGTAGGCTTTGCGCCGAGGACATCACAAAGGTGGCCAAGGAATCAGCATGGGTATTCATACTCTTGGAGACATGTAACAAGGTAAAAGATTTAAATTTTGATTGTAAATACCTAACCCAAGCTAGATATGCTTGCATTCTCGGATCTCTAGCCTCTAACTTTCCTTCTACCTGGCCCACTACTAGTTGTGAATCCGAGAACATTTGCACTGTTTTTCCACCCATTTTATTAACCATATCCATCCCTACCAGTAGGGCTTCAAATTCTGCCTTATTGTTGGTAGTTGAGAACCCCAATCTTAAGGATTTCTCAAAAGTAAATCCCTTAGGAGACACCAAAACTAGCCCTACACCAAATCCTCTTTGGTTCGCTACTCTGTCAACATACACTCTCCAAATCAAAGGTTTCTTGCATGAGATCATGTCAACTGATTTTTCACCCATGGCCGAGCCTATAACATTCTCTTCTAATGAGGGCTCAGCAAATTCTGCCACCAAATCAACAAGGATCTGGCCCTTCATGGAAGCGCGAGGCATATACTTGATATCAAAAGCCCCCAAGATGGTACCCCATTTAGAAATCCTTCTCGTGTAGTTAGCGCTTCGAAGTACAGACTTAAGAGGAAGCTGAGTTAAGACAACAACTGTATGAAATTGAAAGTAATGGGGAAGCTTACGTGTAGCATGTACTATGGCTAGGATTTCTTTTTCCAACAATAAATAATGCATCTCGGTCTCATGTAAATATTTACTCACATAGTGAACTAGTATTTGTTTGTTATTATTAACTCGTATCAAAACCAAGCTAACAACATGGTTAGTCACAGCAATATATGTGAACAGAATTTCATCTACTTCTAGCCGAGACATAATGGGTAGGCGCGAAAGATATTCATTAAGCTGTTGAAAAGCTAAGGCACATTCCTCAGTCCATTCAAATCCTTTCCACTTATTCAGCAGTTGGAAGAAAGGTTTGCACCTATCTGCAGACCGAGAAATAAACCGGTTGAGGGCAGCAATCATCCCTGTCAACCTCTAAACTTCTTTAGGATTCTGAGGTGGCTGCAAGCTATTAATTGCCTTGACCTGCACAGGATTGACTTCAATTCCCTGATGAGTTACCATATAACCCAAAAACTTACCATATCCAACACCAAAAGAACATTTGGAAGCATTAAGGCACAATTTGTACCTCCTTAGCGTCTGAAAAGTATCGTTCAGGTCTTCCACATGCACGGACACTATTTTACTTTTCACTACCATGTCATCCACATACACTTCAATAGTTTTTCCCAGCTGTGGCTTAAACATCCTGGACATCATCCTTTGATAGGTAGCCCCTGGTCATCACCTTATAGTGATAATTCCCTATAGGGGTGACAAAGGTTGTCTTTTCTTGATCGCCCAATGCTAAAGGTATTTGGTGATAACCTTGGAAGGCATCCAAAAAACTCATCTGAAGATGCCTAACTATAGCATCTACCAACTGATCTATACGAGGCATTGGGAATGAATCTTTAGGACAAGCTTTGTTCAAATCTGTGAAGTCCACGCATACTCTCCACTTCTCATTCTTCTTCTTCACTACCACTGTATGAGCCAACCATTCTGGATAGAATACTTCTTTAATAGCACCGGCCTTTTTGAGCTTGAGCACTTCTTTCTTGACAGCCTCAGAATGTTCTTTAAAGGAACGCTGAGGTGGTTGCCTCCTCGGCACTATAGCCAGATTGATATTCAAGTGATGATAAATGAAAATCGGATCAACTCTAGGGGCCTCATAAGCATCCCAAGCAAATACATCTACATTATTTCTAAAGAATGTAACCAGCTCCATTTTCTCCTAAAGTGGCAACTGAACTCCCACCTGAAAGAATTTTTCAGGGTCATCATCTATAAGAACCTTCTCTAACTCTTCACACGTAGCTTTTTCTACTGCTGCCGCCTTGGGCGTAGCCTGAGACATTAAGTGTTATGAGCCCCCCATAACAGAGGCCGAGGACTCTATCCCAGGTTGATGAAGAATCGTAGCTGCTATACATTGTCTAGCCACAGATTGGCTCACAATAATCTCTTCGATTAGTTCCCTAGACGAGAACTTCACTTTGACATGTAGAGTTGAGGAAACGGCACGATGAAATCCACTTCTACCACCTCTGGGCCTGATTGTACATGCAACCTAATTTGCCCCTTTGGAATGACAGCTTTCCCCTCAAAGCTTATTAATGGAGAATCATAAGCTATAAGATCCTCAAACCTTAAATTTAACCCCTTGAACAAGTCAGGGTACATAATATCTGCCCCACTACCTTGGTCGACCATCACCCTCTTCACATCATATCCCTCTATCCTCAATGTAACCACCAAAGCATCATCATGGGGTTAGATAGTTTTGATCTTATCCTCTTCCGAGAAACCTAAAATAGGTGGGATATTCCCTTTAACCCTCTTCTGCTTAGAGTTAAACTCCTTGGCAAGAGTTCGTGCCACAGATATCACCCTAAAAGGACGAGACCCAGTCCTACCCGGAGTAGCAAAGATAACATTGATCGTTCCCAAAGGAGGCCTTGAAGCATTGTTACCCTAATTTATCGAACTGAATTACCTCATTGGTTGTTGGGCCGATAAAAAAACTGCTTTAACCTTCCTTTCTTAACCAGCTGCTCTAAATGATTCCACAGAGTCCTACAATCCTCTGTAGTATGACCCATTTCTTGATGATAATGGCGATGAAGATTTTGATTAAGCTTCATGGGATCCCTTGCCATCTTGTTGGGCCATTTGAAGTATGGTTCATGTCGAATTTTCTCCAACACTTGTTACATAGGTTCGCAAAATACAGCATTAACCACCTAAGGAAGGGTTGGACCAGATTGCCCAGCAAAATCTCTTCAGGGCCTGTTGTTATTGTATCTATCCAACCTAAAATCCCTCCTTTCTTGACAGATAACCTTTGCCTTTCCCTTACCTTGCTGTTGATCTTCCTCAACGTGTTTGTACTTTTCAATGCAATCCATGAGCCAACGTACACTCCTTTCAGGCTTTTTAGTCAAAGATTTCCTTAAGTCGTGCTCAGTTAGGAGGCCAACCTTGAAAGTTCTTATTGCTACATCGTCAAAATTACCATCAATCTCATTGAACATCTCCCAATACTTGTCAGAGTATGTTTTCAGGGTCTCCCTTCCCTCATGGCCATGGAAAGTAATGAATCCAAAGGCTGATGAACTCTACTGCAGGTGATGAACCGAGACCCAAATGCCCTAGTGAGTTCCATGAAGAAATCGATAGAATATGCCCTCAAGCCATTGAACCACCTCATCACAACAGGTCCCAAGCTAGAAGGGAAGACTTTGCACATCAAAGTTTCCTTTTTAGAGTGTACCACCATTCTCTGATTGAAATGACTCACATGCTTTACAGGGTCCGTTCGGCCATTATAAATGGTGAACATGGGTTGGGTGAACCGTTGTGGAAGCTTTCCCTTCTCCACCCTACGTGTGAAAGGTGACTTAGAAATTTAGTGTAATGCCCTACTTATAGCATCATTTCCCAAGCCCCTGGAGAAGGAATTTTTGTCCTTATGACCATGAAGATAATCCTCCTTATAGGAGAAAGACTCACTAGGAGGAGTTCTTGACTTGGGCCTATATATGCTACCCTGGGAATCTTCAGAAGAAGGGTCAGAAAAAGAGGGAGTACGTCTTCGTCTCTCATGACACAATTTCTTTTTCGGGTGGTCAATCTCTTTTGGCATGGCCTTAGCATTTTCCTCGTGAGGAATTCTGCTTCCACCTTGCAAACGACTCTCGCCGGTGTGCCCTGTATGCATACTGCCCACTCGATCTTTCCTACTCAAGGTGCAAGAAGTGATCTTCATGCTGGGACCTCATAAACTCTACGTGGTGTGGACCTGAACCTGCCATAATGTCCAATTCCTAAAACACAAGATTCTCCACAGATGGTGCCAATTGTAAGGTCACAATTTGTACCCAAACCCAACAATATGAAGGGAACATGTCCAAAATGCCCAATACAATGAAATTTGTAGAGAGTGGGCTTGAAACCTAAGTTCTATGGATGTTGGATAACGAAAATGATGGGCTAGATCCCCAATTCACATGCAACAAATTGTTTATGTAACAGAAATTCTTCTCGGACGTATGCCAAGGACAATTTATATTGCTTTTCCTTGTTCTAAAGATAGATTACAATTGAGGGTGGTGTCTACAGTGTTTTTCTCTTTTTTCCCCGATCCCCATCTTGAATGCCTTTCTTTTTCTTTTATACCATCTTCCTCCTTCCCTCCATCTTCCACGTATGGAATAGATCACTGATCCAGATACTTGTCCCATCCACCACCCTCTTAAAGTCTTCCCACAATAGCTGTTAAGCTGATCATTGTGTTCAGATGTCATTTCACCTAGTTCGCAATTAAGCCAATAACCCTCACATCAAATCAAGCCCCGTTCAAATATTCATTCAACTTGGAGACATCAAAGCATGATTCAAGATCAAGCTTTACAGCCCCTATTCTGATCGTAAAGTGTCTTGGAGATTGAATCAAAAGAATTTATTGTACTCTTTCTTTGTAAAGATTCATACAAAGGATAGTACTCATATATATACAAATCAATACAAATTGATTAGTTGTTACACTATTTCGTGACTGTGTGATTCTTATTTTGCAAAAATTGTGTACACTTGCAATGTAATTGTGACAATGGTTGCTTGATCACCCACAATTTCTTGGAAATCAACTCTACATTGGTGGTGATTCCTACTCTTGTCTCATTGTTCCTATGCTCGTCAAACATGTACTTGAAGGTATTAGAACAAATTTAATTGGAATCTTCCTCTGTTTATCAATTACAAACATTTGCATTTGGTAAACAATGGATATAAGCTAATGTTTAGTTTATACTATGAAAAATAGGTTTGGAAGTTGGACTCAAGCCAAGAATGCAACTTCAAGTACGTGATTTAATTCTGTAACTCCATTAATTTCATAAGGAAAATTGTTAAAACTACTATCAATTTTATTATAAAATGCTTACAAATTAATGTGGTAATAAATTTCATTTGTGCCACTTCAATATTTAAAAAATAAATTTTTGAATTACTCTTTGCTAATATTTGAAAGGTTTATGTATTAAATATATGGTATCACTAGTATTACTCTTTTAATAAGAAGATGAAGAGAAAGGATCTTAGATTTGGAAATTTACATATTTTTTTCAATTATTAATCATTTTGCTTTTTTAGGAAATCACTGAGGTAGATGGTTCATTTGAATTGTAACAGGGATACTTGCTCGGGAATCTAGTGATAGATTCTTATTCTAATGTCAATTTTAGGATCCCTTATGTGTACAGGATGAACCTTATATCAGATGAACTCTATGAGGTACAAAAAAAAATGATGATATTTAGTATTTGCCTTCATTTTGATGACCTCTCCTCATGAAACCCTATCAATAATCTCAAACTCAGGATCACTTGTATGCTTATGATATACATGATAAGTTTGTAAGCCTGAAAAGCAATTTGTACACTCACATCAACACATGCATAAATTCATAACCATATACATTGTCACACACACACACACACACACACACATATATATATATATATATATATATGAATGTATGTAAGTGTGTATGTCATTTTGGGGAAGAGAGAGGGAGGGTTCTGATTTCTTGAAGTAAAATTTTTTTTAGGGTCTTTCCAAAAAATGTGTTCAACATTAAATTAAGAGTCTGTTTTTCCTAACCAACAAAAAATGATTTTGATTTGAACAAGTTTTACTGCTACTCAAAACTAACAAAAAATGAGAAAAAACATTTTTGGAAAATAGTTTATTTGCAAACAGGGGCCTTACTCATGTGCTTGCTTGCGAATTATGGTAACTTACTCATGTGTTTGCTTTGCTTGTTGTCATCCATTTTTAGTCACCATCTTTACACTCTTGTTTTTTTTTTTTTTCCTAACTTTGAATGATTTTTCTTTTCTAGGCGGCCAGATATAATTGCCACGAGGATTATGTTAATTATAGTATTAATAATACACTATGTGTGACAGCTCTTCAAGCAATCAAAGAGGTAAATTAAATATTACTACTTTTCATGATCTTGCTGATGAATTGTGTCTCTTGACTTTTAAGGGAATTGAGAATGAAATTCCATTTGAATTTGCCGTGCATTCTACAAATAAACCTAGCACAGATTTTGGAACCTCAATGTGTGCCTACGCATCTGGAAAACCAAAGAAGGTTGAATGGGATTTGAGAGTTCAGGAGTTAAAAACCATGAACTACCTCGTCTCAGAAGCTAAACTTCTTGAACTACAGTGTCGAGTAAATCTACCTTTCTCTCATAAATGTGGTTGTCGAGGTTTGCAACATCATTGATGTATATTCTTGAAATGTACATGAATTTATGAATTCAATCGACTTATTTTTGTAGGGCTTTGCATATGTGAGCTTACAAGTGGTTGAATGATGATAGAGTCCGAAAAGCTTTTCATGTTCGAGAGGTATGTATTAAATTAAAGATTCTCCCAAAAGTTTGACTTTTTAGGAAGTGTAAATTTAATCATTTAACCACATAATTCTTACATTATGTATTGTAAGAAAGACTTCACCTTGAATGAACATATGAACAAAAAAAATACTAATGATGATTTAATGAAACTTGTCAGGGAACCATAGATTCATGGGTAAGGTGCCCCAAAGCTTTGTCGACTTACACAGAAGATGTCACAAGTAGTGTAGCATATCATAAAAATCTCACAGAGACCGATCTCCTGGCTTTGATATACAGGTAGATTTCTGTCCTATTAAAAACAATTTTTGTTTTCCTTCACTGATTTTCCGGGAATTTTGAGTAATAATTGTCCTGAAATTTTTCTCATTTGCAGTGGGGATCATGACATTTTTGTTCCATGGGTTGCTACATATGCATGGATAAAAGCTCTTGGTGTGGCCGTTTTTGATGAATGGCGTCCATGGTACCTTGATGGTCAAATTTCTGGGTGAGCACTTTTAGGATTTGCATTACTTCTAGAATATTAGTGACAAAAATTTTGGGTTCCAAATTGGTTTAGAATTATCTTTTTAACTGATTAAATGACAATTTATAAGATTATCCATATGTATTGATTAAACAAGTCGCATGACTTAATAAAAAAAATTATATGACTAAAATTACACATAAATGATCATTTCAATTGTCATATCATGGATAAGAGCTAAGGTTTTTCTTAGATTTTATTTCACATTGTTATGTTCGTTGCAGATACCAAGTGAAGCTCATGAATGATAAGTACTGCTTGACTTACGTAACTGTAAAGGTAACAGATTAAATATATATAAATAAAAAACACAAAACATTTTAATTTGATCCTTTTATGTTTATAATATTTGAAAGATTAAAATGAAAATAAAATTAATCCATGTCCTATAATATACATAGGGTGCAGGTCACAGCGCCAGAGTACAAGCACAAGGAAACCCTTGCTATGGTTGATAGGTTTTCTGCTCGCTCTACAATCTAATTGGTTGTTGAAACTAAGAAATATTGAGTTATTTATATTCTTGCTTGGAGGTATATTTTTGAATAAAGTCTTGTTGCTTATTAATGTAATCGGAAGAACACTTCGGGAATTCAACATCTTGCGTTCTCAAAATTGGACTTGTTAGAATTGATGCAATGAAAATACAATGTAAATTGCATAATTTAGTTCACTGTTCAAGTTTGATGCTAGGAAACTTCGAAATTTCTTCCAAGTTGCCTGTTTATTTATAAAAAGAGGCAACATATTGAGCAGAAAGTTTTGCGAACTTGGAATGAATTAATGATTAGTCATACTCTTGGTATATATAAATAAAGAATGATTGTGTGGTACAGTGGTAGGCCTTATTCATTAATCTGTGATGTGCTGATATAGCATGTTGGTATTGAAGGATGAAAACAATGGTTTTACACACTAGCTCCTTGTTGAATTTAAAGTTTAAACTCTTTTCAAATAGGAAAGTGTTTAGCTACAACCATGAATAAAAAGATGAAATATGTCTTGTCACTACAAAAAAATCGTTCTGTCCCAGCGTTTTTTTCCCAGCGCTTTTAAAAAACGCTGTAATAGATAAGCCTATACCAGCGCTTTTTAAAAGCGCTGGTATAGGAAACCCTATTACGGCAGCTCAAAACCGGCGTTTTATAAATCGCTGCAATAGGAGACCTATAGCGGCGGTTTTTAAAAACGCTGGTATAGGATGCCCTATTGCAGCGTTTTATAACCGCCGCTATAGGTTAGGGTAATCTTCTTTTTTTTAATTAATTTAATGTTTGAAATTATCTTATCCCGGCGCTTGAAAAGCGCTGGAATAGGGTAACCCTATTCCAGCGCTTCAAAAAGCGCTGGGATAGGGTCACCCCATAAGGCAATGGAGAAAGACCTATCCCAGCGCTTCAAAAAGCGCTGGGATAGGGTCCCTCCACAAGAGAATGGAGAAAGGCCTATCCCAGCGCTTTCTGAAGCGCTGGAATAGGGTGACCCTATTCCAGCGCTTCAAAAAGCGCTGGGATAGGGTCCCTCCGCAAGGGAATGGAGAAAGGCCTATCCCAGCTCTTTCTGAAGCGCTGGAATAGGGTGACCCTATTCCAGCGCTTCAAAAAGCGCTGGGATAGGGTCCCTCCACAAGGGAATGGAGAAAGGCCTATCCCAGCGCTTTTGGAAGCGCTGGAATAGGGTGACCCTATTCCAGCGCTTCCAAAAGCGCTGGGATAGGGTCCCTCCATAAGGGAATGGAGAAAGGCCTATCCCAGCACTTCAAAAAGCGCTGGGATAGGGTCCCCCAAAAGGGAATGGAGAAAGGCCTATCCCAGCGCTTTTTGAAGCGCTGGAATATGGTCAAAAAACGCTGGAATAGGTCCTTCGTACCACTGAAAAAATTTCAGACTTCCCTCTTTATATTTTTAGCTTGGCACCACTTTGGCCTCTCGTTTTTGGTCTCAGATATTTTCCTCTCATCCACCCCCCCTTTTCTTCCTCATTTTCATGTTGGTCTCTCTCTCTCTCTTGTTTTTCTTGTGCTGCAGCCTCTCTCTTCCTTTCACCCAAATCTTACTCCCTCTTCATCTCTCATGAACAGCCCAGTTAGATCATCCCTCTAGCCACCATATACTCATTTATTTGTGCCTTTTCCCAACAAGAATTTAAGGTAAAAATCTAAGCTTTTTGCTCAATTTCTTTTATGAAATCCTTTGGGTTTTTCTATTCAATGATTATTATAGTAAATACTTGATGGGTTTTGGTGAATAATGCTAGATTAGAGGGTTAAGATGATTTGGGTAGCAATTGTTTTATTAAAATCCGAAAATTCCATATATTTGAAGAGTTTTTGCTTTGATAAAAGGTTTTGGTTGATTAGTTTCCTAATGGGTATTTGAGGGTTGGTTTGCTAGATCAACTATATGGGTCTTGTTGTTGCATATGTTGATATGAGTTGATTTTTGGAAGTTTTTTCTATGCATTTTAAATGACTTTGGCAAATGTGGGTGTGAGTGAAGTGATAACTATGAATTTATGCAAGTGAAGTGTGAGTATGTGCTTTTTGCATACCAAGTGTTTGATAAGTTGTTTATATGAGATTTTGGGTTTGATTCCTTGGTTTTTGAGTTGATTCTTTGGTGGTACATTCTAGACACATAAAGGCTTCTCTCTATTTAATTTTAAGTTTTTTGGATAACACTAAGTGGACCAAAAGAATTTTGTAATAAGGGCTGACTTGTTTGGTTCCCTTTTGGGTAGGGGTACTTGTCAAATTACAAATTATAAACTCTAACTAAAATGGACAACAAATCATTGTTTTTATGTGGTCCAAATCAATTGGCGCCACCACCCAAAGCTATGCATATCAATCCCTCTCTGCGCATCTTAATCATTGTTGCCCACAACCCCAACTATAATAACTAAATAGTTATATCAAACAATCATAGAAAACTTGGGAGCATGTGTTAATTTTGATTTTGATTATGTTCTTGCTAATGGATTTATGAAACTATTTGGTCAAATGTGTTTAAGCAAGCCAAGAAACTGAGGATGCAAGTATGCGTGATGAGTTGGTACTTTTCGACCTTATTTATGATATTACTAAGTTCATTTGTATTATTGCTTTTGTTGTATTTCTTCTGCAAGTTTAGTGTGAAGTTTTAAATTGTGAAGGCTTAACTAAAACATCTCTAGGCATAGCATTAGTAACTCCAAAAGTTTCCTCCCTGCTACAGTAGTGATATATATAATTCTTCATTACTTGTTCTATTACAAATCTTTAGAAGGTCGTGTTTTGTATATCATGGATGTTTGTAAGCAAGCTCATGTACCGGTGCTTAAAATCTTTTCAGCAAAATGCATAGGGAATTTCTCTTTTTTTAACCTTGAACTACAATCTTGTTTTAGTCGTTAAGTTTTACTAATTACTTAGTTTTTATTTGTTGATTATTTTTCAGGAAGAATTGAAAAATTGAAGCCTATTATTGCATTCGATTGTAGTAAGGTCTTCTTATAAGAGTTCTTTCAATGATTTTTGGTTACATCTTGATGTAATTGAGATGTGAAAAGGCTAATGCATTCAGTACTAATAACTGAAAGGTTTTCTGATTTTGGTCCTTTCATTTCACGGCCCATTATGTGGTTGTTTCTTTTATTAGTAAGTTTTTAGGTTATGGTCAAATGTCCTTGTCGCACCATCCTTATTGAGTATCTAGACTTAGCTGCATTATATATATATATATATATATATATATATATATATATATATATATATATATATATATATATTCCCCCCCTTTTTTTTGCCAATATGGTACATTGCAGGGCAGTTCTGTCAAACTAAAGGCTTACATCCATCTATGCCAGTTCATGTCTGGTTTCTTAGCCAATCATTTCATCATCCTTCTCTTTCTTTATTCCTTTTAGCTAGACAATCTTTGAAACCATTGTTTATTTTAGTGTGCTAACTATTGATTGAAGTTGCCTATGGCCATCTTGTTGCACACTGATGGTGCATTTCTCTTCTCACAAATTAGTCATTTTGGATTACATTCTTTATTTACATGCTACTCATACCTACTTCTTTTGAATAAGTAATATGAAGTTTTATTAGAATGCATAGATACCTCATGCATACTAGATTACAAAAAAGATTCTTGAATGAATTATAATCTAAGATTTAAGAAATCAATAAAGTCTTAAGATGGAGGAGTGGATAAAAGCACTAGACCACTACTACAGGGTCCACAAGAAATAATTAATGTACTTATCAAAAAAGAAAAAGAAAGAAGGCTTAATGCTATTTTTTTTTTTTTGAGTTGTTGAGGTCTGGAATAAGAATGGTAAAATTGATATGTGTATGTATTTAATTTAATGCCCTTTTTCTATTTAATCATCATGTGTATATTTTTATCAGCCATTAAGTTTATTTTTATATGTTGTTGTCAGCTACTTTATTATGAAATAAATGCCTAAATGTTAGTTGCAATTAGTTCTTTATTATCTGACCTCAAAATTAAGTATTTAGCTGAAATGGAACCATTTTCTGCTAAATGACTTAATCCATGGTTTTTTTTTTTTTTTTAAATGTATTGATTTACTAATTTTTATTTTGTCAAATCAAATCTAGCTAAAATCAGAGAGTGGGATTGGTGCAATGTGGTAGCATGTCATATGGATTGGTATAATCTATTTGCTCATTTCTTTACTTTTAATAGAAGAAGAATGATCATGCATCCTTGAGGCAAGTCATTTCGTGCATTTATCTTTTGATTTTTGACAAGTTAAATTTATTCTAGAGAAAAAAAAGTAAAAGCCACAAATCGTTGGTCCACAAATCATTCTGTTACTCCTTTTTGAATCAAGCAAGCGCCTTTAAACATGAGATATGCATTAATCTTTCCACTCAGTTTGGTTGATAATTTTATTTTGCTTTGCCATTTTGTTTTTTATTCAAAAAAAAAAACAACTCAATTCTGATTGTTGGATTTATTATTGCCAGATTAAACATTTAGTGGCTACTGCAATAGTATTGAAGGGTCTTGGAGTTCTTTTCATCTTTGGCATCTCCCTTGGAGCAAAGCAAGGTAGCAACTAGTAAGTGAACCTCTCATTCTCTGACTACGTATGATTAAATTATTAAATAGCTCATGTCTACTTGTGGAACAAATGCAAACTAGCAAAAATATTGGAGCTTATCTTTTGGTTTGTATATCTTTGCACACCTCTCCCTATTTTAGTTTATAGTTTGTTCTCTCGGTGTGCTTAGTTTAGTAGTGTCTTCTCCTTTACATGATTTTGGACGTGAAGTCACCTAATTTACGTCTTTTAAGTTATCTTAGTAGTCTATAATTTAGACTTAGATTTTGCAAGATTAGCAGCTTGCTCTAAGTTTGACTTCCTCTTTCCTTGAGCAAACCAGTGAATTGCTAAAGGGTGAGTAAAATTTGTTTCATGATACCCTACTAGTCTATAATTATATGTTAAAAATTCTGTTTTGGTGGATTGTTGGTTTGGAGCAAGCGGGTGGCTTGCATGATGATATAAGGTGGTTTACTTTTCATTATTGGGAGTGTTGATTGTCTTGTGAATGTTGTGATATTATTGTTTAACTATGTGTGAATTTATTTTATCAACTATTAGTAAATTCAAATATTCTGTTGTGGTGGGTTGTTGATTTGGAGCAAGCGGGTGGCTTGTATGGAGATATAAGGCGGTATATTTTATATTGGGAGTGTTGATTGTGTTTTTCCTATTGTGCTATAATTATTGGTGATGAACTTGGTCATTCTAACTGGAATTTCTTTAATAATTCCATCTTTTATGTGATCATCTAAGTTTACTTTTTAGCTATTGCCGGTTGAGTAATACTCATGCATTGGTGTATTCAGTGATTAGCCCTAGGCAGACCAAGTATGGATCTAACTTGACTTAAACTTATATTTTTTAGTTTCGTGAACACTAGGTTTCTAGGTGATTGGAGTGGTCTAGTTGTAAACTTAGCCCCCAAACAAAAAGGCCTTCATATTTCTTACTGTCTTTGCCTAACCAATTTAATCCCTTCTACTCTCTTTCAATGGGAAAATTAACTTTTAACACATAGTTTTTAAGTACTTTATTTCCTAATTGCACATGCAAATGGCAGTCACAAGTAGGCTTAAAATAAAATGGAAGAGGGGAAAATTTGCAAACCAAATCTTGGAAGAGACTGTCAAATTATTTTAATGTCATTATTTTTTAAGACACGTTTATTATTTGCAAGTGATTATAAAATGGGATACAGATGAATTTCCCATAGTTGATAGTTGATAGTTCCATTCTCAAATGTACTTAGAGAAAGGCTTCAACTACTTACCTAACCTGAGTTGTTCACATCTTTCTTTCCTTTTTCTTATTTGTCATTTGATTTTCTTGTTATTTTCTTTTTTGGGCTGTTCTGAATTCTGATTGAAAGTAGGATTTTTCTGCATAAAGATCCCTATAGATTCTCTTAGTAAGATTCATAGTAATGAGTAATGGTCAGTTCGCTTTTGCAGGAGTGACAACTTGTTTAAAGTTTACCTTCTTCTTGCCGTGGTCAAACATCGGAATTGTTAAAGGATGAGTAAGATCTGCTTCTTAATTCCCTTAAATTGTAAAATAATGTGTCTACATTACTGCCGTGGTGGGTTGTTGTTTTGGAGCAAGCGAGTGGCTTGCATGGAGAGAAAAGGTGGAGTATTTTCTATTAGGAGTGTTGTTTGTTTTGTGACTTACATTTTTGAAACTTAATGTGCAATGGTGAAATCGTAGTGTAGGTGCGCCTCATAACATTCTAGACACTTGGGATGTATTATTTTATGTATAACATTCTAGACATTTGGGATGTAATTATTGATATGGTGTAATTAAATATATTTAGTTTCTTGGTTTAATGTGCTATGGTATTCTCTATTGGAAAATATAAATTGTGGCTCATTACAGTTGCTATAAAATAGGTATTGAAAAATATGTATTTTAGGTACATTACAGGTGCTAATTTTTTTTATTTTAAAAAGGACCTATACCAACGCTTTTGAAAGCGCTGGCATAGGTCCTTTAAAATTTTCGTCATTCAAGACCTATCCCAGCGCTTTTGGGAACGCTAGAATAGGTACAGCCTATGCCAGCGCTTTCAAAAGCGCTGGTATAGGTCTTTTAAATTATATTCATTCATGGCCTATACCAGCGCTTTTGAAAGCGCTGGCATAGGTAGTACCTATTCCAGCGCTCCCAAAAGCGCTGGTATAAGTCTTGAATGCATATAATTTAAAAGGCCTATACCAGCGCTTTCAAAAGCGCTGGGATAGGGCGTATACCTTTACCGGCGCTTTTGAAAAACGCTGGTATAGATCCAACGACCCTATACTGACTATCACTGCTCGGCGGTTTGAAGCGCTGGGAAAAAAAACGCCGGGATAGGAATTTTGACCCTATCCCAGCGCTTTTTGGGGCTATCCCAGCGGTTTTGAAAACGCTGGGATAGCCCCATTTTTTTGTAGTGTGTTATGTGTAACGCACATGCTTAGTTGATTTGGTTAAATGAATTATGTACATCACACATGCCAAAGACAAATATGAACTTAC
This sequence comes from Castanea mollissima, assembly GCA_014183005.1. Lineage (NCBI taxonomy): Eukaryota > Viridiplantae > Streptophyta > Magnoliopsida > Fagales > Fagaceae > Castanea > Castanea mollissima. The sequence goes on from JACAVU010000011.1 coordinate 1,425,766, forward strand.
TACTAATGGTTGGATCTCAAGGCTCACCAAACTTTGCCATTTCTGATATATGACTTTGTCCTTTCAGATATATGATGAAATTATACCGCGTGTATCCAGCCAACAACACTTTATAGCAATATAAAAGGAAAAATAAATTGAAAAAAGAAAAAGAAAAAGAAACATATCAAATCAGAGCAAACTCAGAATTGAAAAAATTATATTTAGCAAGCTTAAATGAAGGAATTTACTTGAAAAGAGTGTAAGTCATGACCATAGGCAATAAGTTTTGATGTTCGTAATGATTCCCTTCAAATCACCAAATTTCACACGATTTTATCGTTGGCTCTAGGTTTTACTAGCATTTTTCTATACTACGAAATTCTTCTGAGTTGACTGTTAATGATTTCTCTATTCAAGTATAACTTGTTCTTGCTTGTTCTATGGCAAAACATCTTTGTTTGTAGGATTGATATCAAATACAATACCTACATGATAATAGCTATTAAAGGGTTGAAATTGAGAGTTGAAAAAAACAGCTTTTAATCTCAACCGTTGAATAAAAAAAGTGATTAAAGAGTAAAATAAAATAAAAATGATAAAAATATTTGTGTGTAAGGACTATGGAAGGGTGAATTGCACCCACTCCAAATCCATTTGTGTTGAACAAGTGCAGGCCGATTCTAATGATTTCCTCAAACGGCAAAGCTCACTTTTGAAGTAATAGCACCATGGAATTAATGGGCCAAAAGTCATAAACAAAAAAGAAAGGCATAAAATCCCGAAAAGAAAAGCCTAAGAGAAGGAAAAACAAAAAGGAAAGAATGAGAGTGAACCCACTTATAAAAATGGGCTACATGCCGAAACACTTCTCACCTTGTTTACCAGGCTTTTAGTCCAATAAATAATCAAAAGCCAAGTTAGCCTAAACAACGCGCAAATCTAATGTGGGCTAGACTCTATGGTCCACAACTTGAAAATCTATAAAAGGATTAAATATGTGGCATATACCAATAAAATTCATAAAATTTCATTACCGTTAATCATAACTAATATACTTATAATTTTCCATTATTTAATTTTGTTATAATTAGCCATCTCTAAGATATATACATTATTGCTTTATTATATTTTGTAACTCTTTTATATAAGTTGTGTGAATGTGGTTGAAAAAATTTTATTTTATTTTTCTAGATTTTTATAATCGAAATTACCTTTTTCTTTATTTACAAATTTGTAATATTTAATTATATTTAATGTAATTATAAAATTAATTATATTGTCATTCTGAACTCTAGTTTGAACCCCGGTCCAATCTTAGAACCTTGAAGCTCTCTTTTTTCTTTTGAAAGGAACCATGATTATAACTCATAGCCATAACACATCCTCTTACTTGAGTTGACAATTTTTTTATTTGTTTTTATTTGAGCCCATTATTAACAACTTTCCATCTTGTTAGTTGTAAATTATTTTTGTGAAATTTTTCTGTGTACCTAAATTTACTAAACTTATTGTTACATAAAATATGCTAATAGAAGAAGCACACAAAAATCCATGAAGCTTTAAAACCCAACCAAATTAATGGGTTGATTAGTTAAAAGTGGCAGTAAAACACAATTTCTTAAACTTGAATGAGTCCAACGAGCTGCTTCATATTCAATGAAACTAAGGCCCAGCCCATTTTAAATCGTAGACAACCAGCTCATCATCACCGGGGTGGAGAAAGATGAAGCAACAATAGGCTTTTCAGGCCCACAAGTGAATGACATGAATGGGCATAATTCTCCTTGGAAAAGAGAGTGGACCTAAAGTCTAAAGGAATGGGCGACTATGGGCCTAAGGTCCAAGACTAACATAAGTGAACCTAGTGCCCCTAGCGCAATTTAAGTTGGGCCAAGTGCCTCTAGACACTAAAAAATGATTGGACAAGTGCCTCTAGACTCGAAGAAAGGATGGGCCAAGTGCCCAAACAAAAATGAACAGAAATTCCATAAAAGGACAATGTGTCTAACGCCCCTAGAAATTTCTAGACTTGAGATAACAAAAAACCATAAGAAAAAGTGATTTTTTTTTTTTTTTTGAACTTAAAATTTTCATGAAAATGTTTTTTTTTTTTTTTTTAAATTTCATTATTTTAAACAACGCATACAAACAATTGGGCCAACGTTAAATATATGATCAATTCAGGTTCACACAAAAGCGCGATAAGTAATGGTCAAGAGATGACTTTTGATATCTTTGATAAATATTTCATAAAGAATGGGAAATTAAAGAGTATGTGAATCATAAGATAAAAAGAAGGTGAATAAAGTGGAAAAGTGCATTAGGAGTGCTTTGTGATCGTAAAATACCCATTAAATTACGGAAAAAATTTATAAGACTATTATACTACCGACTATACATCATGGAACTAAATGTAGGTTGTTAAGAAACAACAAATTCATAAAATGAGTGTAGCTAAATTGAGATTGTTAAGATGGATAAATAGAAATACTAGAAATAATAGGATTCGAAATAAGGAAATTTTCTTAAGATAGGGATTAGCCCTTGTTGATGAAAATAAGAGCAACTTAAGATGGTTCAATTATGTTCAGAGGAGGGTGACAAATACACTAGTAAGAAATAACAAGTTTATCCAAGTTGAGAGAACAAAAATGTAAAGAAAGATAAAAAAATATATATACTAGTAGAAGTAAAAATAATAATGATATGCCAATTATGGGAGTAATGGAAACTAGAGAGCATGACTTTAGAAGTTAGATAGAGTAAAACAGAGAAATGAATACATGTAGCTGACTTTAAATATCTATCATGGATCCATAACTAACCCCTAAATTTTGGGATTTTTTTTTTTTGCTAATATTAGGACTAAGACTTTGTTTGTTGTTGTGAGCTTTACTACATAGGGGTGGGCTTACTATGGATCCTTATTGGTTGAAATGGGTTGTCCATTAGTTTGGGTGACCCTATAGACCATTCCAACAAGGCCTAGTATGGACCCAAGTTGGTTGGTAGACTTGTTAATAGCTCATAAACCCAAAGGCAAATGGCATTGAAAGCCCATCATGGGAAACTGATCAGGTCATTGATAAGTGATAGCAACCATAACTAATGCCAACCTAAGTTGGAGCCCAACGCCTCAATTGATATTTAGTGAGGTATTTTTCTTTTTAACAAATGAGAGTATTTAAAGCTCTTTGTATTTTCGACTATCCTATTGGGCGTATGCAATACCCCCACTCCACACACGCCAGCTTGTTACGGGGAGGAATCTTTTGAAGGTGACCTCAACATGTTGGCAAGAGATTTCAAACCTAGGATCTCATGGATATTCTGAGGTCTCAAGAACCACTTAGTGAACCCTTTGGGTTTTTTAGTGAGGTATTTATAAGCAAATTGCTGTGTGTGTGCATTCTTAGGTGTGTGCATGTGTGAAGTGAACAAAAATAACAAAATATTAAAAAAAATGGCATAAAAATATTTCAAGACTATCCATTAGTCCCCAATGGTGTTGGCAATACTGTGAGTACTCCAAAACTTTCACTAGATGCTATAAAAGTTGAGGAAGTGGATTATTGGTTTTACAATGCAAGAAACGAATTTAACACCATTTTATGTTCCAAACCAAATTCCTTGATTTGAGGTTATAGTTATAGAAAATTTTTAGGTATTCTCGAAGTACAAAAAAATTATACTCTCTCCTCTCACATTCGTGGTGAACCCTACCATGAATTTAATAAGTGAATTCTACTACGAATGTGAGTGGAGGGAGCATCAATTTTCATACTCTGAGAGTACCTAAAAATTTGTCGTTAATTAGACACCCAATTATTGGATTAGCCTGTTTCTAATTATTCAAATTTGTTTGAATTTTAATAAGTTTGGTCTATATCATACTCACACAATTTATTAGGGCAAGCACGCTTAAACATATTAGTAAAGAAAATATTTATTTCAAACCATTATTCAAATTCAAATTCAAATCTATTCTCATGAAAACTAATGTACAAAAGCAACCAACATCTTATTCTACTTACTGATCATTTAACACGTTAACACATTGAAAAATACTAATATTACTATAATGTGACATTTGGTACGGAGTAATGTTTTGGCATTCCCAGAAATGTTTAAAGATTCTCATGTTTGGTTGCAATTCAAACTAGGAAATCTGGATTCCTCCTTTAACCCCCTTTCAGTAGGAATATGAATTTCCTTTAAAACAGGTGGGTATCTAGATTCCCCTTTTATCCCTTTAGCCTTATCATTTAAGCAATTGAGATAAAATATAAAAAGAAATCATCAATATTTTTTTCCTTTGTCTTTATCTCTTCCCGCCAAAACAACAATATCTCTTCCTACCAAAACAACATAAATAGGATAGATTGTTGATATATTCATTAACAAAGTTCTATTTAGGTTTTAAGTGTGAAAAAAAAAAGTTTGAAGGAAACCCTCCATTGTTTCCAGGTAATCACTTTTATTGTTGTATGTGTGCCGCTCAACAAATTATTAATGGATCTATCTTCATGGAAATTTGTTAATGTATCTATTCGTATCTCAGATCTTGGTTTAGTTTAGTTTCTAGAAATATAGATCTAGATTGGTGGTTTCATTGGTTTTTTGTTTTTAGATTAATGGCTTCGTTTCTACAATTTTAATAATTTGTATCCTATCTGGTGCTTTTGATGTTTGTTATGGTTCTTAAACACAAATAGCCAATCAATGTGTTAGCTCAAAGAATCTAAATAAGAAGAGGTCAAGATCCAATGATACACTAACTGAGACCTTAGTGGAGACAATGAAGACTGTGAAAAGAAGTATGAAGAAACTAATGGACATATGGCCACTATTGCATCAAGAATCAAAGTAGTCAATGAGCTATTGAAAATCGAAAGACTTTTTATATCAGAAAGAATCAAAGTTGGAGAATTGCTTACGGCTGATACACGTAAATGTGAATATTTTTACTCAATGCCTGGGAACATTAGGTATGACTATGTTATTAAAGTGCTCATTGATGCAAGGGTGAATACATTATATATGTAATAGATTGCATTTGTTAATGAACTACTTTTATTTTTATTGCTACTTCTACGGTCTTATAGACCTAATCGTTGTCAAGTTGTTTTGTTATGGATTAAACTCTTTTAAAATTATTATTAAGAATATGTTTGATAACTGTTTTTTTTTTTTTTCATATTTTGTATTTTTAAAAACGATTTTCTATTTTTGAAACTAAAAAACTTGTTTGGCAACACAAAATGAACAAAAAACAAAAGCTATTCTAAAAACTTAATTTATGAAGGAAATTGAAAATATGCAAAAGTCTGTTTTCAGTTTCTAATTTTCAAAATTCAATGAAAACACACATTTAATTTAATGAATTAGCATTAGAGTTCAAATCCTAGTAACAACATATTTAGTATTTTCCATTTTTTCCTTCAAAAAACCATCTTTTTAATTTCAATTACCCAAACATGTCTTTGATTTTAAAAATACAAGAAAATTATTTTTTCTTTATATTCCAAAAAACAACTTTGTGAATATAAAAAACGAAAAACTGTTATCTAACATAACCTTACATTACTAGGCATCCAGATTGCAAGGCATCACATTTCCAGTAATGTGGATGCTAGGAATAACATGGATTCTTTGGTATCGAATGCCACCTAAAATGCTTGGAAACTAAAATGTCAACAAATGTGATTTATTTCATAGTAACGACATAATAAATAAATTTATTTATTATAATTTTTTACAAAAATGAGGAGATTGATTGTTTTAGCCTTAGGTAGCGTATGTTGTCACACACTAGCATGCGCAATGTTGGTAGCTACAAATGTTGTCTTTGCCTAAGGAATAAAACAACATGAGAAGAGTCTTAGAAAATAATAATAATAATAATAATAAAAGAAAATAACAAATTACAACTTAACCACTTGTGATTTGGTCAAAATTGAAGTTGTCTATTTGTGATTTGAAATTTGACACTATACCCACTTAAAATTTGATCGAAAGTTAAGTTGTCTACTGAAATCCTATGATGCAAGTGTTTCGCCGGATTCTTTTTTATCTTATTTAATCTTGTATTTTTATATTTTTTGTGTTTTTTGGAGGAGACAGACATAAAAGTAGAGCAAAATTACATATTTAGCCTTGTTTGTAACAGGGGTGAGTTACAGAATTCTAACTAAGCTAATTTCAAGTGGATAAAGTGTTAAATTTTAAACTACAGGTAAATTTTGGTCAAACCAAAGGTGGTTAAGTTGTAATTTACCACAAAAAAAAAAACGACATTAGAAGAGCGCAGAACAAGGAAATAACCCAAATCCTTGAATTTTTCTGGTAAGACATTATTTTAGACCGGCAATATTTGATACCACGTTTAAGTTTCTTATTTACATTTATATTTTTTTTTCATGAATACATATAGTTGGTTGCTAAAGTATATGCGTTGAGCGCTTTTAGTTATTGGTGCTTCAAATAAGTGTTTTAAGACTCTAAAGTTTAAGAAATGAGGACTATTAATCTTTCCATCCACTTCTGTTAATTTTCTTGTCTATACATCTAACATAATAATGACAACTTATGGACACTCAATTGAAGATGCAAAACTTTAGCTATGTCCCTTGTATGGAATTCATTTAGGCACACTCACAAAAATCATGCTTTGGCACAAATGATTACACCAAGTATAATTTGAACCCAGTGACTTGTTATTGAATTCATATTTTAAATATCCAACTGTTAAATTATATATTCTATATGTTCTTAACATGCATGCCAATTTTTATATCAATCGGATATAATTTACCATTTGATCCATAAACTCATTTTTTATGCATTATTTTAAACTACAAAACTTGAATTTAAAAAGTTGATTGATGACATGGCTATTGATTTTTAATCATCTTTAAATTTTGTAAGTATAGAGAATATACGAAGATAATGTAATCTGGCGGTAGATTTATTAAAATTCACATTTAATTAAAAAATATAGGGTAATGTAATGTAAGTGAGTTGGATTCGAGTAGCCATGTCTGTCACCTGGGTTAAAGCCAAGCTTGAGGCCTATGACCCACCAAACGGATTGAGTTTGGGACACTAGGAGAGAGTTGGACTTGGGCCTTGTCTTGGAGGGCCCAACCCGCGATCCAGATTGTGATTGAGGGAAAGATGACTTTATAGACTCTTAAATGGTCGGCTGGATGTAGTTCGATGACGAGATAGTCGGGGTGCAACTCGAATTTGGTAAGATAATAGTTGGGGTTTGATAGTGTCATTGGGGAACCACTCCCGAACACTATTCAGTGTCTATAACAAGTTTCAAGAGAATCCTCTAAAATCGTAAGGATTCCTTGGGATTCTCATGAATGTGGGAAGATGTGTGAAGTAGGAGGATAATGATGATCACCCCACTAACAAGAAACTATGAAAGGGGAAAGAGGGTAAAGAGAAGGTGGTTGGAAAAAGTCTGGGGAGTGAGAGACAAAGAGCAAAAACATTGGGAAACACTTGGGAACAGAGTGAAATCAGAAAGAGAGTCTTGGATTAAGGCTTGGAGAGGACCCACCAGGCTAAGTTGAGAGCCCCATTAGTAGGATAGCGATATAACCCAAGTAGAAATTAACTGAGGGCCCAAATACTATCACGTAAGAGGTATTCGATGCTCACATGTAATATTACTTAAAGTTACACTAGGTGTGATAAACTTAACTCATTTATGTATATATATATATATATATATATATATATATATATATATATATATATATATATATATGAGTAGGGTTCAAGTTACAACTAGTATAACTCTAAGCAATATTACTCTACCCAACAAGTTGTTGAATTCATATTTTGAAAATTTAATTGTTGAATTACATGTTTTATATATGCTAAACATGCATGCCAATTTTCATGCCAACTAGATGTAATTTACCATTTGATCCATAAATTCATCTTTTATACATTATTTTGAATTACAAAAACTTGAATTTTAATTGATGATATGACTATTAATCTTTGATTATCTTTAAATTTTGTAAACATGGAAAATATAAGAAGATAATGTAATTCAGAAGTAGATTTATCAAAATTCATCTTTAATTAACAAATATTGGGTGGTGTAACATTACTTAATATTGGATTCAAATTATAACTGGTGTAACTCTACTTGTTATTGAATTCATATTTTAAAAGTTCCATCGTTAGATTATATATTCTACATATTCTTAACATGTATACCAATATTCATGTCAATCAGTTGTTATTTACTATTTGATACATAAACTCATATTTTATTCATTATTTTAAACTACAAAAACTTGAATTTAATTAATTGATTGATGACATGACTATTGATATTTGATCATCTTGAAATTTTGCAAGCATGGAGAATGCATAAAGATAATGTAATCTAAATGTATATTTGTTAAAATTCACATTCAATTAAAAAATATTGAGTGTTTAATACTGTTTTAAATTACACCAAATATAACGTGAACTTATCCCTATAAATACGTGTGTGTGTGTGTGTGTATAAGGTTAGGTTCAAGTTACACTTGGTGTAATTCTAAGCAATGTTACACCTTCCAATAATTTGTTCTTGAATTCATATTTTAATAATCCAATTGTTGAATTACATAATCTATATTTGCTTAACATGCATACCAATTTTCATACCAATCGAATGTCATTTTCCATGCGATAAATAAACTCATCTTTTATAAATTATTTTAAGTTACAAAAACTTGAATTTAAACAATTGATTGATAATATGATTATTGATCTTTGATCACCTTAAAATTTTACAAGCATGGAGGGTATATGAATATGCTGTAATCTAACGATAGGTTTGTCAAAGTTCGCATCCACTAATAAGTTATTAAGTGGTGTAATATAAATATAAATATATATATATATATATATATATATATATATGGTAAAATATTATTTTGGTCCCAAAACTATAACAAAATTTTGTTTTTTGTTCCTAAACTTTAAAAAATTCTTTTTCCATCCCTAAAATTTATAAAGATTTAAAAAAAAAAAAAGTTTAGAGACAAAAATAGGGATCAATGGTCTTGTACAATTAATTATTGGGGGCTAAAATTCTAATGTTTGAGTAGCCCTAGTTTTGAGTGAATCACATATATACGAGCGTTTGTGGTCATTGGTTTTTTTTTTTTTTTTCCTTCTAATTTTTTTATCTACATGCCATAGATTTAGGTTAAGTTTCCTATTTTCTAACATAATTTAATCTTAATTGGGCTATATTCAAAGTGATAACATAGTGATAATGAGGTAATTTTTGTGATGCTTCACATTTTGTGGTTCAAAATTCATCTCACCTCCCTTACTCTCTATTGTATCCCAAAAAAAAAGAAAGAAAATCATATTGAAATGGAGCCGTGGCCCAATCCATCTAATCATATCTATTGTCCAAACTTTAAAGTCCTGTCCCTCATCATGAATAATGAACTATTAATGAGAAGTTGAGAACCTCAAAAATGAGTAGATGTACGTCAGTATGTGTATTAAATGTCCTTCACATTTATCTTGCTCTACCTTATCTCCAAGCATGAGGAAAAAAATAAAATAAATGAAAACAATTCTTGGTGTACGTATGTGTATGTACATACCTCAGTCGAAAAGCTACTTGTATCTTCGACCGTAAGCTTACCATTTCCGTTTGGAACTGAGAAACGCATCATTACCACTCCACATAGTCCAAGATTGCATCTCTTCCTCAGATAGGCCTTCATACTCAATGCTGACACCTTTGGTGTTAAATTTGATATGCCTAAGCAAGTCAAAATGATGAGCATATGATTGAATATAGTCGAAAACTTGATGTTGTTTAGGAAAGTCTTCTATCACTGAAGAAGGCCATGGAAAATCTGATAACTGATATAGTACTTTTGGAGTTTGGAGTATAGTGATCTCTATGGTTTTGGTCCATACTCCTCCAATGTTGCTTTTGGCTTCAAAAACGATAGGATGGAAACCCTTTGACAGTGTGTTCTTGCAAGCCAGGAGGCCACTGATACCGGTTCCGATAATGGCTACCTTTCTCTCCATAGCTTATCAATTTGGGGAGAGAGATGGGGGTGAAGGGAGAGAAAGAGACAGAGTTCCTTTGTTTGTTTAAAAGTATAAAAGAGAGAGAGAGAGAGAGAGATGCAAATGTATCTCTCTTTTGGAAAGGAGAGAAGATATGAATAATAAAGAAAGTCTAGATAGCAAAAATGCCCCCACTGCCTCGCTTGATCTGTTCCATCCTACATGAATTTTTCTTTTCATGAAAAGGTGATAGGGTTAGGATGGATTTTGCTTGCCCCGTCCTGTCCCGAGAGTTATATAATTATTTATTTTGATACATACACACACACGTATATATATATATATATATACACATTAATTTTTATACATATAATTTAATCTTCTCTATACATATGCTAGTTATAATTTATTTATTTTTATACAAATTATGTTACCAACTCTAAAATACTTGTCTCTCATTCTCTCATAGTACTCTCAAGTTCACCATTATATTTTTCATTTTGTCTCATCATTGTTGGAGCAATCTCATCAGGATAAGTAAAACATTTCAAATCCACCTCAAATCCAATTTATACATCTAACCCTGTCACATCCTATTGTCATCTCTAAACTAAGCTAGTATTCATTATGTTTATGCCTCCCATTGGAAAGGGCAAATTGTATCTTGAATTCCATGATTTAAGAGGCTGGTTTTAAAATAATCCTTGTACTTTAAGTTTTGAATTAAAATCTCTATATACTCTAAAAAAGATTTCAATTCAAACCATAAACCCATCTATGGTGGATCGGTGATGTCATTAATTAATAACAAACACTGAAATGAAATGATGTCGTATGGTAATTTTAACATCATGTGTTTGTTATACATGAACATGTGTTTGTTATACATGAACATGATTTCATTTCAAGTCACATTGTATTTTTCATTTTTGACTTCATGTATAATGGTTGTATGATTTGAATAGATTTTTTTTCTTTTTTTTTTAAAGTGAAGGGTTTTCTTAAAAACTGTTGAAAGTGCGAGGTTCAATATGTAAACACCTTAAAAATCTGTGGGTTCAAATGTAATTTATCAAAAAAATTATAGAATTTGTGAAGCCAGATATAAGGGTACTTACTTTAATTTATTATGAACAACAGTAATTAGAAAAGCTTTTTCTTTTTAAACGTCTTTTTCTCAGAGTCTATTTATTATTTTTGATGTATAGAAAGTTACAACATAGGTAAGAAGAACTGGAATTGAAATCATCTCAAAGATGAAACTATCTCTGCCTAATAGTTTGAGTCCTCTAGAGACACTTCAAGTAAATACAAATGGTCGAGTAAACTTATTGAGAACAAAACCATTGCTAATAAAGTTTGATGTGTTGCCACATTAATTTACATCCACATTACCAGCATGTCAGCCTCATGTATGTTTTTTTGAGATATTAATCCGAAGGGTATTCCTAAACTTTAGAATAGGAGTCCGGACAATGTCTCCTCCCTCAATCTTTGTCCACCTACATATATGAAGAAAATAAAAAAATATAAGTGTGCAATTCATGCACACATACTCCTGTGCATGCCTAATGATCTAGAAATATATCATACACCATTTATATCTCACAATATGTAATCAGCTTGATGTATATAACCTTTATATGATATATATCTTCTCAATGATGTTACCTGTATTTAGTTACCAAGACATGGAAAAATAGGGACATTAACACCCTACTATACTCCGAGCCAGCACAATGCTTTATTCCCCCACCAAAAGGCATGAAATGCTTCGATATGTCATTTGCTTTGAGGTCCTACATATCATGTTGCATGACAAAAAAATAAATAAATAAATAAATAAAAACAGTAATTAGATAAAGGGCAATGATTTAGAACCATAAACTTCATGGTTATGTGGCTTAATTAAAACTAATTCAACCACCTTCCAACGCCATGGGTTGAATGCAAGAGGATCCTCAAATGTAATAGGGTTTAATTGAAGAGCAGATGTGACAACCACGATAGCCCACCCTGCTGGAATTGTGTATCCTACACAAAATCAACTTGTCAATACACGTATTAATTATTATACTGTATACATAGTATATATGATCTAAATTGAAGACTTAACAAAGCTATAGCATGTTTACCATTCACTTGGATATCCTTCAGTGCTCTTCGTATCAATCCGGGTGTCACACTTGCTAGCCTAAGAGTTTCATTTATAACCTGTAATAATGAACACAAATTTTGTAAGAAATGCCAATTTAGTTTTATTGTACGTACTATAAGGTGTGTATTTTGTACATGTAACTCACATATAGTGTAAACGTCATCGATTTATATTCTTCCCAAGTGATTGGGGAATCTGGGATTTCTCTCCTTTTCAGAATTTCCTCATGTTCAGCCTGCTTATTGAACACAAATGCTAAAAACTCGAAAGACATATTATAAACAGCCGTAATAACCAAGATTATGCTATGTTACGTATACTCGGAGAGGGTTTCACTATATTTATCGTTCTATTTTCAGAAAAGTTTGTATTTAAATTAAAGTATTTCCAATAACACGAAGGGGATTGGTTCTCACCATCTCAATGACCAAAAACCACTTATTAGAATAATAGTTAAATAATTGACTTGATCATTGTTTTTTTATATCATTTTTTCCCTTTTTGAGAAACAAACTTGCACAAATACAAAGAAGAGGGAATGAGCCTGCAATGAGTTTAACATTTTAATTATTTAAGACTCACGGCAGTTTAATATGATATCCCTGTAGAAGATCCTAAGTTTGAATTATGTTAACTTTGCAACTATGTACAAGATGAGATGTAACCTCACTCAAAAGACTGGTATACATATTTTATGTATATAAACAGAAACCATAAGCTACTAACTCCTCAATATGTTCAAAATTGGATATATCATATGTGCCATCTATATCTGGTGTATGAGACAAAAAAAAAAGGGGGATGAAACTCGTGTAATTATTCAGTGTCCTCGTAGCAGAATAAATGCATGTTTTCTCCTCTAACATGAATAATAGGTCTTACAATGAAATAAATTAGTCAAAACCCATCCATCTAAATTAGTTATTATAAATATAGTGCTCAACAGTTTGTTAAGAATAATATAATATACTTACTGTCAATTCCTCCAACACCTTAGGGTTCTCGGAAAGTAGCTTGAAAGCTAACGATAATGTCAATGATATTGAATCATAACTGACAAAAAGCAGCCCAAACATTAACTGAACAACAAATTCCTCAGTTAGGAAGTTCTCAAATTTCATGTCTTTAATGATATGATCAAGTACATCTCCCTGATGTGTCCCAGGTGATGCAAGCCTCTTGTTTAATACATCCCGCATGAGATTCAATGCCTTCTTATGGTCCTTAATGAGCTTAAAAGGTCGAACCAATAATATTCATACAAAATTGTACAAGAGTGAAAAAACGTTTCATTTACCTCTAAACATTTATGGTAAGCGGTACCAGGGAAGTTCAAGGGAAAAGAGAGAAGGCCTTCTGAAAAGCTGACAAAATAATTGTCGGTTAAATCTATTGATGGATTTTCAGGGTCATAACTAAACGTCAGCTTTGCTCCAAAATGAAAAGCCATCTGTTATTGACCAAGTAATATGTTTTAATCATAGTGTCATACACCCAAAAAAGAAGTGTAACATATGTAAAAAGGGATAAAACAAATTTACTGCATATCCTTTATAAATTAACATGTCAAAACTTTTAAACACAACTGTTAAAGTTTTAAACACAATATGTTTTAATCATAGCTTAGCTGTTAAAGTCTCTGATGGTTATATAAGAAATCTAAGATTCAATCTCCATCGTCTTGGTCTGATAATAAAGAACTATTATCAGAAACAGATGTCATATATAGGTTAAAACTTTCTAAAAAAATTAAAAAAAAAATTAACAATTATTTTTTATTATGTTATTAATGTGACACTAATCAAATTAACAAGTTAGTCTGTAAATTTTTTTTTTAGTAAAATTGATTGTAGCTTTAGAATTTTTTATGCATAAATTTGTGACCATTTTAACATAGCAGGTGAGAATAAAAATTACTTCCGAAGCAGCAAGTTTCACTTTAATGGATTCCTGGCTTGACCAAGAGCAAATTGTTTTGTTAATCAGTTCTTCCAACTGAGGAAGAAGCTTTGCTTTGAGGCTCTCAGCACCAAAGTGACTCAAAGCTAAGTTTCTCACATACTTGTGAATGAGGCTACCATCTGGTCTATTCTCCCCTTGTTTAAAGACCTTGGCAAATAAGTCAAGGTACCATGATTCAACCAACTTTCCTTGTTGCTGCAGGATGAAATGGTTGAATTCGGGGTCTGCAGAAACCACAACAGGCCGACTTGCTATATTTGTTCGAAACAATGGCCCATATCTGCAAGATTTTGGTTACAAACCAAAAATGATCAAATTTATGTAATCTAATGCAATAATTAACTTATACACCCGAAATATGCATCTTCCCTCTCACACTGTTTAAACCTTGCAACCCTTTGGGTAGAGACGGAGCTATTCTTGGACTGGGGGGGGCAGTGGCCCCCCCCCAGATTTTCAAAAAAAAAATTTAGTATATATATAATATATTATTTTTAGCAATTTTCTTAAAAAGAATTACATTTTGCCCCCCTCATAATATTATTGATATTTTCAAATGCTAAAAAGAAAATAGCCCAGTAACAAAAATTAAGCCCAAACAACTCCTCAAAACAAAGGCAAGCAAAAAAAAAAAAAAAAATCAAAATTCAAAAATCAATGCCGGTTCTAATTAGATATCTACCTAGGCTAGGAGTGGGAAACACCCCCACTTACCTCACACATATAATAAAAAGAAAAAAGAGAAGGGGATTTCTAACTCTAAGCCATTAAAAAAAAAAGAAAAAAAAAAAAAAGAAAACCTATTGAATCCAGCGGCAGGGACTAGAGAGGGAGTTAGCAGTCAGTCAGGGAAGCTGGACGGCTGGACCTGAAGCTAGGGAGTTGGGACGAACAAACTTTATATAGAGAGTAAAGAGAGAGTTCAAAGAAAGGTAAAATTATCACTCACCTCACCTATCTTTCATCTTTGTGTTTTGCCCATCAGCCCATGAATTACATTCTTTTATACATGAAAAGGTCTCAGACAATTGACAAACACAATTACCAACCCCACACGCCACATCAACTCCTATCATTAATGTTTTGTAATTTTTTTTTTAAGTTTTGTTTTTAGCAATTAGCAATAGCATGTGGCTGTGATGATGTTTTGTCATTTGTGATTTTTTTCTTCTGACAATTGACCAACCCAATTGTGCAAGTGCAACCCCACACGCAACATCAACTCTCACCTTAATGTTTTGTAATTTTTTTTTTTTTTAAGTTTTGTTTTTAGCAATAGGATGTGGCTGTCATGTTTTGTTTTTTGTGATTTTTTTTTTTAGTTTTGTCTTTAGTGTTTTTTTCTATTAGTTAGTGTCTTTTAAAACATTAGAGTTAGATAAATAATTAAAAAGATTATTTGTAATTTTAAAATTTATTGGTCTATTGTTGAATGTTTGTGTGCATAATATTTGTCTATTGTGTGTAATGATTATAGATTATTGACCATATAATAACATAATAATTTCAAATTATATTTTATTTGTAGATTATGAAAAAGTCAACTACCATATTTGATTTTTTCAAAAGAAAAGCTTCAAATAGTTTAGAAGCTAATACTAGCGATGCAACATTGCCAACCACTAATGTTGAGGAAAATCCTGATGCCCCAATTGAGGAAAATCTCGACATCCCAATTGAGGAAAATCCTGATGAACCTGTTGAGGAAAATCTTGATGTCCCTTTTGAGGAAAATTCTCAAACAAAATTTCAAAAGGTTGATATGAGTTCGTTGCAATTAGAACGTGATCCTGGATTGCGTAGACAAATATATACTTATCATGTTGATCAACGAGATGAGATCCGGCGACGTTACATTACGTTGGGTCCATACCAACCTCGTTTTAAAAAAATTTTAAAATCTGAGAAGGGTCGAAGCTTTCAAGGTTCTTGGTATGAAGATGATCGCTTTAAGCCATGGCTTGAATATTCTCCTAAAAAAGATGCCGCTTTTTGTCTACTCTGCTTTCTCTTTCATAAGCCAACTGGGCATGATGGACAAAATGCATTCACAGTTAACGGATTTAAGAATTGGAAGAAAGTGAGAAATGGTGAAAGCTGTTCTTTTAGTCTTCATATGGGGAAAGATCTTAACTCCACTCATAGATTTGCCCATAAAGCGTGTCAGGATTTGATGAACCAGTCTCAACACATAGACAGGGTAGTGGGCAATTTCACTTTAGAACAAATTGTAAATAATCGAGTACGATTGAAGGCTTCAATTGATGTTGTTCGACATCTTGCCTTGCAAGCTATTGCTTTTAGAGGTCGAGATGAAAGCTCTACTTCAACCAATCGGGGAAACTTTCTTACGACATTAGATTTGATGGTGAGCTATAATAATAATGTTGTTGAAATAATGGCAAAAGCTCCAAAAAATGCCACCTACACATCACCTCAGATTCAAAAAGAAATTCTACATGTTATTTCAACCAGAGTGAAGAAGGCAATTAGGGAAGAAATTGGTGATGCAAAGTTTTGCATATTGGTTGATGAAGCACGTGATGAGTCCATGAAAGAGCAAATGGCTGTGGTTTTAAGATATGTTGATACAGCTGGCTTTGTGCGAGAACGATTTTATGGGATTGTTCATGTTGTTGACACTGCAGCAGTGACCCTTAAAAAGGAGATATATTATTTGCTCTCTAATCAGTGCTTAGATATCCAAAACATTCGGGGGCAAGGATATGATGGTGCAAGCAACATGCGGGGTGAGTGGAATGGATTACAAGCTTTGATTTTGAATGATTGTCCATATGCTTACTACATTCATTGTTTTGCACATCGTTTACAATTGGCATTAGTAGGAGCATCGAAAGCAGTTGTCCCTCTTAATAGATTTTTCAATAAATAGATTTTGGTTATCAATAATATTCGTGCTTCATGCAAACGTATTGAGCAATTAAAAATTGCTAGAGCTTCTGACATTGCATATTTGATTGATATTGAAGATCTTGAGACTGGGAAAGGACTTAATCAGATGGTCACTTTACAGCGACCTGGAGATACTCGTTGGGGTTCGCATTATAAATCGGTTTCTAACTTGATAAAGTTGTTTAGTCCAACATGTGAAGTTCTACTGAAAATCATGGATGAAGGAAATTTTTCACAAAAAGTAGAAGCAGAGTCTGCTTATGAGGTATTAATTTCATTTGAATTTGTCTTCATCTTGCATTTTGTTAATGAAACTATGGGAATCACAGATAAACTTTGTCAAGCTTTGCAAAACCAATCACAAGACATTTTAAATGCTATGCATTTAGTTTCATCCACTAAAAATCTTATTCAACAATTTAGAGATGAGAAATGGGATGACTTACTAGCTACTGTGATATCATTTTGTAAGAAACGTGGTATAGATGTCCCTGATATGAATGCTCGTTATGTTGCAAGATTTGGTCGATCTCGTCATCAACAAGAGGACTTTAAAAATGAGCATTATTATAAAGTAGATATTTTTAATGCAGGAATAGATTCTCAATTACAGGAACTAAATCATCGGTTTAGCGAGCATGCCATGGAGTTACTTACGCTTAGCTCAGCTCTAGACCCTCGAGAGGCATATGAATCTTTTCGAGTTAGTGATATTTGTTCATTGGTAGATAAATTTTATCCAATAGACTTCACAGATGATGAAAAGAATGATTTGAAAAAGGAACTTGATCTTTATAAGTATGATGTAGTTCAGCATTCAGGGTTCAAGAATTTGAAAAATATTTCTGAATTGTGCCAATGGATGGTGAGAACTAGAAAATCAGAAATCTATCCGCTTATTTGTAGAGTGGTCAAGCTTGTGCTTACTCTTCCCGTTTCTACTGCAACTACAGAGCGAGCATTTTCAGCTATGAATGTCATCAAAACTGACCTTCGCAACAAAATGGAAGATGAGTTTTTGTTAGACGCTATGATGTTATTCATTGAAAGGGACATTGCTGCGACAATTAGTACGGATTCAATCATAGATGATTTCGAAGATTTAAAAAGACGGCGAGTTCCATTTCATAAATAATTGCATTGTAATATCTTTAAAAAAAAAATTTCTGTATTTTTCTTTGTTGATGGTTTATTAAATGAATGTTTATTTGGAGTTTTTTTTTTTTTTTTTTTTTTTTTATACTTCTGCCCCCCCTAACTCCAAGTCCTGGCTCCGTCCCTGCCTTTGGGAGAGGAAGGATGCATACATCAGATGTGAGATACCTTTTCCATCTAAAGTAGTGAAGATGAAATTATAAAGAAAGAAAAGATTTTGTTACTAATGATAAATCACTAATCGCTCTAGTTCTCAACGAAACAGGATTGTAATTTATAGTAGTACACGCAATAGCATATACCTCTGTAGTCTCTTTTTGATGAATGGGGAAACATCAAAGGAATAACTTGGAATTATCATCTGAAGGGTTTCTCCGATGAGAGGGAGGCCCATGGAACCCGGAGGCAGAATTCCATTGCACTTAGGATTTCTGCATTTGTATATCCAGTGAGTAATGCATATTACAAACGATGCTGCCAGACACAACCAAAAGGTTGACATCGCTAGCTTTGACTATGTTCAGTGCAGATATATTAAATTAAGCTGTAACAAATATTGCAATAGTGAGGCAGGTGGTGGATGTATATCAATATATGCAAGTCTTAAGGAAAGAGAGAGTTGTGGGAGAAAGACAAAAGAAAAGCTATAAGGAAACAAGAAGAGTGGTGCCATGAAATGAGTATGCAGGTGAAGGTTAAATAGATCAGCTAAGGGGTAATTTTTGTACCTGTTTGGATTGCTGTACCAGCAAGTATTGTACTAATCTATTAAAAATTAAAATGGAAAGGAGGGAAAATAATAAGACATCATATAAAACCAAAATTATATCCCTATTTGTTCTTTTTAAAGAAATAAATATTAAATTGGTCTAAAAAAAGGAATAGATATTAAATTGATTTCATAAGGGCAACTTGATAATTAAAATTTTTAATGCAAAGTGGAACCCTCGTCACATTTCCCCTCCTCATTTTCCAAGTTTGGAGGAATAATAGTTCCTACCATTTTCAATGAAATTATTTAGGGTTCAAAAATCATCTTCCTTATTGTAATAATTGATCTATTAAAAAAAGAAGAAGAACGGGGTTTGGAGGGATATTTTATCCTTGAAAATCACATAAACCCCTTTTCCCTCCCTTTAAAAGCACATTTAAATAAGTTAATTAGTGGATTACATGCTCCCTATTTTCTTAACATATAAGTCAAATTTTGGGTCAATCAGATGTGATTTACCATTTAATCTATAAACCAATATTTTATGCATAGTTTTTAAATACAAAAATTTGAAATTTGGACATTTAATAGATAACATAGATATTATTTTTTATGACATTGAAATTTGATATGCATGTTAAAAACATGCAATCCAATAGTAAGATTTTCAAAATATTAATCTAATAAAAAGTTATATGAAAATTTAACAGAGGTCCTAAAGGCATTGGTTTAGAAAATATTTTTAAAAAAAAAATTATGAAAAAAAAAAGACTCTTTTGGTGGTTTTTTATATTTCCCATAAAAGTTGTATAACAATTTTTCTAAAATAATTCATTAACAAATGTCCTAAGACACCACTAATAGGACCCAAAAGTTATTAAGTAATCTAACATTACCTAAAGTTACACATATATCTGATGTAATTAGAACCCACTTCTTTCAATTGTAATAATTTGTTCTTTTGGAAGTGTTTTTGTTAGCCAAAAATAACAAAAGATCTAGTAAGTTAAAATTGAAACTGTTTCTCAAAAAAAAAAAACTTATTGCAGTACTAAAATACCACTCACATGAACATTAGGTAATATTTTATTAGAAAAAAAGACCTCACAAAATAATTATTTTTTATGTTAAGTTGTATTTAACTATTAGAACTTTTCCTCAAAAAAAAAAAAAAAAAAAAAATCGTGCCAAAATGCTATACATGATTTACATGGATTTTTATTTTTAAAGTAGGTTATAATTATAAGAACTTATACGATTTTATTTTTTTTAATGATAACTCACTTAGGGGGTAAATTGAAAATGAATAGAAAGTTAATGTTTCAATTGAAATTGTTTTGTATCAGGATTGCTTAAATATGAATGAATGATTATATGTTTCCTCTTCAAAAAAAAAAAATTTGAAATTGTTTTTGAAAAAGTTATTCCTAAATTATAGGAGAAAAATTTTAATTTATTGAAATAACTTCAATAGTATTCTTGGAGTCCCCTTCAACAACGATGGAAGATAGACCGAGGTCTAGAGCAAACCTAAGAGCTTTTTCAGCTGCAATTACTTCAACTGCAGCAACTGAGTAAGGAAAAGAGAATTTCCCTGCCATAGATGCTACCACCTGACCACTGTCATCTCGGATAATGGTGCAACCAAATGCATAATTTTCTTCTTGAAAAATTGACCCATTAAAATTCACTTTAAGTTTCGGCCTGGGTGGGGGTTTCCAGGTGAGTTGTTGAGGAGCTCGATTGGAATGGTCTAAAGTTTTTGGGGGGGGGGGGGGGGGGGGGGGGATGGAACATTGATAATCCCTCCCCTTTACTTTCTCTATCCAAACAAATCATAAAAGAAAATGGGCAATTATTGCCTTTCTGACTAAATTAAACACCCCTAATCCCTCCACTCTACTTAGAGAGGCCTGAGTCTAACCAAAAAGGCAAGAGTAAGAGGCCTATGTCTCACAAATTATAATCAACTAGCTTTTAACCCCATGCATATGCATGGATACACTTAAAAATTGAAAGTTTGGATTTGTGTTAAAAACACAACTGTTTAAACCCCAAATTAAAATATTACGGCTTGGTTGATTTTACTCTAATTTAAATTAAGTGCGGAATAGAGTAAATGCAAGCAAACAAACAATAGAGCTGCTTTAAGTCATATTCAACATATTACTGCAGTAAAATGAAAGCTAAAAGAGTAAGGAAGAGAAATGCAAACACAAGATAATACATCGATGTGTTATTGAAGAAGAAACCGAAGAACTCGGTGAGAAACCACTCTGCCGCCCTCCAAGAGGTAAATTGCCTCAATTAGGTATAAAAAATTCTAGAATTTCATGATAAAACAACACAAAAAATAATGCCTTAGTGATGCAATAATATCACAATTTAACCTCCAAATTTTAGTTGAACTAAAAGTAGCCAAAAATAGATCTTTACCAAGTTTACGCATCATATAGAAAACTAAAAATATAAATTGGCACATAATATGAAAAAATAAGCCTAAATAAATTACAATGCTACATAAGTAAAAATGTATACATAAAGTCTAAACCAAATATTTAAGACGAATATAATATTTTGAAAATTAACAAATCTCTTAACAAGAAAAACAAAGATATTGTGAGAAAATTATGTAAGTTTAATTTTTAAGTCCAATGGAAATAAAAATTTATATTGGCAAATGTGGAGACAAATAATATTTACCCAATTCATTGAATCTGACTCTTGCAATTCTGCATTGAAGTTAGTTTTATGTAGAAAATTGAAAAGTTTTTATGATTCCTACATTTCCCATGACTTTTTAGATCCATCCGTATCAATTCAAAACATGCAAAGTTATAAATGTATATAAATTCTTTGAATTTTATTAATACATTGAAATAAATGCATTTTTCATTGTTTAATAGTTTGATATAAATGTTAAATTTAGATGAGGTGGAAGTTTAGATGAAAAGAATGTCATATAATGTGTCACTTGACAAACCGTTGTATTTTCTTACATGAAGTTTCTGCTTTTATATATAAATAAACAAATATTAATTGATTGATGGATATTAATGATTAATAGATATTTCTCACATATTATTGCCTTTCTGCATATATATATATATATATATATTATATATATATATATATATATTTGATTGATTGACATTTCTCACTAATTATTACCTTATTGAAGACCACAAATTTGGTTGCATGCTTCAGCGTCATAACGCATTTATCTTATTGATATTTCTCACTAATTATTGCCTTATTTGAGACCACAAATTTGGTTGCATGCTTCAGCATCGTAACGCATTAAGTACCTTATTGAGTAAAAGATCTCGCCTTTTGAGTGACAATAAGTATCTTCTTATGTAAAAGATATCTTCTTTTTACGCAAAAGATATCTTATTATCTTTTTTTTTTTTTAATATAATTTCTACTTTAACCTAATCTAAATGTAAATGTGTATGAAATTCTTTCCTAAAGACTCGAATTCCAGCCTTTCCCCTCACAAGCATTTATATGTATGGAGTAACCACCACACCAAGAGTGCGCGGTGGTTTATTTTGTCTTTTTTAACTCCATATATTTTGTCTACACAAGGTCTTATGCCCGAGAAAAGGGGGTTGTAATAAAGTGACGGCTAGTCTAAAATTTAGTCACCTCAAAAATTTTAAGATTAAGGCTTTACTTCTTCTTGTTGTTGTTATCTTTTTTTTATTTTTTTTTATTTTCAATTAATTTTTATTTTTAATTTGGGTCCATTTAGCGGGTGTTCTAGGAAATTCAAAAAAGAAACATATAAAGCAGATTATGTAGTTGTGTTGCATTCACTTTTCTATGTTTTTTTAGTATATGGTTCTCTTACACTCATATTATTTGTAGTCCACTCATATTTTGTTTATATTTGATAAGCCAAAATTGTATTAATCTCTTTGACAAATTAATTAATTAATTATTCAAGTTAATTAACTAGGTCAATTTAACATGCAATAGCGTGGTAGTACAAACAAGTCACCAATTAAACTAAATGCAGCTCAAAATAAATTTGACATGGTGATTTGTTTACAAATGGAGAAAATTTCTGAAGCAAAACCCCACCAAGTGAATATAAGGTCACCACTCTTTAGTATCCACTATTATCAAAACAAGTGGTTACAAGTAAAAGAAATCTCAGTATCCTATACCAACCTACAGTTGAACCCTTATTCCAATACCCAATTTGAATTATATTGTAGCGGCAATCTCTCCTATCAATGAACGAATCCCAATACGTGACTAACCAATGATGCACGGATCCCAGTACATGACTAACACACCAACTTAAGGAAGATGTTGGCTGTAAAGTTCTTCAGTTCATCAACATGAAGATCAAGAAGCTCTTTGGTCACAAAATCCTTGGCGCAAAGACACAATAGTTTCTACAGAGAGAAAGATAAACTAGAGCAATTTCTATCTCCAGTCACAATATGCATGTATGGATACCAAAAAGACCGTTTAACGACTCCAAAAATAATCCTTATATATGTTTGGGGTTGTGAGAAAAAAAACCCTACACAAATACTCAAGGATATGCGTGTAATCAGATCTAAAAATTCTGATTTCGTAATTCTCAATAGATACAGTTTATGTCGAGCTGCTGTCGAGCTTCAACATTAAATCTCGATAGATAAGCTTTTGTTGAGACATCTGTTGAGCTTTGATGAACAACACTTCTTCACTTATTTCTTGGATAGATTTGCATGGTTTTAACACTTGACTTGAACAATATATTTCTTGAAGTCATAAACCACCCTAGATGTACCCTATTACAAGTAAAGTGCATTTTGTCAAAGGAGTAGCCAATTACATCAAATATGTCCCTAAAAATATTAATGCTCACTTTTGAAGAGTGTTACACACACAGAAATATGCAAATTATTCTTAATCTCTCTCTCTCTTAACTTTAATTTATATTGTTAATAGTTTTTATAACACATATATACACCAATTTTTTTTCTTAATCTAATAAGAAGTAAGGGTATTTATTATATTGAATACAACAAACACAATTGTTGAGTTGGCAAAATTATTGATTTTAGTTGGGAAATTTAGAACTTGATTGTTACCAATTAATCAATTTTATGCCGAGTTTTATTTATTAACCAAATATGCATTAAACTTTAGTTCATGGTTAATCAATGCATACAATCAAATAGCCAAAAAAAAAAAAAAAAATAGTTTATTACCACATCAACGAAAACTAATTTTTTATTTTGGCCATTAACTATGTCACTAATTTCCATCCAATAGATAACGACATAGACTAAATTGACACGGCATTTAAATTAAAGGTTAGGGATCAAATTACCACAATTGAAAAGTTAAGAATCAAATTGAAATATAGTGTAAAGGATAGAGAGCAAACACGTAATTTATCCATTAAATAAATAAGTTAAATAGCCGGAAATGTGTGGCTCAGGTACTGATATTCCCTAACAACAATTTGTTGAAGACTGGTTGGTTTAAAACTTGTGTGCCAGCCATGGCTACCTAACTATAAGCTTCATAAACACGTTTATAGGACCTATAGCGGCATTTCACAAACGCCATTAACTTATTTTAAACAATAAAACTTTAGTTGTTAATAGAAATGAGTTTTCCTGGTGCTTTTTCATAACAACTACAAAGCTTTTTTGCTAAGACATATTCTCGACACTACCACCAAAAGGGTGCATTATTCTAGACTCCAGTTAGCTTAATTAGTAAAATATTTTTTCATTGAATAAGAAATTTGGGATCAAACCTCATCTACACTAAATATGAATTAGTGTCTTAGCTTGATGATAGAATAATTATTATGGTGTGGATATCATAGGTCTAAATTTTACCATATGTATCTAAGAAAAACAAGAGTTTTATTTGTTAATTTCCTTTTTTAGCTATTGCTACAAAATCAAAAATCTACCGTGCAGAAGTTAAAACCACATTTATTCAAAATTACTTATATAATGTGTTGAACTTGCATGGTACGAATAAAGAAGTGCTTGTTTCTCCAAAGTTTTAGACCCCTGTAAAACTAGATTGTTTAACCTAGTTATTTAGCTAAGTGATTTTCATATCATGTAAAGAGTGCAGAAAAGTAAATAACACATGATATGACAACTTAGGAAAACCAAACCGGTAAAACATTTGGGGAGAATTTAACCTAGCTATCCTCAAGGTAAAAAGCAAATCCACTAAGAAAGAATTGAAGTTTGTACAATAGAACTTAGACCACTAACATTCTATTACTACCTCGAGTAGAAAACTTACTACCACGACCCCATGATGGCTCTGAGTTCACAGACTACTTCTTTCCTTGATCTGCAACAACCACAAGTTCTCCTACTTGTGAATCTTGATCTTCTTAAATGTTCTTTATGCAGCAACTAAAACGATCACCAAGTTTTTGACATAAATCTTGATATTGATAACCCTAAGCGTGTATGAAGGTAAACACCTCTAGATCTCACAAGAGATTCAACACACATCACAAACAAAAAAACTCTAGAGAACTTTTGGGTACAAACCCTAGATCTACAAAAGAGGTACACTCTTCTCTCTCTGAAAAAGCCTTTTAAAAACGTGCTTAGAATTTCCTTTATATACTAGAAGAGTTAGACCTGAAACCCTAATCCTTAATAGGCATGAACTGTTGTTTAGGCCTTAATTAAGATTTTGCAGATACGACTCTCGATCGATCGAGCCTGTCTCTTGTTCGGTCGAACCAAGTAGTTTCTAAAATCTTCTTTCTGCAGCTTACTTATTTTTTAATCTTGACTTGAATCACCTTAAGCATTGTTTAATAATACCTATAGACTTTAGGATTTATATCTAGACAAGTTTGTGTTCACGATTTGCCAATTGTTCTAAACTTTTAGAATCTAACAGTTTCTTTTATCGAGTATGAGCCCTCCAATAGATGTAGAATGTAGAGCAATTATATATATATATATATATATATATATATATATATATAATTATATATGGGTTTAAATTACACCTAGTGTAATTCTAAGTGATGTTAATGAATTTATATTTGAAAATTCATCGTTGGATTACATGTTCTATATGTTCTAAACATGCATGCCAATTTTTATATCAATCGGATGTTATTTAAAATTCGATCCTTAAACTTATCTTTTATGCATTATTTTATACTACAAAAACTTGAATTCATATAATTGATAGATGACATGACTATTGGTCTTTGATCACCTTGAAATTTTGCAAGTATAGAGAATATACAAAGATAATATAATCCAATGATTGATTTTTCAAAATTCACATCCTATTAAACACATTGATTGGTGTAATACTAGAGTTATACCAAGTGTAACTTGAACCCAACCCATATGTATATAGTCTCTTCTCTTTTTTGTGTATTTGTGAATATATTGCATAAAATAAGATGACATGTATATGCTTGAATTGTCAAAATAGATTATTATAATTTATTATTTTGATAATTTACTAACTTTAACACTTTTATATTCTTACTTAAACTTGGCTAGTTAGTAACTTAGTATCCCTTGAAGAAAAAAAATTTGACTTTGCCACTAATCGTTCGGTTCAATAAAGGCACAAGGCATTGTCTTTAGTTGTTAAATTCTGTAAAGTTGTGAATTATAACTATATTTTATGTTGGCTTTATTCTATGACAAAAAGTGTTATAATTGCTTTAATTTTGTTCCTTGTATTTTGTGGGATTTTATTGTATTGGGCTTAGTATTAAGTTGGTGAAGAATCAAGTTTGAAATGAAAAATCAGTGCATTTTCGAGATTGGCTCACAAGTAGCTCGCGAGAAGAGTATCCCGCTAAAAGGGCACGTGAGAAGCACATGACTGGAAGCTGAAGAGTCGTGCCAAATTGTCAATTTCGCGAGTGTCTTGCGGGTAAAGCCTTCTCACGAAATACCCGCGAAACTCTCTGCTTGACAGATTTTTAAGTGTGACTTTCTTATCTTTCACCCATACTATATATACCATCATTACCCACAAAAGTGTAAGGAGGTCATTCAGAGAGAAAAATCCTAGATAGGTTTTCTATAACACACACACACCTATCTTTTATAGAGAGAGAGAGAGCTATTAATCCTTAGTGAAAAATCATCCTAGCCTCTTCTCCTTTCCTCTCCCATTGTCATACCTTAAGAGGAGATTTGTACCCAAACATAACTCACACCTTTTCAGAGTGTAGAGAGTGTTTTGGAGATTGGGAAGCTTTGGGGATTTGCCAAAAGAAGCCGGTGAGGCTTGGCAGATGCAATCGGGCGTATTGCGGGATCCGGAAAGCTAGAAAAGACATGACTCCGTGAAGTCCGTTGGTAGCAGGAGCTTGGAGGGCTCAAGTACATTGGGTAGACTAGGCTTGGAGGGTCTTTTGTTATTCGTGTACTCTAACTTTATTCTCTAACGGATCAATTTACCGATTGAAGGGCAGCGGAGAGATTTTTCACCGAGTTCTTCGGTTTCCTTTTCGATGACACATCGACGTGTTATCTAATGTTTGCATCTCTCTTCCCTTACTCTTATACTTTACTTTTATTATTTATTGTTCATGTTTATGCATTAGATTAGTATTTGTTGATTGCACTTCATTTACTCTTGTTTCCGTACTTAGATAAGTTAGAGTAAAAGCAATCTAACTGTAATTTTTTATTAATTTGAGGTCTAAACAGCTCTTATATTTTTTAACATAAATCCGAGCTTTTATTTGGTATTAGAGCAGGTACACTTGTTTTGGTTTTATTACCTAAGTGTGATCTTTGACCCCTTGTGTGTTTTGCCATGGATAGTGCTTTGTATGTTTTTATGGATGTTGTTGAGTGTAACATGCTATGTGTTTGTGAAAATGCATCTATGAATGTTAATCCTTAAAATTGTGATGACACGTTACATGAATCTATGGGTGTTGTTGTTGATATTCTAAATGTCAAACTCTTGAAGAAAAAGGTTAAAAAGTTTCATGAGAATTTGAGCAAGTTCACTAGTCAAAAGGATGATTTGATTGCTAAGCTTAATTAATCAAATAAATTGGTTGAAAAGTATAAGAAGCTTGCTAAAAATTCTCTTGAAAAGCTGAAAGAGTTTGAATGTTTGAATATGGACTTGGATGCTAAACTTGTTTTGTCTAACAAATTAGTTGATGAGCTAAAATGTGAAAATGAATCTCTTAAGATGCATGCCAAGTATTTGATTGTTGAACCTATTGCTTAAAAGGATGAAAATATTTGTTGCAATCATGTTGTGGTAACCAATTTTATGCCTATTGTGTGTTCTACCTCAAATGACAAATTGATGTACATTTCTCCACACAAAAGAAATCAAAAGGTGGAGAGAAAGGATCTTAAGCCAAAGCCTCCATTTAGGTCTCAACCTAAGGTTTTGGATGGATCTAAGTTTGTTCCAACTTACCACCATTGTGGTGTGATCGGTCATATAAGACCTCAATGTCCCAAGTTGAAGAGAAAACAAAACCATTTTGCTAGATCCCTCCCTAAAAAACCTAGTGGACCTAAACCCATTATTTGTCACCATTGTGGTGTCATTGGTCATTTTAGACTTCATTGCTCTAAGTTTCAAGCACTTAAAAGAATCAAAAGAAAAGAGAAACTTGAGATTCTTGGAAGTTGTGCTCTGAAAGCTAAACTGGTTTTGGGGGGAAATGGTAAGTTGTTGAAGAAAGTTTTTGATATTCTTACCTCCTTGTCTATGTGCATCTCCAGTTCTCATTATTCCAACCCTCGTCTCACTTCTCATGAGACTCTCATTCCAAACAATTGTTCCGTTTAGGAATGGTTCCAATGGTTGAGCTTATGCTCTTTTGGTCCTTGATCTAATTCTTTCGATCTTTGTAAGACCCTTCATGCATTAAATGCTTTATTGTCATTTATTTGTGCATCTTGCATTTATTTATATGTATTTTTGTGTTTTTGCTTTTGATCTTACTTTTATGCTTTTGTTTTTGTGTGTGTAAAATTCCAAAAAACACATAAAAAGTAAAAAATTGAAAAAAGTTTGATCGTATTTGTTTGAGTACATTTCACATGTGAGTTTGGCCTAGTACTTTCGTACTAATGGCGTAGTGCATTTCCGAGCTTAACTTGTTTTGTATGCACATCTATCTTTGTGAGACAAATCTTGAAATCTATGTGTGATTGTTGTATATTGATCTTCAAGTTTGTCATGAATGATTAGTCAATAGTATTGTTGGTCTTGATACATGCATCGACTTGTGCCTATATCTTTTCCCACGTTTTTATATTTTCGCTTAAAGAGCTTAGCAAAGGTCAAATCTCGAAAAGAGATATTGAGCTGCAAAAGCCGTTACACATACTAGTATTTGACTAGGAAAAAGGGAAAGCGACTTGTATTAAAATGTATGGTGCCTCAAAAAAGCCAAAAGCTTACTCACTTACAAAGTTGAAATATCAAAAGTTCAGGCATCGATCTCAAAATGAGATGTACTTTGTTCGAAAATGATCATATGTTATGTTTTGTAAAGAAGCCAAATGAAAAGTTTCAAAGTTTTGTAATCATTCTTGTGGGAGATCATATATGTTCATTTCTATAATTGAGATAGTCCACTTGACTTAGTACTAGTTGTGTATGACTTGATTAAATTGATCATTGAAGTTTCACTCTAAACTAAGGACTATTCCACATTTGATATACACACATAACACACCACACAAGTTTATTGTTCAATAAATGCTTATTTCATTTGAGTGGTTGTACATGTTCAAATGTGATGTGTGTGTACTCGATCTTATGTAGATCAAACCAAAACGATTTTTGTTCTTTTTGTTTGCTTTTGGAAGAGATTTGTATCACTCATGTTTTTCAAAATTTTTCAAGTTGTTTTTGTGTGAAATACATGTTTTCTGGGTGTTTTTATGACATCTTTTCATGTGTAAGGTCAACTGGGAATTATATGGTCCAATTCTCAAATTTTTCAACCTTGGACAGAGAGTTTCGCGACTGTTTCGCGAATAACTCGCGAGTAAGGCTTACCCGTGAAACTTCCAGCGAAAATTTCCAAATTAGCTTTTTAAAGGGCATTTCATGGGACATTTGTTTTAAACTTTTTCCATCTTCTCCCAAACTCCTATTTTAATGCTTCAACATCAAAACCCAACTAATTTCAAGTGTTTTACATTTCATAAACATCTCTAAGGGAATCTTTAACTCTTTCCATCAATTTTGATCCTTAGATTATATTTTTGGGGATTTTATATTCATAGTTGGGATTTTCTCAAATGGAAGTTGGAGAACTTATTTTTTGTCAATATTTTTTATTGGGCTTTGTTTTAAATAATGATTTGCTTTGGATGTTGGCCCCTTGTGGCAAAAATAACATGTCTTTAAGCAAGATTTTTATATGTTTATGCATTGTTTAACATGCATGTGTAGTGTGTGCACTCTAAATGTTTGATAAAATGCCCAAATGACATTTTGTCATTAGATTATATATTCTTAACATGTATACCAATATTCATGTCAATCAGTTGTTATTTACTATTTGATACATAAAATCATATTTTATTCATTATTTTAAACCACAAAAACTTGGATTTAAACAATTGATTGATGACATGACTATTGATATTTGATTATCTTGAAATTTTGCAAACATGGAAAATGCATAAAGATAATGTAATCCAAATATGGATTTGTTAAAATTCACATTCAATTAAAAAATATTGAGTGATTTAATATTGTTTTAAATTACACCAAATATAACGTGAACCTAAACCTATAAATATATATAAGGTTAGGTTCAAGTTACACCTAATGTAATTCTAAGCAATGTTACACCTTCCAATAACTTGTTCTTGAATTCATATTTTAATAATCACATTGTTGAATTACATAATCTATATTTGCTTAACATGCATACCAATTTTCATGTCAATCGAATGTCATTTTCCATGCGATCAATAAACTCATCTTTTATAAATTATTTTAAGCTACAAAAACTTGAATTTAAACAACTGATTGATAATATGACTATTGATCATTGATCACTTTGAAATTTTGCAAGTATGGAGGGTATATGAATATAGTGTAATCTAACGATAGGTTTGTCAAAATTCGCATCCACTAAAAAGTTATTAAGTGGTGTAATATAAATATAAATATACATATGGTAAAATACTATTTTGGTCCCTAAATTATAACGAAATTTTGTTTTTTGTCCCTAAACTTTAAAAAATTCTTTTTTCATCCCTAAACTTTATAAAGATTTAAAAAAAAAAAAAAGTTAAGAGACGAAAATAGGGATGAAAAAATAACTTTTTTTTAATAGTTTTGGGGATTAAAAATAAACTTTAGGTAAAGTTTAGATACCAAAACAATATTTTAACCCACATATATATAGTAAGTGCTATTGTACCCACATTATTAATCTACACATCCAAAATAACATATTTTATGATTTAAAGTGACAAGTTCTAATGTTTCTGGGTGTATGTATAAAACTGAGTGGCTAGATTAGTATATGTGTATTGAACACTTCTCTCTCTCTCTCTCTCACACATACACATTTTGTTTGTTTGGTTTTTTTTTTTTTTTTTTTTTTTTTTTTTTTTCGTGCTGCGATCACGTGTCAAAAATATTTACTCAAGTTTATCTAAACAATCGACATTGATTCTAAACAAGCGTATCCAAACAAGAGTTCAAATATTCTATCCCATATTTTCTATTTTAATCTATATCCCTTCAATAAACACCTGCCACATACCTATTTACCTAAAATAATATAACCCATTTCCCCGCCACCGCCACCACCTTCAAGCTTCACTGGTACTGGCTGCCAACACCATCAACATCTCCAGTCATGATAAAACTTCCTATTTAATTAAATCTAACCAATCCACACTATCACTCTCAAACACGCCAACCACCATAGCTGAAACCCATGTTTCGTATCATAGCCAAAATCGTCACCATAGCTGAAACCTATGTTTCAAACCCGCTTCTCATTCTTATTTCCATTTCTCTTCCTAGTCTCCTGAATTACTTGTCTGATTTTGCTTATTCATTTTCTTTTTATTTTCATTTCCATTCTCTTTTATTTCCCATTTTTATACTATGACCGAAGCCATTTTGTGCCAGTTCTCTTTGATTTGTTTTGTTGTCTTTGGTTGATTCAATGATTTGGTTTCTTTTTGGTGTTTAGTTATTAGGATTTGACGATATTGGCTTGAGTTTGAAACATGGGTTTCACCTATGGTGGTTGGTGGGTTTGAAAGGAACGGTAAGGATTGGGTTGGATTTAATTACATAAGTGGTTTGGTCATGACCAGCGAACTCATGCAAATCATCAACCCAAAAAATAATAAATTTTATTCAATATTTTTTCTTGACCACCTCAAAAAATTTTGAGCACCATATTTTGAACACCTTGGGGGAAAAAAAAAAAAATCTTTAGCTTACTTTGGAGATGACACCGCCAACCTTCAACAAATTAAAGATCTGCATTTGTGAGCCTTTGACTCTTCCAATTTTTTTCTCTATCTGTTCGTCTTCCTTATTTCTTAATTTCTAGTGTCCTGAGGTTCCTAACTTGCTAAGTTTGGTAGATTTGTTCTTGCTTGTTTTCTTTTATACTACTATTTAAGGGGTTTTTTCTGTTTGGAATCTTCTTTTTTCTTTTAGTTAAAAAATGTCACTATTCCCTTATGTTTAAGTAGAGGTAAAACTAAAGGACAATTTGGTAAAAATATAACTTTAACTCCCACTAAAATATTGGCTAAAAAATAGGGTCATTCTCTCGTTAATTTTCAAATTGTTTTATCTACTTATAAATTAGATTATCAAAATAAAAATTATATATATAAAATAAAAACACAAATTTTTTTTTTTTGCTACAAATAAACATGTAATATTTGTTCTTTTCTTGAAGGTAACGTCATGATACTCCTGGTTGTATTAGTTTTTCTAAATACGTAATATTAATGAGAAAATATTTAAACTTGAATGAAAAATTATGACAATATAAAAAAATAAAAAAAAGAAGCCTCATTCGCATCTTGTGATGAGGCTAGTCTTTACCTACCGATTAAATTGCCCTAAGAATTACCATCATGATCCACGTGTATGGTTTAGATTTACAACCATGGCCCATGTGTTTTAGTTCTAGTAGTTTGCTCTTTCTTTTTTTCTTCTTTTGTTTCTCTTTTATTTTACCACCACAAGTGTGTATGGTATACTGGGATAAGTATGACTTTTCCTGATTCTTCTTTTCTTGATTTTTATTAAATTAATTATATTATTATATAACATATTAATAATATATATAAATATAATAATCTACTTTTAAAATAGATAAAATATATAATATAAAAAATAAAACACTAAAATGTTCAGATCATTATTTAATTAGATTTTTTTAATGCATTTAATTTCAAAAATTTTTTGTCTACTTTAACTTATTAGTATTTTTTTTATATGTTAGTCATTAAGTACTTAATGAATTATAATTTAGTTTTGAATCTAATCTCATAAGTAAGTTAAAAACTATTTGATCTATTCATGATGATATTTCAAAAAATAATACTATATTTTTGGATTCTAATGTTGAGCTATAAAATAATTAACTTATATATTGAATGGTATTTACATTATACTTTAGACTATTATATAAATTATGAATATAATATATATACAAATCTCATTTTTATTTGGTCCCTTCAATGACAAGTTCCAAGTTATGTCATTACTACAATCTTATTCATATAACTTAAGCTTCCTAATGATCACTTTAAAAAAAGTTCTAAAGTCATTACTAACTATATAGATGTTTATTTGGATTCTTTTTTTTTTTTTTTCTTTTACATAGGCTCCAGCCCCTCCTAATTTAAATCTTGAGTCCCCTCCTAATTTAAATCTTGAGTCCGTCCCTAGAGCCGGTATATCCTGCACCCGGCATATGCCGGGTGCAAGATATAATTTTCGCCGTCCCTGAGTAGGAAGTATTGGATTATTTTATTTTAGGTAATAGAAATAAGAAAAGTCAGATTTAATTAAAGGTTAGTTTGGGTAGCGATGAACGCGTCCAACATTCAGCGTTTCCTCATTTTTTTTTCCCAATTGCCCTTTTTTGTTTTTAGGGGACAAGTCACTGTGCGTGCATAGTGTGCGTGCATAGTGTGCGCACTGTGTACGTACTGTTCACATACTTTTCAATAATTTTTTAATTAAAAGTAGATTCTATGGTACTATTTATACATTTAAAAATTATTTTTTATAGTGTTTTCAGCTTTCAATTTTTAATTTTCATCTGTATCTAAATGGACCCTAAATAAGTATTCATGGTAGGAGTTGAGTATAAAAAATAGGACTCTCTCTGAACAATTGTCATAAATCTAATCAAGTCTGTCTAAACAACATTTGTCATATAGATTCCAAACATGCATATCTAAACAACTGTCATAAAATCTAGATATCTACCAAATATCTACCTTTCAAGTTTCAAGAAAAGGATATCTACCTTTCAAACCCACCGACACTGTAGTGGTTCCTGACTCCTGAGCCAACGCCGATTGAGATCAATCCTGCAGCACATGATATTTATTTTAGCATGCACGTTTTCCGCGAGCACCTGATTTTTTAAATATGCTATTTTTTCCTTCTTTTTCAAATTGTGTTGGATTGTTTGCTTTCATTCACTCATTTGATTCAGACCCAGCATAATTTTTTTCTTCTTGTATTAAGTAAGAGAGGAAGACACAGTAATTCCCAGAGTTTTATTTGGGAATGGATCTCTAGAATTATTTTTGTAAATGATTGTGGATTGATTTGGATAAAAGTTTTCCAAATTTTTGTCCACGGTGAGATGTGGACGTTCTGCCGATTGGCATTATAACCCACAAAAGAAAAAAAAAAACATAGGCCATCGAAGTGTGACAAATTCCTACCATTCAGAACTACCTCTACCAGGGTGATTCCTAAAAGTCAACTGCGAATTTATCCACAACATGTATTTCATGAGAACCCGAAATACTTAGCTTTGAGTTTCCTAAATGAATTTAGCCTCCAATTAACAAGACAACTTTTCACCGCTAGCTGGGATGATAAACTATGAGAGGTGGATATTACTTTACAGGAGCTCACCATATTAACATGATTTTTATTTTCGTTAACAATTTTGTAACTCAAAAGATACCTCATAGTATTTAAATAATTATAGTTTAAAAGAATTATAAGAATAAAAAAAATTATTTTCAACCACTTACAATTTGCCCCTTTAACAAGTGATTAAAAATTGTACCGTTAGACTTGTTCTTCAATCACAATACTCAATAAAAATAATAACAAATATGGAAAAAGTTTGTAGAAAAGAATTTCAATACATTTTGTTAAAAAAAGCTTTTGAGTTATATTGCTTCCCCACCCCTTCTAAATTATTCAAAATTCTAAAAACAATGCTTCATCTTCTCACCTAAATGGTAAATCCATAATAAATGTAATTAGTGAGATAAACTACTAGATATATAGGAAGGAGCATTTTCTCTTTACTCTTCCTTTCTCCCTTTTCATACCTTTCACAAAAAGATTCAACCCTTTCAATTATTAGTTTGTCCCTACTCATTTTGTTGATCCTTAATTCATGTCTATTAAGGGTCAGGGTTCAAGTCTCTAGAAAAGTATTTCATACACATATACATTAAATTATGTTAGAGTAGAATTTTTATCTCATATAATAAAAAATTATTGAATTGATAGGAAATACCTAAATTTTGAAACTATAAGAAAGCCAAGAGATGGAAGAGAAAAAAAGATAGTGACAGCTTTAAGGTTTTAGTGCCCTTACATTAAGTAGGTTCTTTTAATTATTATCTATATTATTATTTAAAGGGTTTCCTTGTTTGAATTCTTCATTTTTTAGTTCAAAAATGCCCTTACACCTATGTTTAAGTAGAGACAAAACTAAAGGACAATTCAGTAAAAATATAACTTTAACTCCTACTAAAACATTGCCTAAAAAATATGATCACTCTCTTGATAATTTTCAAATTGCTTTATCCACTTATAAATTAGATTCTTAAAATAAAAATTATATATATATATAATAAAAACACATAGTTTTTTATTTTGGCTAAAATTTATTCACTTATAAATTAAATTTAAATATATATATATATATCAAATAAAAAAACACAATTTTTTTCTTACAAAACCACTAACAAAAAAGAAAAAAAAATTCATCACACGCAAAGTGCATGTAATGAGGTTAGTTTTGTATTAAATATGTAAAAATTTGGGATAAACGGATATGCTTTTCTTTGACAAGATAGTAAGATTCACTCTTTTTTAGTAAGATAATAATATATATTTTTTTAACTTTTAAGTGTTGTAAAAAAGTTAAGAGAGTGTCTGGTTAACACTATAGACAACTAAGTTAATGGCCTCAAGCCCCCAAATATTGAAAAAATACCCCCTCTTTTAAACAATAAAATATATTATATTTATCTCTCACATAATGTGAATTTTAATGAAATTCCTCTCACTTAGAAAAAATAGTTTAAGGCTCCCCTATTGACCAATAAAATGCATTGTCTATTAAAGTTAGTAGGTGAAAAAAAAATTAGGCCCAGTTTCCCAAAACAAATAAAGTAGTTAGACATTTTCTGCCTGATCTTAATTTTTTTTCTTGAGTACTTTTCCTCTTTTCCGGTTAGTATGACACATCAAATATTCATCATGTTAGCGTAGCCCTACACGTGACATTTAGTTTTATACTTTTCCTTTTTGTACTTTTTTTTTTTTTAGTTTAAATTAGTATTGTATTTAATAATACCGTCTTTTTTATATTAATTTATTTAATTTTTTATTAAAAATATGTTAAAATATACTTATACTTAAAAAAAAAAAAAAAAAGTACATAAAAATTAAAAGATAAGAGCTGAAAACTAAACTGTAGGCAAATGAACATGTAGTTGATAAGTTCTTATTTGTACAGTTTTGTTTAATTTTATAAATTAGGTTACATGATCTACAATGGAAAATTTTAATTCAACTAGGATAAAATAAATTTTAAAGTGTGTATAGATATATATATGTATATATATTTAACTAGAAAAAATCTATTTGAATATGAAAAGCTTAAAAAACAACAAAAAAAAAAAAAGAGAAAAATTTAAAAAGTACTTGAATCTAAAAAAGTAACTTTGGATAAATTTTTACTAGTAATAAACAAAGCATAACTGAAAACAGTTCAAAATTAATATTGACAAAATCTTATTTGAGTGGATTAGACATGCCATCAATCAAAAATAAAGTGTTAGCAGAATTTGAATAAAAAAATACAAATAATTTTGCATATCAAAAAGCATGAAAATATATTATAGCTTTTGTTCAATGGCCTATAAACGAAGAAGAAAGACCAAGCACACAGTACTCCAACCAATTTTTAACTTGTAGTGTGGTGTGTTTACTTAGGGGGATAGCCTAAGCCAAGCATGGCAACACCTCTGACACCAAACCCAGCTTACAAATGTATGACTAAGTTGTTCTCACGCGTACTTGTTATAGCTATTTTCCTCGCCATTGTTGAGTCTCAATCAATCATTGAGACCTTACCTGGCTACTCTGGTAGTCTTCCTTTCAAACTTGAAACTGGGTAAGTGTTAAGACTTAAGAGTTTGTACTTCTCTTTCATATCTACTGCCAATTTATCATGTGGTACATAATGGAATATGTGAGAGTGAAAGTTATGGATTTTGTGTCCTACCAGGTACATAGGAGTGGGAGACTTGGATGATGTGCAGCTTTTCTATTACTTCATTGAGTCTGAGAGAAGTCCAAAAGATGATCCACTCTTGCTTTGGCTCACCGCGGGTCCGGGTTGTTCATCTTTTTCTGGCCTAGTATATGAAATAGGTACGTATGAATATTCCCATAAAAGAAAAAGAAGAAAGCCTTGGCATTTCTAGTTGATTAATATTGCCAGATTAGCTTTTAAACGCAATCTGAAACTTCACAAATTTAACATAGTTTTTTGCAAAGTGCATTACCGTTGTCGCACATAATCCATAGACACGTTGACTCATGACCGTAGTACATTTTAAAAATGAATAATAAAAAAAGAAGAAGTTAAATAACACTAAGTAAAAGGTAATCATTTTCTACCCCATTTGTGGAAAATTTTCGCTATCGCCAATGCTACGGTTTCAATATTTCTTAAACAATAACATAATCTTCTTGACTAAAAGTTGATGAATTGTTGTTGATGATAATATCTAAGAAAGCTATTTGGATATTTCAACATTTTAATGACATCGTCATGTGAAGATGAAAGCATGAGTGAGGTCAACATCAATTCGGGCTAGCTAAGAAAATAACGTATTGGAAATAAGATCCTTATAGTTCATAGATAAACTTCACTGATCTCTCGTTTATTAGGGGGGAAAAAATTCACTGATTTTTAAACGAGTATATTGTATTTTTTGGTATTATCAATAATTTTTAGGATAAATTGCAAATTACACCCCTAAAATTTGGAGATGATTGGATTTTACACTTTAAAGTTTGAAAATTTGAACTTTGCTTCATGAAGTTTGGTGTGTTTGGATTTTACACCATAATATTTCAGAATTTGGATTTTACCCTCTAAAGTTTAGGGTTTTTTGGATTTTACATCCCAAATTCTGAAATTTTAGGGTGTAAAATCTAAACACCCCAAAACTTTAAGGAGTAAAATCCAAACACTTCTAAAATATAAGGAGTAAAATCCAAATTCTAAAACGTCAAAATGTAAAATCCAATCACCCCTAAACTTCAAGGGTGTAATTTGCAATTTAATTACCCTAATTTTTAAAGGACAAAACTTAGGTACAATATCTTAGGTGCTATTTTTTAGATTCATCTTTTAAAATTTAGTCATATGGTTACTTAACTAAAAAACACGCTTTCATCCCATGAGAAAAAATTCATTTAATAGAATCTTAAAAGGGAATTTAAGGAACGTTTATTTAAACATTAAAAATGTGTCAAAAGCCAATCTAATTAATTTCCAATGAATATATAGGTTTATAAGAAATTCATTAATGTATATTTAATTGCAAATGACATGACAAGTTTCAACTGATAGCCAAATAGAACCAGACACCGACACCCTCCACTATATTCACCTAGCAAAAAAAGAAAAAAGAAAAAAAGAAAAGCTAAATGATAAATCAAATGAACTTATTTTAGAATAGATTAACCATTACATATTTAAAGGTGTACTTAATTAGTGCTACAACATTTAAAATTTTAAACAATCAATGTGACACTAGGTAAATTTCTAAATTTAGGAAATAAAGTCTTAACCGTGAAATTGACTCTTTCTATTTTATGAATTTCACATATAGTTTACAATTTTGGAGGATTTTGACCCATAATTTGAAACTAGCTTATAATCTTATGCATATGCATAAGGTACATTTACAAATAAGTATAACTAAATTCATATTAAAATTTACCAAGTTTATATATAATGTTTGTATATTTTTATATAAAAAAATAATTTAAATTACAATTCATGAAATTCTCAATTTTAATTTGTCCAAACACTATTGTATAATAATAATAATAATAATAATAATCAATGATGGTGATTTCTTTTAAGGTTTATTAATTTTGATTCTATGAATTTCACACTTAATAACTCATTCAACACAAAAAATTAAGAAAATTAAATTGGACTCCTTGATTTTTGAAGTGTGGTAAATAGTTGTATCAAAATTAAGAAAACTAGATGAAATACATAACATAAAATTAGACTCCAATTCGAGATCTAATGAATTTTCTCTTAGCTTTGACTTTATATATATATATATATATATATATATATATATATAGAGAGAGAGAGAGAGAGAGAGAGAGAGAGAGAGAGAGAGAGAGAGATGATTAGTCTTGTTATGATTTTCATGTCATTATCAAAGCTAGCTTGTCCCAACCGATTCTAAAATTCAACCCATGGAAAACCAACACAAATTTTTGGGTTTATAGGTTTTGTTATATTGGTGAGTTGGATGTGCAACCTGAGGCCTCAAGGAATTTGAGGAAAAAAAAAAAAAAGCTTGGGCCTCTTAGTATCGTTGGGCCAAGAGATGATTGGTAAATTCTTTATATACTCTCTCCTTAAGAGCACCTCCAGCAGCTTCTCTATATTTTTGTATTGTTTGTACAGTGACATTTACTTTTACCTATTTATTTTTTCAAATTCATCTTCCAACAGATTCTCTATCCTTTCTCTATCTCATTTAAATATAATTTCTTTATTTATTACTTATTCTTTTTTTAACAACTACACATCTTCCAACATTTTTTTATTCAATAACTGATTATTATAATAGCTAAAAATGCTTGAAGTGTGAACATGAAACGCTACAGTGTTCTCTACTTGTAGAGAAGCACTGTAACAATTCTAAAAAAAAATGGAGATGGAGAAGTTGTTGGAGTGGGTTTTTGGGGTGTTTTCTCTCTAAAATTGGCTTTAAAGAAGTTATTGGAGATGCTCTAATCAGAGATTTGATTGGTTCCATACTTTCTTGTAGGTCCACTGTCATTTGACTTTGACAATTCCAGTAGGGATTCACCCACATTTAAATTGAATCCATTCTCATGGACAAAGGTTTGAGATTTTGGTTTCCTTGTTTTCTATATTTTAAAGGCTAATTATGTGGTTGATATATGCTTTGAAAATTGATGACGATTCTTTTCTAGGTTGCGAACATAATATTTGTTGATGTACCTGTTGGCACTGGATTCTCATATGCGAGAAGTTGGGAAGGATACAACATCACTGATACCATATCAGCAACACAAACCTATTCTTTTCTCAGGAAGGTGAATTTAACATTTGTTCACTTTGTTGTATGAGAGAAAAAACTCATATATAGGGGAAAATATTTTGTTT
Organism: Castanea mollissima; assembly: GCA_014183005.1. Classification (NCBI taxonomy): domain Eukaryota; kingdom Viridiplantae; phylum Streptophyta; class Magnoliopsida; order Fagales; family Fagaceae; genus Castanea; species Castanea mollissima. The sequence continues at coordinate 1,466,629 of JACAVU010000011.1, forward strand.
CGGAAAACAAAAAGAGCACTCACTGACTCAAGTGAAAATTATTTGGCAGAATACATAATATTATTAATTGTTTAATATTTTAGTTGACTTTTGTATTTATATTGGTAGAACAATGAGAGTAATGTTTCGAAAAAGAGTTTCAACTTATGGTACCCACTCTTGATAACAATTTTTTATCATTAGACTAAGACACCAATCGGTTTTTGGTGTAAGCGAAAATTGAATCTTAAATCTTTTATTCAACTATAAAAAATTTTACTATCCAATTGTGTGAATATTTTAAATATGCTAGAATGATTGGTAAGAGAGTCTCTGAATACTAGCAATCAATAATTCTATGACAGTAACTTACTCATATTTTTTTAATACAATTGTCACGTCATAGTTGCAATTTTTGTTTTCTTTATCTATTTTAATATTTATTATACATTCAACTTTATTTAAATAATCATTTTATATTATTTTTATTATTATTATTATCTTCATAGAGAGAGAGAATTTGATGAGGCAGAGGTAAGAGAAAAAAAAAATTATCATAATAATATAAAAAGTTACAGTAACCTATTTATATGGCTATTGTAACTTTGCAAATTTACATGTTTTTAACTTCCTGGAGACTTCGGCCTTTACTCCCCATACCCCAAAAACTCTTATACTTGTAGAGTGATAATTGCATCAAAGATGTGCAGTGATAAATTGAGACATTTTTCTAGTTTGTATTGTATGGTGCAAATACTCTTATAGTTTTAAAATACAAAAATCACCCATAAAATGTGGGCTAAACCCAGTTTGGGTTTCGATTTCTATCATGCATGATTAGAGTCTATGCATTAGCATTGCCAATTTTTTTTTTAACACAAAATCCTAGTTTAAGAAACTATTTTCTTTTATTTTGCTTACTTTGAAGTAGAACTCACATCAAACTATTAAATTATCAATATATATATAATAAAATCACATCTAATTCATCATTTCTGATTTTATTTTATTAAAATATTTTCTTCTTGATTTTTAAATTTCTTTTGGAGTCTCTCGCTCTCTTTCTCTCCACCCTTTATGCTTCACCACACTTGGCATAGGCATAGCCACCTCACTATTTCTAATAAGTTCTCAGTTCCCTTTGCCTTTGTGGCCATCCACCCACCACACCAGTGACATCATATATGTGAATTTTCAATCTGACACAACCATGGGCCACCTCATCGTTGTTGTAGGAGGGGAGGACACTGATCATGACCGTGCTCGAGAACTTGGTTTAACCCAATACTACTGCTAGAATGAATTTGTTTTCGTTATAATTGGATGAAAATTTGGGCTTTTTGGTTATTCGATGATTTGTGGATGTAGATTAGAGTGTTGTTTTCTTGTTGTTCTAGGTATATATTTAAATGAGCTTTGGAGAGAGATTACAAAGGAGCCAAAATGTTAGTTATTTTTAAATAGGCATGCTAGACATTTTTGTTATTGTGTTGTTACTTGTAAATCTATGTCATTTTATTAGGATAAGAGTCTTATAACTTAATTGACACATATTTATGCACAAAATAGTTAGGGGTTTAGGTAAGAAAAAGTTCCCTATAGAGTCAACAGCATGTTGTACTTATTTCCAAAAAAAAATCATTCTATTGGGTTTGCTAGGCATATTTTAGTTGGAATAAATTATTGGGTTTAAGGTATCTTTAATACTCAACCTTGTGACTCAATTCAAGGAGTTTAAACATTCAAATGCTAATGCCAAAATTTATTTGATCTTCTGGGTTGTGACACAGTGGCTTTGGGCTCATCCAGCATTCCACAAAAATCAACTCTACATTGCTGGTGATTCTTATTCGGGAATACTTGTCCCAATTATTGTTCAGAAAATATCCGATGGTAACTTCTGTGAATGAAGATTCTTATCATTACTAATATTAGCATAATGACTGTTATATAAATTATATTTTTCACCTTAGACTAATATCATCAATTTTAACATCTCTCCTAAACTTTAAATTTGAGTATTTAATCCTCTAAGTTGTAGGTTTTAGTTTGTGTGTGTGTATATCATTAGCTTATTGATTTATAAGGTGTTTTAAAAATTATAATTTTGATGAATTTGGAAATTTGGAATTCAATTTACACATAATATGCGATTTGTAATAATTTATTGAAAAAATAGTTTAAATAATTGATGAAAACCTACTTTTGAACAAGAGATGAAATATTTAATCTCAACCAAGCAATCAAACCTGACCCAACTCAACCCATGTGGGTTGGGTTAAGTTGGTATCTACATCTGTGATGGGTTAAGACTATCTCGACCCGATAAGGTCAAGTTGGGTTGAAAAAAATGTCCAACCTAACTCAATCGAATCTTTGCACACCTCTACTTATTACATTGTCATATGAAATACAATCAACCCATGTGGGTTGTTGTTGCTATTTATGAGTGTGGCTTCTGTCCAGTGTCTTGTGACATTAGACCCGCTTCAATCATGACACATGCCCGAAAATAGACACGAGTTATGATCATAGCAGGTGCAGTGCACTAGGTGCAATACTAGACAGAAGCTGCGCTCGTTATTTATAATCAAGTAGTATGCAACTATCCCCTCAAAAAAAAAAAAAAAAAAAAAGAAAAGAAAAGAAAAGAAAAAGTAGTATGCAACTATGCATGTGGAAGTTAAGATTAAATTTGATGGATATTTGTGAGACTCTGTAGTGAGACAACGCAATGTGATGATAAATATTAAATGATGTGCTAAAAGGCTGTTTGATCGACAACTCAACACGCCCTAAATCAAAACCTGGGCATATTCTTTTTCTTCGCCACAACAACCAAAACCGATCCAACTCGGAAAGGTCAATTTGGTTTCCTGTGAGGAATTGTTTGCTGAATTTGTATTTTCCATTAAGTTCAAGCCAATACCTATTTGGCATATGCCAGTACCAAAATTTGATGGCACAAATAAAGTTTAATAAGGACGTTGCAAATGATAATGTAATTTAAGGCGGAAAAATTTCCAATGTAATTGTAGTCACAAGTCATATAATTCCATCTATTTGATAAATTGAAAGGTTATGTGTATTACATTTTATTACTACGTTTGAAGTATGTATTACCTCTTTTTCACTTATGAAGCATGGTTTTTCTAAGGTAACGAAGCTGGAGTTAAGCCAGCTATGAATCTCCAAGTAAGTACTTACTTTAGAATTGAGAAAATTTAAATTTATTTTAGATAATTCATGTTCATAAATGCCTTGTAGTTTTAGAGTTTTGTTGAAGTAAATTTTCTTTGAATTGGATACAGGGATATGTGCTTGGTAACCCAGCCACAACCCCACATGATGACTACAACTCCAGAATCCCCTTTGCTTACATGAAGGCACTTATATCACAGGAACAATTTGAGGTGTTTTTGCTAGCTTATATATACTCTACTATGAAATTCAATTGAGCTCTCAATGCAAAAGGGTTAACCGAATCAAATTCCTTGGTGTTTGTGTGTTTTTTTCTCTTAATATCAAGTCAACCAAAACGAATTGCAAGGGCGAGTATATAAATGTTGATCCAAACAATACACTATGCGTAAATGATCTTCATACAGTGACAGATGTGAGTGAGCTCTCAACCACTTCTAACTTCTAGGGCTTTATAATTTGAGTTCTCTTTACCAAATTTTATAGGAATTGACATTGATTTATCATTTGAATTTTCAGTGCACCCAAAAAATATATAGCTCACATATATTGGAACCTACATGTAGTTTGACATCCCCAAAACCAGTGGGATCAAAGTTGGATGCAAGCCTTCTCGGAGAGGATGCTATTCATCTCCTTTCTCTTACTCAAGTTCCTGAACCATGGTGCCGGGTAAATATTTGTTCGTGTGTGGGGATCATAATTGTAAGCATGTACAATTTTGGCTAATTTTTACCAGCTTTCTGTTTTTGTAGAGTTATAACTATATACTCTCTTACGTTTGGGCCAATAAAGAAACTGTTCAAAGGGCTCTTCACATTAGGGAGGTATGACAATTCTACCAAAAATAATAATAGGTATCAAGATTATGAATATTTTTACCAAAAATTTCAAGCATGACAACCAGGGGACCATAAGGGAGTGGGTAAGGTGCAATACAAGTTTATCTTACACAGATGATGTCTTTTCTACTCTTAAATACCATCAAAACTTCATCAAGAAAGGGTATCGTATTTTGATTTACAGGTAATTTCCTTATTTTATAACCTAATTTACATAAATGGAGATGGTTTATTTCATAGATAAGATTTTCCTTTCTATATCTAACAATGAAAATGCTGTTATTTAAAGTAAATGATTTGACATTGAATAGATCTTTAGATTTATAATATCTAATCTAATAATGAAATGTATGCATTTCAAAAGAAAAATATTTTAATACTCATCGGTCATAGAAAGAAACTTCACTAAAAAGTGATTTCCATTAACTACAAGAGGTAACACAATCAATTGGGAATCACATCTCTAGAAACTAATTCGAATATCTCATACTTATCATTTTCATTCCCTTGAAATCAGAGACTTCACTGATTTTTGTTTCTTTTGTCTGAACACAGTGGTGATCATGACATGGTTATTCCACACATCTCTACATATGCATGGATAGAGTCTCTAAATTTGACAATTGCCACTGATTGGGAGCCATGGTTTGTTGATGGACAAATTGCAGGGTTGGTTTCCACTTGAACCTTTTATAATCTCAGCCACCTACTTTTTTTCTAAAGCCATAAGTTGAAGTATATCAAGTTGTTTTCAATCCTAAACTTCATTATTATCTCATATCCATTACAATTTGTAGGTACACGATGTTATCTTATTATAAAGAAAGTCAGTTGACATATGCAACTGTAAAGGCAAGAATGATATTCCAATCAATATATACTTTTTCTCTAATGATGTACCCAAGTAATTACAAAAGCTAACTCCATTATATGCCTTGCTTTTGTGTAGGGAGCGGGCCACACTGCTCCAGAGTACAAGCCTAAGGAATGTTTTGCCATGGTTAATAGGTGGTTTGCTCACTATCCTCTCTAGTCCGTAGTGTTCTTGCCCATTTATGTAAGAGAGATCGAGCACTTGTTCAGTAAAATCGTTTTAGTATTATTGGTGTAATCAATAAAAGAGCAATGAAACTCGACAGCTTTAACATCTTTGATTTATGTATCTTTTATAGATTTTCTTTTTCCTACTTATTCTTGAAATGTAAATTTTGGTAATATCCAGCTATTGATTTAGTAAGAGTTATATTTTTAAAATGTTTTTGCTCTGTTTGTTTCAACTTAAATTTTTTTAAAAAAATGAGTAATTTTTCAAAAAGTATTTAAAATTTTTTTTTTGTTACTACAAAATCTAGCATAAACTATTGGTCCGAATATTTAGATCACATCTTTATATGGCTCAAAATAAAATATTAAGATATTTCAAAACAAAACACAGCACATTTGGTATTTTATTAATAATGAAGAATAAACATCTATCAAGAATAAAATATTTATTTTAGTAGCTAAAGTATGTGAGAGAGAAAGTTCTAGCCATCTATGATAAACTCATAATAACATTGTTTGCTATTAAAAAAAGGCGTAAATGCACTTTTTGTCCCTAGATTTTGACATTTTTCTATTTTAGTCTCTACATTTTATTTTTACCACTTTTAGTCCCTAAACCAATTAGCGTGTCTCATATTAATCATTTCCGTCAGCCAACTAGTGGAAAAGGCTGACATGGTTGACAGAGCAAAAAAAAAATATATAAAATGCCATGTCAGCATCTAATTTTCTTTTTTAAATGATTTATCAATTTTAACTAAATAAAAAAAGAAAAAAAATTAAAAACAATAAATTCATCAATTTAGATCTAATTCATCCTGAACAAGAACACATTAAACATCAACACAAGAATGTAAGAACACAAGCCCAGAACCAAACACTAACTCAAAACACTGAGAATGAGAAAAAATAGAAAAGTCAAATCCAAAAAATCATACACAAACCCATCAAGAACACACAAGAGCACAAACTCAAAAAAATCATACAAACCTAGAAATCAAACACAGAAAAATCAAATCCACATCATATTAAACATGAACACATTAAACATTTGAACAAGAAGACAAACCCAAAATATTTAAAACCCAAAAAATTAGCATTGATTCCACATCAACACAAAATTAAACAAGAACAAATCCGAAAAATCAAACCTCCACACCACGAAAGCATCAAACACAAAACTCAAAACCAAAATTGTTGACCCCTAAACACAAAAACACTAAACTCTAAACCCAAAATTTCCGGCACCAAAGAAAATAGAAGAAAAGAAAGAGTATGATTCTCTTATCTTTCCGAGAGACCAACACAAAACTCAACGATTTGAAACCAACGATCAACGACCCACCGATCTGAAACTCAACTCAAACCACCGATTTGAAACGTCCAAACCCTCCAAACCCACCGATTTGAAACCTCCAAACCCACTTACCATACACAATAACAACTTATTTATAACATTTTAGAAATAAAAATTAGAATCTCCTCCTTAGAAAAGCTTGCACCGATCCAACCACCCCACCACAAACGCCGCCAGCCACCCGGCCACAAATGCCGTTACACACCATCAGAGACACTACCATCGCCACCGTCCAGCCTATTTGTCCATCCTCCACATCAACATCAAATCAGATGGTGCCAAACACGGTGCTTGAGAGAGCAAAGCTTCTTAAGAAAAGAGGAACACCGAAGAGTTTGGACTGGAAGCAAGAAAGGAAGTTTAAGAGCAAACTCTTATGGGTCAAAAAGTAATTATGTTGTTGGCTTTAAGTGTTTTGAGAGTAAATAGTTAATGTTTGTTGATGTGTTCTTTGTGTTTTTAAATTTGAGTTTGTGTTTGATTCTGAGTTTGTGTTCTTAAGTTCTTGTGTTGATGTTTAATGTGTTCTTGTTTAGATGAATTAGATCTAAATTGATGAATTTATTGTTTTTAATTCTATTTTTTCTTTTTTTAGTTAGTTAAAATTGATAAATTATTTTAAAAAGAAAATTAGATGTTGATGTGGCATTTTATATTATTTTTTTATTTGCTCCGTCAGCCACATCAGACTTTTCTGCTAGTTGGCTGACGGAAAGAACTAAAATGAGACGTGCTAATTGGTTTAGGAGCTAGAAGTGGCAAAAATAAAATGTAGGGACTAAAATGGAAAAAACGCCAAAATGTAAGGACTAAAAGTGCATTTACGCCTTAAAAAAATGCAAGTGTTATTAGATACCGAATATGAATATCTAGGCTTTAGGTTCAAGAAATAGAATTTGGGCCTCCCTCTCTCTAGTCTTGGCCCTTAACCAAAATCTAACACAAATAGCATCACAAATAAAACTGAAAAAACCACGTGTAAGCTCAAACAAACCCTCAAAATTTAATAAAAACTTTACAAAATATTTATATAGTGTTGGTACTAGTGGGGTAACAGTGGGTGAGCAATGGAGTCAGTGAGTGGACCATGTGCTTGAAAATTTTATATATTGTATTAATTCTAACTATTTATAATTTTTCTTGAGAAAACTAACTATTTCTAATTAATACAGTATTCCAACTTTACTTAGTGACAACAATTAGTCCTTTTGTGAGATAATATAAACGCAATTCTTATTTGATTTGTGTCGCTGTATTTTTTAATAGATGATTGCATTGTAATGTATTAAGAAACAATAATTTTGTTATGTATATTTGTTCATAGTTTGTTAATACTAAATGAATGCTTATTTGGAGTTTTATAAATAAATAAATAAAAATTACTTATACTCCTGTCATCTTCACTTGGAATCCTAGTTCCATTCCTAGTAGTGTAATACTACATGTTTATGATATGTAAGGTGAGCAATGCTATGGATACCACTACAAAAAAAAAAAAAAAAAACTGGACTGTTGCGGTGGGCCAAAACCGTTGCAAGAGCCCAAAAAACCACCCCTAAAAGTCCATTTGGCCTATTGCAGCAGTTCTACCTGCCAGCATTGAGGTGCCGCAATAGCGCTATTGTGACGATAACAAAAAATGCCGCTATAAATGCACCTTTTAGTGGGATTTTTGATATTTTGCAGGGGGCAGAAAACCGTCGCCATATGAGGTTAAAATTCGTGTCAATTGACTTTTAGCGGTAGGTTATGGTGTCCACCATTGGTGGCGGGCAAAAGCCGCCGCTATAGGGAATCAATTAAAACGGATTAATTGCAGTTTTGGCAGAAGGAAGAAACGCCACTATATGTGTAAACCTTTTAGCGGCAAGCAAAAACTGCACTATAGGGCTTCATGTAAATCATAATATATGCACCTTTAGCGACGCTTTTTGACCGCCACTATAGGTTCCTTTTTTTTTTTCCCAGTAGGTTTTAAAACTACTATTTTTTTTTTAACAGACTTATTACAAAAAACCTGTAATAGTTTTAGCTCTACTAACACAATACCACAAATGTAACTAATTAACAACACCACAAATGTCTCCAAACTAACGTAATATTAACATTAAAATATATTATCAAATACATATAACATTGTCTATGTATATTACGTTAGTTTGGAGACATTTGTGGTGTTGTTAATTATCAACACAATATGCCCTTGGTACATTTGTCCAATATCAACACCACAATTATCAACACTTTTGCCAAAAAGATGCCCTTGGTACACTTTTGCAAGAAGAACCAGTAGTCCCAACTCCACTCCTGCTGGTAATAGTATACTTAGTACTGGTCATTCGTTCTGGCTTAACATTGGGAGGTATGGTTGGAGGTGGTGGGGGCAAAGGTGGTGACAGCCCACCAGCTTCCTTAGAACCACCTTATTTCTCCATCTAGGCTAGGGTCTTGCATGCCAAATTTGCAAGAAAATAATAATCAGGAAAAGAATTCAAATATGTTATGCCAATAATAAGAATTTGAGTAAATTGTCAAAATTTCCTTAATTGTACACGCCAAAAGCTACCTCCAGTTAGAAGCTAGGGCACAAAAGCAAAACAAGAAAATAGCACCGAAAGAAGAATCATAAGTTTTCAGTTTAGTATAACACAGATTTATTCACTCTACTTAATATTAACCATATCTTTTCCTTTTTCCAATGCTGGTTGACCCTAACAAACAACACAACAATCAAGTGAAAAATAATATTCATATTCATACTTAGAACCACCAAGGGCCATTGGTAGAAAGCATATGATCTTTTATCTGATGGCATTGTAAAATCAAAACCCCACATACACATGAAACAATTTCTATAGATTTCTTTTTTCTTTTTCAACATTGATAAGTTCTTAATGTGGAGGGCTATAATTTTCATGTTCAAACACCATAGTTTTGTTCTTATAAGGCTTCAAGAAATAAGATTTTAAGTTCATGTGTTAAAGTCATGCAAGTCTGTCCAAGAAACAAGTGAAAAAATGCTGATTCATTAAACCTCGACAGCTGTATCTATCGAGCTTTACAAAATTCAGATTTTCAGATCTGATTTTCGGCCCATGCTTATGTATTTGTGTAGGGTTTCTTTTCTCATAACCCTAGACATATATAAGGCTTATTTTAAAGGTCGTCACATAAGAGAATACAAGGAGAATACATGCAAAAGGTGACTAATGCCTTATTTTCTCTGAAAGAAGTTTCTGCGTCTTTATGCCTTTGGGTTTCATAACCAAGTGCTTCTTAATCTTTATTGTTGATGAAGTGAAGAACTTTACAGCCAACATTCTTCTTCCTCAAGTTGGGGAGTGAGTCACGTACTGTAATTCGTGCAAATGAGTTAGTCATGTACTGGGATCCGTGCATCAATAGGTGGCATTCATATATTGAAGAGCTCAGAGGTTCTGAAGTGGTAGAAGATTTTTGTTGTAAGTTCATTTACGGGGTTTGTAGAGTCTAAGGACAAATGTTTTATACTAGATCTGAAACTTCTCTTTACTATAGTGAATTGCTTTTCGGAAAGGTTTCTCCCTAGGTTTTTTACTATGAAACTAATTTGTTTCATTAGTTTTCTTGAGTCATCATATCTTGTCTTGTTTAACTCTCTGTTGTGCATGATTTTGACATGATATTGATGTTTGTTTGTTTTAACAAATTTTATACATAATAAATCTAATTAACAACTTAGATTTAAAACTTGTTAATTCTATTAACCGGGTCTAAATTTCCAACCAGTGGTATCAGAGCGGGTACACTCTGATTGGATTAATTTCCTTGAGTGTGATCCTTGACCCCCATTGTCATGGATCATGGACAATCTCTTTTAATTCCTCATTTATTTGATGACACTAATTATGCGTACTGGAAAGCTCGTATAAAAGTTTTTTTGCAGGTCCTAGGTGAACAAGTACGACAAGCTGTTGAAGTTGGTTGGATTAAGCCAAAGGAAGCGTTAGTGGATTGAGATGAAGTAACAATCAAAACGGAAAATTTCAACAGTAGGGCTTTGAATGCTTTGTTTTGTGGGGTGACCAACGAAGAATTCAAGAAAATATTATCCACGGAAGTTGCCAAGGAAGCATGGACCATTCTTGAGACCACTTATGAAGGTACCAAGGCAGTAAAGACTGTGAAGCATCAAGACTCACTAGTAGTTTTGAAGAAATAAGGATGGAAGAGGATGAGACCTTTGATGAGTTCTATGCTAAACTCAAGGATATTGTGAATTCTACCTTCAACCTTGGATAATCTATAGCAGAATCCAAAATTGTTAGGAAAATCCTTAGGTCCTTACTTGAAAGATTCCATGCCAAGATCTCTGCCACTGAAGAAGTGAAGGACATTGATCAACTTCCTTTGATTGAGCTTATAGGAAACCTTCAAACCTATGAGATGGGATTAGGATCAATGGGAAAAGGTGGAAAGAGTAAAAACTTGGCTCTTAAAGGTATAGATGAAGAGATTAAGGACTCTGAAGATGAAGATGAAAGTGAAGATAAAGATGATGATGATGATGAGGATCTAACCTTTATAACTAATGAGATTATCAAGCTTCTTCAATTTAGGAAAAAGGATATGGGCAAACCTCCTAGGAAATCTAAATCCTCAAGGAAGGGCAAGAATGAGAAACCTCTCATCCAATTCCATGATTGCAAAGGTTTTAGTTATATAAGGATAGAGTGCTCAAACTACCTTATGAAGGAAAAAACCAAGAAGTCAAAAGATAAAGCATTGGTTACTACTTGGAGTGATACTGAGAATGACTCTTTTGATGAGTATGTGGATGAATGTGGTCATGTTATGGCGTTTGCTACCACAATCGATAAGGTGATTATGTAGAGTGCTAGTGACAGAGAGGATTCTTTTGATGATGAAGTACCCAAGAAGTTGACCCTTTAGGAAGCCTATGATACACTATGCACTGAATTCATAAAATCTTAAAAGACTTCTTATCTTTGTAGAAAAGAGCTTAATGAGGAAAAAATTGAAAAAAGTTGATCTGTTAGTCAAACTAGATGAAACTACAAGGTTAGTTGAGACTCTTGTTGTGGAGAACACTTCATTTGAAGAGAATGTCAAGAATCTTGAGGTAGAGCTTAGTCAAGCTAGAACTCAAATAGAGAGGATGTCTAGTGCAAAACTTGATGAGGTATTGAGTGCTCAAAAGCCTAGTTCTGATAAGACTGGCTTAGAAAATGTTGTTTCCTTTGGCCCCTCCTCTTCCAAGGCTTCTAGATCAAGGTGATAAAGGTATGAAATCCAAAATTGATTTGGTGAATTCTAAATCCTTTGTTAAACCTAATGTTTGTCATAGGTTACCTCTCAAGGACCTACACCCTTGTTTGGAGAGTTATTAAAAGCCTTTAGCTTTTTAACTCAATTTCAAGAGAATCTTAATTCTTCTATGTCCTTTAGTAGACATACTAGAACATGTGCCTTTAAATCTTTACGGCCAAAGACTCGTGTTGTGTGGGTGAGAAAGGAGCCTAAGACTGAATTGTCTTTTCTGTTTGTCCTCTGCTTTAATTCTTTCTATCTAAAGTATGACTCTCTTTGCTTGATTTCTTATCTGCTTTTGAAATCATGCTTTCATACATTTGCATTTTTCTATCATGCTTTCATGCATTTGCATCTTTCTTTCATGCCTTCATGATTGTTTGTCTGTTTTTGTTTGATTTTTTAGTCTTTATTTTATTGTTTAGTCTTTATTTTGTTGGTTTTCAAAATAAAAGAGAAAAATCAGAAAAATACAAAAACAATGTGTGTATTTTATGTAAAATGATGGTTGATTGCTATTTAGCGTTTTTTTGCCAATTGCTTTTTTTTTTTTTTAACTTTTTGTATCAGTTTTTTTTATTAGTATAACTTTTAAGATTTTTGGTAATAAACTAATTTTTAACTTTTTGTCACATATGTAAAATAAAGTTCATTAAAAATTATATCTTTTGATAAACGTGGTGCAAATAAGCTACTAGATATAAACAATTCTCAAATGGACACTTACTGAACTACATAACACAATATTTAATAAAATTACATTTTTACTGTATATACATACATAGAATTAAATCAATTTATAAATTTTATTTCCTTTTTTTGTGCGAATTTTATTTCCTTGTTAGTAAAACATGAATTGTCAAAATAGATTATTGTTTAGATAAGTTATTAACTGTAACATTTTTCATACTCCTACATAACCTTGGCCGGTTGATCACCCTTAAAAAAATTCTTGTTGCCACTATTACTAGTTAGGTTCAACATACGCATTACATCGATTTTAGTTGTTAAATTCAAAGCATAAGTTCTGTGGAATTTTAAAATCTACTCATCATTTAGTTTGGTGGTCATTTTTAGGTCGTTTCGCTAAGTAGTCATTCTTTCAGCTATTTACAACCAAATAACGATTGCTCTAGATTCCTGAAAATTATTAAAGATTACCCTAAACCCACCAACATATATATATATATATATTTTAGTATGAGGCATAGGTATAGTTGGCTTGCAGTTTCCCCTCACATTATTCATCTGTAATATGATAGACTATATGCTACAACTTACGACATGTGCTTCTCATGTTCATTTAGGATGAATGCACGGGGACCGGACGGAACACAACCAACTTTTTATCAACATTATCGGCAAAATATTCAAGATGATGTGATAGATGCTGTCTTGCACTGTTTGAACACCGGGAAAATCTTTACAAGTTTGAACCATACCTATATTACTCTTATTCCCAAAGCTAAATGTCCTAAGAAAGTTTTGATTTTAGACCTATAGCTCTTTGTAATATTTTTTATAAAATTATTTCAAAGGTGTTAGCAAATAGGTTAAAAAAAATATTGCAACAAATTATTTTTGAGTTTCAAAGTGCTTTCCAGGTTGACAAAGCTATCTTAGATAATATTTTAGTAGCTTTTGAAACCTTACACCATATGAAAGCAAAGAAAACAGGAAAAACAGGTTTTATGGCTATGAAGTTAGACATAAGTAAGGCTTATGATAGGGTGGAGTGGCTTTTTCTTGTAAAAATTATGGAGAGGAAGGAGTTTCATGAAAAATGGATTGGGTGGGTGTATGAGTGTATTAGCTCAGTCTCTTTCTCTATTATGGTAAATGGGGAACCAATGGGTAACATTATACCGACAAGGGGGTTGAGACAAGGGGATTCTCTATCGCCTTACCTTTTTCTTTTATGCTTAGAAGGTATGACTGGTTTGATAAATATTGCTGTTAATGAAGGGAATATTCGGGGTTACTCTCTTTGTAGGGGTGGACCGAAAATTTCGCACATGTTTTTTGCAAATGATATCCTCCTATTTTGTCAAGCAAAATTGGAAGAGATAAAAACCATCCAAAACATTTTGAAGGTTTATGAAAAAGCTTTGGGCCAACAAATAAATATGGAAAAGACAACTCTATGTTTTAGCAAATCAGTGATCAAGTCAACAAAAACTTAATAAAAGATCTTCTTTGTGTTCCAGAGATAAAGCGGTACGAGAAGTATTTGGGGCTAGTTGCGGTGGTGGGGAAGAATAGGAGAGCAAAGTTAAACTATATAAAAGATAGAGTTTAAGGAAAACTACAAAGGTGGAAGGAAAAAATCATATCTTAGGCAGGGAAGGAAGTGATTTTGATGGCAATAGTGCAAGCCATATTTAGTTTTGCAATGGGCTATTTCAAACCAAGAAAGTCAATACCGTACCGGACGTTGTACCGGTTTGGCCAGTGTTACGATATATTTCGGATATCAGTCAATACCAATGTATTGTTTCGGGTTTACCGCTATTTTATATATTTAATATATATACACACATACACACACACAAAATCTCTATTTACCATAGAACGTTACCTCAAAAATTGTTGTTTACCATAAAACATTACTTTAATTGTTTATTGCACACAAAAAAGAAAAAATATAAAAAAACAGCAAATTTGATTGCTCATTGCATACAAAGAAAACAAATAGTTAAGTTAACAAAAATTACATAGATCATCTACTATATTTAAAAAATAATATATATATATATATTAATAAATTTAAAAGTATATATATTATTTGTATATTTATAAATTTACTTATTTGGTAAAAGTTAATTTGTTAAAAAGATAAACTATTTAAATGATGCTCCAGTAGTATCCCTAACAATATTGGCAAGCACAAAATTCTCAGTATTAGTTGTGTATCCATTAGTCAAGACCCATATAATTAGTTTATAATATTTAAAATTATCAACTCATATCTTATTTAATAATTTAAACTCTAGCTAAATGGTTAATTCATTATACTAGTAATATATAATATATAGTATTCTCAGATAATATATAATATTTATAATAACATTGATATTGACACTTAAAAAAATAAAAAATAAAAATAAAAATTGATATTGATGTATTAAAATACTAAAAAAGGCCTTAAATAAGTTGTCTTAGTCATTGTACTTGTAGTTGTAGTGTTCTGAATTTTGATGTGTGGGCAGAGCACACATAAATAGTTATAATGGTACATTAAAACAAAAAGTTTGAATTTTTGAATGAAGTTCACGTGGGTTGTCAGTGAATTGTCACTTGTCAATCACACAAAACCACAAAAAGTGAAAGATTAAAATAAAAAGAAACATCAAAGGCAGAATAAGAAGAATAAATGTATGTATAAGCCTCTGAAGAAACATAAAAGGTAGAATAAGAAGAATAAACATATGTATAAGCCTCTAAAGAAGAAGAAGAACATAATTTTTTTTTTTTTTGTTATTTCAGTCCGATATGAAGTTTTCGGCCGAAATCCGATTTGCTTTCCGGTATAATTGGAACGACCTGGTATAGCTAGTATTTAAACTGGTATGAAACAAACATATTTCTGTACCGTCTCAGGCGTCAGTGCGAAATATTCCAGCCATACCGGCCGGTACGGTATGAGATTGACTCCACTATTTCAAACTCCCATTGGGACTATGCAGGGATATTGAGATCTTGATTCAGAAATTTTGGTGGGGACAATGTGGTGAGTGTAGGAAGATTCATTGGAAAAATTGGGAGATTCTTTGCAAACCAAAGAAAGAAGGGGGGTTGGGTTTTAGAGAGTTAGCAAAGTTTAATTATGCAATGTTTTTTTTATGAGATTAAGTATGCAATGTTAGCCAAACAGGTATGGAAACTTATTCTTAATAAAAATTCTTCGTTTTATCGAGTCTTTAAGTCAAAATACTTTCCAAATTGTACTATTTTTTAGGCAAAACAATCTTCAGGTTTATTTGCATGGAAAAACATTTTGATGGCAAGAAAAGTTATTTCCATGGGTGCAAAATGGAGAGTGGGTGATGGAAAGTCGATTAGAGTCTTCAAAGATGCACTACAAAAAAGGGGTCTATAGCCGCGTTTCAAAAACGCAGCTATAGACCCCGAAAACGCGACTATAGGCTATAGCTGCGTTTTCTAGAGCCACATTTACAACCTAGGCCTAAGCGGTGCAGCAGCAGCAGCCCCTACGAGTCTACAACTGCGTTTTTATAACCGCAGCTAAAGGTCAGGCCTAAGGCCGCATTTTTAACCATGGCTATAGGCATCGGGTCTATAGCCACGTTTTTAAAAAACGCGGCTACAGACCCACTTTGAGCTGCATTGGTAACCGTGGCTATAGGTTTTGTTAAAATAAAATAAAAAAAATTCTTGGTTTTTTTTTTTCCCAAAAAATTCAAAATTCAAACAAAAAAAATTCAAAATTAATCACAAACCTAGAAAATCCAAAATCAAACACAAATCCAAAAAATTCAAAATCAAACACAACATACCCACAACACAAACACACCCAGAAAATTCAAAATCAAACACAATATCCTCATAATACAAACATAATATGCTCCAAAATATAATAACACAAACCCATGAATCTCCTCTCATTCAACAAAACCAACCCAAATCTAACACTAAATCCACTCAAGGAACACAAAAGCATAAGCCCAAAAACAGAAAAGAACAAGCTCAAGAACACAAACCCATTTAAACATAAGCACAATATCAGCAACACAATAGCACAAATTCAAGCACATATCCAAAAAATTCAAATTCAAATAATTCCACCAATGTAAAACCCATACATATAAACACATAAATATTACTCCCAATGCTCATAAAGCTTAGATAAAAAAGAAGCTCTAGCAAAAGTATAATACCCATAAGAAGATTAGAAATTTTTTACCTCAAATAGTAGAGATGAGTGAACCTTAGCTTTTCCAATGAAGATTTCCGGTCATCCTTGCCGGAAAAATGAAAAAAATTCATTGTGTTGTGTTGAGAGAAAAAGAAAAGAATGGTTGTGTTGAAAGAAAAAGAAAAGAAAAGAAAAGAAGAACACCCGGCAAAGAGAGAAAAGATGAGATATTTTGAATTGAGTGGTAGGGAGCAAATGGGGTAGGTGGGGGGTCAAGTCATCACTTTTTTATTTTTTAAAAGGTAGACCTATAGCCGAGTTTTTAAAAACGCGGCTATAGGTCCTACTTTGTTAGAATATATAATATTTTATTCGGCTACATATCTTGGTGCACTCGTTTTTTGTGTTACCTATAGCGGCGTTTTAAAAAATGCGGCTATAGCTCCTCCCTTAAGAAATATATTTTAGCTAAATGTGCATTTCCCCTGTTACCTATAGCCGCGTTTCTAAAAACGCGGCTATAGCCCTACGTTTAAAAATATATTCGTCATTTTGTTTTTTGTGTTATGTTTAAAGCCGCATTCTATAAAAAACGCGGCTATAGGTTATATTTGGCTGGACCTATGGCCGCGTTTTCAAAAATGCGACTATAGGCCCTTAAAAAACGCAACTAAAGACACATACAAACGCGGCTATAGACCTTACCTAGAGCTGCGTTTTTTAAAACGGGGCTATAGGTTATGTCTAAAGCTGCGTTTTATAAAAAAACACGGCTATAGGTCAGGTATGGCCGTGTTTTTTTATAAACGCAGCTACAACCTGCGTTTTTTGTAGTGATGGGTGGCTGCCTGAACCTAATGGTGGGACAATCACCTCCTCCCCCACGGCACTAGGCAGTGAGGCTAGAGTGGACAGTCTAATGGAGCACAACTCAGGTCAGTGGAATGAACAGGTGATTGACTCTTGTTCGATCCCATTTGAAGCATTACAAATAAAAGCTATTCCATTAAATGTATCTCCTTAACCATATTTATTGTGCTGGTCATTGGAAAAAGATGGAGTGTATTCAGTGAAGTCGGGGTACAATGGTATTTGTGAGGATGCAAGACGAGAGGAGCTTCAGTCTCAACCGGGCAACAATATTAGGGATATGGTCAGTGATTTGGAAGCTCAATGTGCCAGGAAAGATCAAACACTTTCTTTGGAGGGCTTATACAAATAGCTTGCCAACCAAAACAAATCTGTTAAAAGAAAAATTGTTCCATAATCGCTGTGTCACCGATGTGGAAAATGTGATGAGGATACGAAGCATTCATTATGGGATTGTGAAGCGAAAAAATAGGTTTGGTGTGCCGACTTTGGTTGGGTAAATTGGTTTGAAGCTGTGCATGGTAATTTCTTGGATATGCTTGACCGAATGGTATCAAAATCTGAGAAGGCAGAACTATTTGCCACCACCGCTTGGTGTATCTGGGTTCATCGAAACGAAACCAGACTCAAGGAGCAAGTAGTACCGTTGGACAAGATTAGAGACAGGGCCAAAAATTACCTACAATTGATCAATGCCAGTCGAGACTCAGTGCAGAAGCAAGCCAAGGAAATCAATAGGAAAGCGCAGGTGACAGCCTCCAAAACCGGGTGAATATAAATTAAACTTTAATGGCGCAATGGCAGGTTAGGTCTTGGCATCATTGGCAGGAAAAATCAGGAAGCCTTGTACTGTCGAAAACTTGGAGATATTGGCAACAAGGGGTGCCATTATTTTTGCTGCTAAACTTGGGCTACAACAAGCACATTTTGAAGGTGACTCAAAACTTGAGATTAAAGCTTTACAAATGGGCACTATGTTTTCCTCATCTTTTGGTCATTTAGCTAGAGATACTTTTACTCAAGTTAGCTCCCTATGGAGTTTCTCTTTCTCTCACATTGTTAAGCAAGGAAATGTTATTGCACGTGTCTTTGCCCAGAAAGCAAGACTATCTTTTCCTTTGTTAGTTTGGATGGAACAGTTTCATCAGAAGTTGTTGATTATGTTTTAGATGATTTTCCAGTTCATTAAACAAAATGCAAGCATAATTTTCCCTCTAAAAAAAAAGGATGAAAATGCACATTAGAGTTCCGGTTAACTTAACTGGTACAGTCTTTAATAGTTGCATATGAGATTTGGAGTTCAATCCCAGCCTACACCAAAAACTAATTGATGTCTTGAACTAATGATAAAAAACTATCGTCAAGAGCGAATGCTATAGATGATGGGATTGGAACCTATAGCATCCATTCCATTATGGTTGTTCTTATAATTAGGTTGGAGACTTTACCAATTGTACAAAGTTAGCTATAATGCAAGTTAATAAATAAATAAAAATCTCACTTCCTTTACTTTTTTTTTGGGGGGCTAAAGGATATGGCTTAAAACTAGCACATATTTCCTCGAACATGAAAAACATTAATCGCTAACAGTAGATTTTGTTTCACATTCTAGAGAGACAGAGGTTACATAAAGTAAGGTGGAATTATATACATACACACACACACACACACACACACACACACACATATATATATATACACATATAACTGAAAACTCTGAAACTTTCATAATTTTTCACGTCAGCACAATATTTAAATAAAACTATCATTTTATTTAAATAAAATTATTTTTGTTTAATCCAAACTTAACAAGGAATGAAACTCTATCCCTCTAACAAGTCCAACTTAAACTTAACCTCAAACTCATCATTATCATTTTTTTAAACAAAATTATTTTTGTTTAATCCAAACTTAACAAGAAGTGAAACTCTATCTCTCTAACAAATCCAACTTAAACTCAAACTCAAACATTGATAATTTATCTCCAAATTTGCGAGGTTAATCATAAACATTATAAAAGTAAAGCAAACCCCAATATTGTTTTTTAAAAGCCAAGTAGAGGTATGAATTCTTCTTATATTATTTTCTTCTCCTCTACTTTGTTTTAAAAAAAAAAAAAATTACTTTATGGTTTTTCATGTATTTTGTAAAAAGTAATTTTTGTACATGTACTAACCAAACTCTCTTTAGCCATTTTTTACAAGATAATAATTGAAATTATTCTTTTGAATGTAACCTATTTCTCTCTTATATTTCTCTATTGTTTAGTCTTTTTTTTTTTCAATAATTTCTAAGCAATAAATCATCTAATTCTTTAATATTTTTTGGTCATTCAAAAGTTTTAATATCTAAAATTTTGAGTTATTTTTTTTGCAGTATCTAAAACTATCTACAAAAATTTTTTGTAAGCCATTGCACGTTTAGACAATGACTTCTTCATCAAATTGTAACACTAATCAGAGTCATATAAGAGCAAATCATGCAATGGTGTTGTAAGTGCACAATTGCACCTGGACCCAAAGACAACTACGGGCTCAGGCCCAATGAGCCTTAAACAATGAAATTTGTAGAGTGTGGGCTTGAAATCTAGGTTAGAGGTACTGAGAACTTGAAAAACAGGCTAAGAAGTACAAACACTTGTAAATAACAAATGATAATTGCAAATAGTCCTCCTCGGACGTAAGCCGAGGACTATCTCTGTATTATTTCTCTTTCTTTCTTAAAGATTACAATTCTTCCTCCCCTTTTCTTGGTTCCCCCCCCCCTTTTATACTTCTTTTCCTGATACTTTATCCACGTGTTGCTCAAACCCCCTCCCCTTTATACATTTCTTCTCTTAGTGCCTTTGAATAGTGACTAGAAGTTTCAGTTCTACTGTTCAGGGGTCACTTCCCCATTAATGAGGCCAGGGAGGTAGGTGCAAAGTCTTTAATGGGGAGGTGGCAGCCTTTGCCCATGATATTTTTCTAACACCGGTGTATCTAGTAGGTTCAGGATTTCCCCCTCTTAACCAACAGTCTTTCCGGAATCCAGCCTTGACCTTCATAGCGAAGCTCCGAGTTCTCTTAGGTTTGTCCGAGGAGAAACTCACCCTCGGATGTGTCCTCGGACCCTCAATGTGTGGGCCAATTCGCAGTACTAACAAATTCTTAGCTCAAGAACAGATCGACCCTCCTCGCTAGAGCCCAAAGGCCCAAATGCCCACTTGGGTCTTTTTACTCCCCACAATAGCCCCTCAAAACTCTATTTTTCATCATCCGAGGAGAAAAAATAGGGTTTTGATCCAACGAGGACTTACCCCACACGTTTGTAAATAACTGCGCGTGTGGAGACTGTTTCGTGTTCCAGAAGATGCCACTTGGCGGTTTTATTTTCAAAAACGCGCGCATTTATTACCGTAAGTTACCCCTTGTCCCCCACGTTCAACGGTGAGATGAGCATCCAACGGCCCTTGTTACTCCGTGAAAATTTGGGCGGGACAAATGCAATTTCGAGGCCGCTTCCCGCACGTTGTGACGCTTTGGGAACCTACGCTTTCATTTATTTCTTTAGAGGCTAATCCCATCAAAACATCAGTAATCACCTTTTGTCTGCAAAAATCCATGGAAATTCGCACAACTTGAAATTTGTAAGTTCTTATTCTTTTTCCTTAACCCATTCTCCTCGGATCCTATCCTCGGCTCCTTTTTTAACTGTTCTCCCTCTTAGATTTAGTCTTTCGTTCCTTTCTAATGGGAAAATTTAAGTGTCTAGTTGATACCGCCGCTGGGATAGAAGGTTTTAGGGCTAAGTATCATATTTCCAGCGACGTAGGTTTAAAATACTGCCCAGCGGAAGCCGTGGCCGGTTCTAGGAAAATCGGAGAGGTAATCATCCCGATGGTCACCTTCGTAGAAGGTGGGATGACCTTCCCAATGAAAAGCGTAACCAGGAGTACCTCCGCAACCACCGGTTGTGCCCCGATCAATGCGCTCCCAACGTTTTTAGAGTCTTAGGAAGCGTCGACGCTCTAAACGAGCAGATGGGTCTAAACCTCACCTGGCATGACATCGTTTTTATGTACGAATGCCACAAACTCACTAGAGTAGGTTATTATATCAAATCCCGCTCTAGCGTAGTTAGGTTAATCTCCTGTCTGCCCAAATCCAATAAAGGCATGAAGGACGATTACCTCATCGTCTCAGGCAACTAGCACGACGGACCCCACTGCCTAGTTTAGTGGAGAGATCCAGGTGCGACACCTTAGGATCTAACTTCCCACCCCATAACTCCATCTGAACATCTTAGAATGTCATTTGCCTTTACAAACTATTTGACTGTAGTTTATTACATGTTCTACGGATCTGACCGTGCTTGTTTGTTTTGGTGTCTTTCTTTGCAGATAAACAACTCGTGCGCCCCCGCTTGAGCCACTGCAACATCGTAGACTTGAACAGAGTGCTTTGGTCAGAAGTGTTCGTAAGTGCAGACTTACAACTTAGGGCGGCTCATTTGATACTAGGGTACGACCCTATCTCCTCGAACTTCCAGGAGATCGAAAACGCCATTATTGCTGGCGACCGGCGGCGTAGGAGGATCCACGTAGCCAGACCACACTTCCTGGCCGACCACGACCTTCCTGACGACCCCAAAACCATTCTGTACAGTTGTCCTATTGCGGCGATCCCCCTCTCAACACACTCTCAGGCAACAGTTGTCCCAGAGGAGCAGGTGTCCTCGTCGAACACATTGGACGAGGAGATTGATAAGTTCCAACTCGAGGACGCCCCACAACCTCGTGGAAACCCTCTCGTTGTTCTTTTCGACGAGGAAGAGGAGCCAGCCGAGACCTCTGGGATTGCGGGCCTAGTGATAGCACGTCCAAAAGACAGCTCCTTTGAGGAAGACATGGATGAGCTTAAGGGTCTTATGACCGCGAGAGGTGCGAGAGTGGCCAAGAAGGGAACGAGGGGGTCCCAAGTTCCCCCAGCCTTGCCACCACCCCCTCCTCTAACCGACCCCAAGCCTCTTGCCGACGATCCGAAGAAGAAAAGGAAGGTAGAGACCGAGGGCGCTGGTGGCGAGAAGCAAAAGAAGCCATGACAACAACCACAACCAGCCCAGCAGCAGAAGCTGGACAAGGGCAAAGGTCGGGCTCGCTCGGTCGAGAGTGGGGAGATCAGAGACATGGCCTAAGTGCGCCGAGCACCGGCTACCTAGTCTCCTGACTTAAGACTAGACGGCGCACCAATCCCTTGCCACTCCAGTATTAGGGCAATCCAACAAGGCCATGCCCACCACTTGGCCGAGGCGTTGAAGCGTCCTCTTCTGCTGCACAAGGACATGGAATCCTTGGAGAAGATGGGCCAGCCGCAGTTGTTCCTTTTATTAAAAAGGGGTTTAGCTCTGGTAAGTTCCACCTCACACTTGTACTCTAGATTCATTCGTAAACACTTTACCATATTTAACCTCCTGACATTTTTTGCAGGCCATCCAAGAAGTTTTCGCGGCCGAGAAGTTCATGGAAGATTTTCAGAAGCGCGCTGGGATGGAGCAAGAGCTACGCCAAGAGGCAGAAAGGGCATTAGGCCAGGTCCTAGCAGAGAATGGGAAGATCACATCACAACTGGCCGATTTGAAAAGAGAAAAGGATGGTGCCGAGGCCAGCTTAAAGACAATGGAAAACAAAGTGGAGGGGCAACGTAAGCTTCTTCGCCAAAAAGACGACGAGCTCTCTCAAGCCCAACGGGCACGCTCTGATTTGGAAAAGGAGCTTACGCGGGCGAAGGAGGAGGCTCGCGCCCACAAGCATGCACTGGAGGCCGCGAAGAAGGCCAGCTATCAGGAGGGAGTAAACGCAATGCAAGAACTGTTGACAGAAGCCTTTGCGGCCTTGTGCCGAGAGTACTGTCAACAGGTCTGGGGAGAGGCCATGAATGCAGCAGGGGTTCCTCAAGCTTCCGAGCTGAGGAAGCCCGAGAACACTTGGCTTCCCCTAGACATACAGGAGATAGAATACCCTCCTATTGCTGCCTCCCCTGCCCTTCCTCCTTTGGTGCAAGAACTCGTTCCTGATCCTACAGAGCCTAAAGGTTCCCATAAAGAGAAGGATGAGCATAGTGGTGCCGAGAAAGAGCAATTTCAGAACGTGGAGCCCCTCGTTCCTTCAACAGACAAAAGGAAGCAAGTTTTGTCTACCTTTGAGCTGGAACTGAAGAGCACTGAGGCTCAGCAGCTCCCTCCCAGACCCCCCTTCCCAAGCTTAGGGCCTAGCATAGGACTTTCATGTACTCCCCTTTTTTCTTGATGATGTATATAATTAATGAAGAACAATTTTATTCAACTTTCACTCATGTTGTATTTGTTTTATTTTATTCTTTTTGTGCTTGTCATGAAAGTTCTTACTAACACATAGTTAAAGGAAGAACAGAATAGATAATTCTAACTCCAGGAGTTGCACAATTATAACCTCCAAACAGCCATGTGCATATTTGCTCTGCAAAGTAGAATATTTAAGAACCTGACAGAGATTTACTTAGTTTGGATATTAAACAATGCCTTAGTTTAAAAAAACTCATACGATGGTTAAACTTTTGCAATCTGAGGTATTACTTTCAGTAGGATGTAAGGTCCAAGGGCCATTCCTTACAAAAGTTTGTTTAATACTTAAGGACATAAGATCTAAATTAATGAATGGTAAGATACTGATTTCCATAAAGTGTGTGATAAGAATAAGAACAATGACTAAGGTGCTGTTTAACAAATGAGAAGGTATCAATTTCCACAAGGTTTGTGGTCTGAGGACCATACTTAACCAAGTTTCTGTTTGACACTTATGAATAGTAACTTCAAATGTTAATTTCCCCAAAGTAAAAGGTCCGAGGACCCGGCATAACTAAGGTTCTGTTTAACAAATGACAAGATATCAATTTCCACAAGGTTTGTGGTCCGAGGACCATACTTAACCAAGTTTCTGTTTGACACTTATAAATAGTAACTTCAAATGTTAATTTCCCCAAAGTAGAAGGTCCGAGGACCCGGCATAACTAAGGTTCTGTTTAACAAATGACAATATATCAATTTCCACAAGGTTTGTGGTCCAAGGACCATACTTAACCAAGTTTCTGTTTGACACTTAAGAAAAGTAACTTCAAATGTTAATTTTCCCAAAGTAGGAGGTCCGAGGACCCGACATAACTAAGGTTCTGTTTAACAAATGACAAGATATCAATTTCCACAAGGTTTGTGGTCCGAGGACCATACTTAACCAAGTTTCTGTTTAACACTTATGAATAGTAACTTCAAATGTTAATTTCCCCAAAGTAGAAAGTCCGAGGACCCGGCATAACTAAGGTTCTGTTTAACAAATGACAAGATATCAATTTCCACAAGGTTTGTGGTCCGAGGATCATACTTAACCAAGTTTCTGTTTGACACTTAAATAGTAACTTCAAATGTAATTTCCCCAAAGTAGAAGGTCCGAGGACCCGGCATAACTAAGGTTCTGTTTAACAAATGACAAGATATCAATTTCACAAGGTTTGTGGTCCGAGGACCATACTTAACCAAGTTTCTGTTTGACACTTAAGAAGAGTAATTGCAAACCCTTTAGATATTTATAACTTTGAACTGCTAACTAAAAAAAAAACACATTTCATTAATAATAATACCTTCGAATGTTATTTACATTCCATGGGCGTGGTACAATTCTTTCATCTAGGTCAGCTAGACGATACGACCCTATGCCAGCTACTGAAACAATGCGATAGGGACCTTCCCAGTTTGGTCTTAGCTTACCCCAAGCCGGGTTCTTAGCGGTGCCCACAACCTTTCTTAGTACAAGATCCCCAGGCGCGAGTGGCCTTAGCTTCACGTGGGCATCATATCCCCGTTTAAGCTTCTATTGATAATAAGCCATTTGGACCATAACCGCCTCGCGCCGTTCCTCAACTAAATCAAGACCTTTCTCCAGGAGGCCATCGTTATTCTCTGGGCTAAAAGAACTCGTCTTCAGGGTGGGAAAACCAGATTCCAGAGGTATCACCGCCTCGGCTCCATAAGTCATAGAGAATGGCATTTCTCCCGTGGACCTGCGCGGTGTAGTCCGATACGTCCACAGAGCATGTAGGAGTTCTTCTACCCATCTGCCTTTCGCATCGTCTAACCTTTTCTTGAGCCCACTAACTATGACCTTGTTAACGGCCTCGGCTTGCCCGTTTCCCTAAGGATAAGCTAGGGTGGAGTATCTATTAATGATGCCCATATCACCACAATATTTCCTAAAAGCATTGTTGTCGAATTGGACGCCGTTGTCGAATTGGACGCCATTTTCTGAGATAAGTGTGTGTGGTATACCGAATCTAGTGACGATGTTTTTCCAGATAAACTTCTTGGAATCAACGTCTCTGATATTTGCTAAGGGCTCGGCCTTAACCCATTTAGTGAAATAGTCTGTCCCCACGAGAAGTCATCTTTTGTTTCCTGCAGCCCTCGGAAATGGCCCCACAATGTCCAATCCCCATTGTGCAAAAGGCCAGGGACTAGAGAGAGGATTGAGAACCCCTCCAGGTTGATGAATATTAGGGGCAAACCTCTGGCATTGGTCGCACTTTCTGGCATAATCCTGAGCCTCCCTATGCATATTGGGCCACCAATAACCCTGAATCAGAGCTCTATGGGCTAAGGACCTTCCCCTAGTGTGGCTTCCACAAATCCGTTCATGTAATTCTTCCAAAAGCGCTTCCGTTGATTCCGGGTGTACACATAACAAGTACGGTCCTGAGAAGGATCGTTTATATAGTTTCTGATCCTCGGACAACCAAAAATGTGGCGCCTTTCGACGTACCTTATCTGCTTCAGACTTGTCCTCAGGAAGGATGTCGTTCTTAAGAAAAGATACGATCGGGTCCATCCAACTAGGTCCAGGCCTTATTAGATGGATGCGAGTCGCATTGACAGCGGTAAGAGTTGGCTTTAGCAAATCCTCCACAAGGATAATCCTGGGCAAGCCCTGAGCCGAAGACGTTGCTAAGGTAGCCAAAGAATCGGCATGGGTGCTTCCACTCCTAGAAATGTGAGCAAAGACGAAGGAGTCAAATTTAGCTTGCTGACACTTGACCTGGGCCAAATATTCCTGCATTCTTGGGTCCCTAGCCTCCATGGTCCCCGTGACCTGGCCGACCACTAATTGAGAGTCCGAGAATGCATGGACTTCCTTTCCACCCATCCTATGTACCATGTGCATGCCCACCAAGACTGCTTCGTACTTGGCTTCATTATTAGTAGCCGAGAATGACAGCCTTAGAGATTTTTCGAAGACAATTCCCTCAGGGGATATCAGGACAAGTCCGACACCAGACCCTCTCTGATTAGTTGCCCTATCCACATACATTTTCCAAGTCGGAAGTGCTGCGGCCATGATAATACCAACTGATTTTCCATCCATGTGTGCTTCTTTCAGAGTTTCTTCTAGCAATGGTTCGATAAACTCTGCCACCAAGTCAGCGAGGACCTGGCCCTTCATCGAGGTATGAGGCTTGTATTTAACGTCAAAGGCTCCCAGAATGGTTCCCCACTTTGCCACCCTGCCAGAGTAATCGGCGCTGCGTAACACCGCCTTGAGAGGCAATTGGGTAAGAACCACCACCGTGTGGGACTGGAAATAATGAGGAAGCTTCCGCGTGGCATGAACTATGGCCAGAAGTGCTTTCTCCAAGAGTAGGTAGCGCACCTCGGCCTCATTCAAAGACTTACTAACATAGTAGACCGGTCTTTGCACCCCGCTTTCGTCCCTTATGAGGACCAGGCTAACCACGTGGACGGCCACTGCCAGATAAGCAAACAAGACCTCGTCCGCCTCGGGGTGAGGCAAAATGGGTGGCCGAGAAAGATATTGCTTAAGCTATTGGAAAGCTAACATGCAGTTCTCGGTCCATTGAAACCCTTTCCACTTGTTCAACAACTGGAAGAAAGGATGGCACCGATCAGCTGACCGAGATATAAATCTGCTCAGTGCGGCAATCATTCCGGTCAATTTCTGGATTTCTTTTGGGTTTCGAGGTGGCTGCAAATCCTGAATAGCCTTAACCTACGCTGGGTTTACCTCTATGCCTCTATAAGTAATCATGTATCCCAAGAACTTTCCAGACTCCACGCCAAAAAAGCACTTTGAGGTGTTAAGGCGCAACTTGTACTTTCTTAACACCTGGAAGGTGTCGGCCAGATCTTTCACGTGTGAAGGTATTGTTTTACTCTTCACCACCATATCATCCACATATACCTCAATGGTCTTCCCTAGTTGCTGTTCGAACATTCTGGTCATCATTCTTTGGTAGGTAGTCCCAGCATTCTTCAACCCAAACGGCATGACCTTATAGTGGTAGTTCCCTGTTGGAATAATGAAAGCAGTCTTCTCTTGATCCTCCAATGCCAATGGAATTTGATCGTAACCCTGGAAGGCATCCAAAAAACTCATACGAGGATGTCCGACAGTGGCATCCACAAGCTGATCAATACGCGGCATGGAGAACGAATCCTTGGGGCAGGCCTTGTTCAAATCTGTGAAATCCACACATACTCTTCACGTTCCATTCTTCTTTTTAACCACAACTGTATGTGCCAACCATTCGGGGTAAAAAACTTCTTTAATAGCCCCAGCCCTCTTAAGTTTGAGCACCTCCTCCTTGACAGCCTCAGAATGTTCCTTGGAAGAACGCCGAGGAGGATGCCTTCTCGGAATAGTGGCGGGGTTGACATTTAAATGATGACAAATGAAGTTTGGATCTACGCTTGGAGCCTCATAAGGATACCACGCAAAAACATCAATATTACCTTTCAGAAATTCCAACAACTCCATCTTCTCCTGGTGTGGCAAACGTATGCCAACTTGGAAGAACCTCTCTGGGTCATCCGCTATAAAAACTTCTCTAACTCCTCACAAAGAGCCTCCTCTCCTGTCACCACTCCAGGTGCATCCGGAGTTGTTAATTGCTATGAGTCCTTGATGAGCAAAGCCGATGATTCAGTTTCTGTCTGATGAAGCACTGCGGCCGATATGCATTGCCTGGCCACTGATTGGCTGCCGAGGATCTCTTCAACATATTCCCCAAAGGGGAACTTAACCTTAACATGTAAGGTAGAGGAGACAGCTCCCAGAGCGTGCAACCATGGCCTGGCGAGGATAGCTGTATATAGGGAGTACGCGTCGACCACAATGAAATCCACCTCAACCATTTCTAAGCCGGATTGAACGGGCAAACGAATCTGTCCCTTCGGGACAACGACCCTTCCTTCAAAGCTTATGAGTGGCGAGTCATAAGGAGTAAGATCTTCCAGCTTCAACCTTAGCCCCTTAAATAAATCAGGGTATATGATATACGCACCACTGCCTTGATCAATCATCACCCTCTTCACATCATAATTCCCTATCCTGAGAGTGACCACAAGAGCATCGTCATGGGGTTGAATGGTACCAACCTTATCCTCCTCCGAAAATCCCAAGATGGGTAAAGTCACCTTCAACCTCTTTGGCCTGTAACCTGCCTCCTCAGCTTGAGAATGGGAAACCGCCATCACCCTAGTGGGACCTAAGCCGGTCCTGCCAGGTGTAGCGAAGATAACTTTAATTGTTCCCAATGCCGGCCGAGATGGATTATTCTTTTGATTGTTTGAGTTGGATTGACTGCCTGCCCGCTAGGTTGACACAAGTGCTGCTTCAGTTTTCCTTCACTAACAAGCTGCTCCAAGTGGTTCCAAAGGGTCTGACAATTCTCGGTAGTGTGGCCCACGTCCTGATGGTACTGACAAAAGAGGTTCTGATTCCTCTTCGCGAGGTCTCTTGCCATCTTACTAGGCCACCTGAAGAAGGGTTCGGAAAGGAGAAGGTTCTCCAGTAGTTGGTGCACTGGTTCTCGGAACATAGTGTTCATGGCCTGAGGTGCTGCCGAGCCGGACTGCCCGATATAATCTCTCCTCGGCTTGTTGTTGTGGTATCTGTCCGACCTGAAATCCCTTCTCTCCTGTGGGATAACCTTCTCATTTCCCTTTCCTTGCTGCTGGTCTTCCTTTACCCTTTTGTATTCATCAATACGATCCATGAGGCGACGTACGCTGCGGACGAGCTTTTTGGTCAAGGACTTCCTTAGATCATGATCAGTAGGAAGACCTACCTTAAAGGTATTGAGCGCCACCTCATCAAAATCACCATCTATCTCGTTAAACATCTCCCAGTAACGGTCGGAGTATGCTTTCAACGTCTCCCCTTCCCTCATGGTCATGGATAGCAGCGAGTCCAATGGCCGAGGTACTCTGCTACACGTAATGAACCACGAAGCGAATGCTCTAGTAAACTCCCCAAACGAACCTACAGACCCTGATTTAAGGCCATTGAACCACCTCATAGCAACAGGTCCCAAGTTAGAGGGGAAACCTTTACACATCAGGGTCTTGTTGTGAGAGTGCACCGCCATCCTCTGGTTAAAGTGACTCACGTGCTCCACCGGATTAGTCCGGCCATTGTAGATGGTAAAGGTGGGCTGGGTGAATCTCCTAGGGAGCCTCCCCTTCTCAATCCTCCGTGAGAATGGAGATTTGGAGAGTTGGTGCAACGCCCGACTCATAGCATCGTTCCCCAAGCCCCTGGAAGGAAGTTTCTTGCATCTGCGAGTTGGCTGGTCATCCTCCTCACAAGAGGACATTGCGCTGGGGGGTGAGCATGACCTTGAGCTGTAACTGCCTCACCGGACCTCCTCTGAAGAAGGATTAGATAAGGACGGTGAAGACTTACGTCTGGCGCGGCGCAGCTTTCTTTTCAAATGATTGATCTCCTTCTGCATGGCTCTAGCACCATCCTCGTGGGTGGTGCTACCCCCGTTATGAGTATGGCTAGCCTTAGGGTATTCTGTATGGACACTTCCCTCACGATCCCTTCGACGCTCAAGACGCTCGAAAAGATCCTCCGGTTGTGATCCCTGTGATTCTGCATGGTGAGAACCTAGGCCTACCATAGTATCCCAGCTCCTTTCCAGACTAGATTTCCCACAGACGGCGCCAATTGTAAGTGCACAATTGCACCTGGATCCAAAGACAACTACGAGCTCAGGCCCAATGAGCCTTAAACAATGAAATTTGTAGAGTGTGGGATTGAAATCTAGGTTAGAGGTACTGAGAACTTGACAAACAGGCTAAGAAGTACAAAGACTTGTAAATAACAAATGATAATTGCAAATAGTCCTCCTCCGACGTAAGTCGAGGACTATCTCTGTATTATTTCTCTTTCTTTCTTAAAGATTACAATTCTTCCTCCCATTTTCTTGGTTCCCCCCCCCCCTTTTATAATTCTTTTCCTGATGCTTTATCCACGTGTTGCTCAAACCCCCTCTCCTCTAGATATTTCTTCTCTTAGTGCCTTTGAATAGTGACCAGAAGTTTCAGTTCTACTGTTCAGGGGTCACTTCCCCATTAATGCGGCCAGGGAGGTAGGTGCAGAGTCTTTAATGGGGAGGTGGCAGCCTTTGCCCATGATATTTTTCTAACACCAGTGTATCTAGTAGGTTCAGGATTTCCCCCTCTTAACCAACAGTCTTTCCGGAATCCAGCCTTGACCTTCATAGCGAAGCTCCGAGTTCTTTTGGGTCTGTCCGAGGAGAAACTCACCCTCGGATGTGTCCTCGGACTCTCGGCATGTGGGCCAATTCGCAGTACTAACAAATTCTTAGCTCAAGAACAGATCGGCCCTCCTCGCTAGAGCCTAAAGGCCCAAATGCCCACTTGGGTCTTTTTACTCCCCACAGGTGTAGTTTCTTAAATTTTTTATAAAATTATTTTAGTATACCTCATAAATAGATAAGTTTTTTGTGCGTAGCACAAGTTAGAGACTAGTTATTTCATATTCTCAAATATATAATATTTCACACAATGTCCATATTTTATAAATGATGTATTGTTGGAACTTGGAAGTGACCCAATCAAAGCCCTAAAATACATATACAATAGGACAAGAAAAATGTACTTGCATTTGGATAAGTGTCCAATTATTTTTCGTGAAATCATAACATCTTATTTCAATATAGAAGTATCCATTATTTTGCATGAAATAGGAATGTCATTTAATTACTCTTCACCGAGAATTCCATGTGGAGGACATCTGTAAATTCCAAAACAGGATTTCGAGCAATGGTTCCTCCTTTGACCTTTGTCCACCTATAAAAAAAATAATAAATATAGAAATATATAAAGAGGATCATGTTCGATGTGGTGGGATATTACATATTACTCACAACTTAAATTTATAGATTCATATCACAATTAAGATTGTATGAAATTGTTTTAAATAATGTGACACTAAATAAATATTTAAATTTGACAAAAATCTTGTAACTCAATCGATACTTTCTGGTCTTTCCAACAAAGATATCCAATATTCAAATCAATGTAGTCGATACCGTACCAGTACCGGTACCAACCTTACCGGCCGGTATGTAGACCAGTAGCGAAACACCAATATTTCGTACCAGTTTAAATACTGATCATACTGGCCGATTTCGGGCAATACTAACCGGTACCAAACATATCAGCCAATACAAAATAATAATAATAATAAATAAGCTTTTTTTTTTTATAGTTTTGTAATTTTTGAATTTTTATAAGGGCAGAATGGCAATTTAGTTGCATTAACTTATGAGTGTTATTTGTTTTCTTAGAGCATTCTCATTAAGAATGCTAAATGCTAAATTTTAACATCAAGTTTGTAAAAAGTACCAAAAAGGAAGCTACAACAAACATGCTAAACTTAAATAAATAAATAAAAAATACAATCTGAGCTATAGTGAGCTTTTATCTTTGAAAGCTCACTGTAGCTCCAATTTAAAAAAAAAAAAAAAAAACTATTATTTTAATGCTTGTGGTGGAAAAGGTAGTTTGTGTAGTTGTTTTTTATTATTTTAATGAGTAGTTTATATTATTTTAAATGAAATGGTAAAAAAATAAAACTTTTGATAGTGGGTGTATTGTAAAATGAGTTGTTAAAATTGATAAAGTGGCATTTTGAGATGCTAAATGCTAAAATTTTTAAAATCTTTGATAGGAATGCTCTTAGTATGTAATGAATAATTAAGTTTTTCATTTTTAATATTTTTTTCTTTTAATTGATGCTAAGGTTTAAAACTATGAATAATTTATTCTAAATTGAGGTAATGTTTTATGGTAAATTATTATATTTATTATAATAAATACACATACGCATATATATTTATAAATATAAAAGATAACGATAAACCCGAAACGGTACACCAGTATTGACCGGTACCGAAATATATCGTTTCACTGGTCAAACCAGTACAGCCTTTGGTCGAGATTAACTCTCTTGGTTCAAGTCTCTCTTCCTCCAACTACCAAACTAAAAATTTATTTAAAAAATATTTAAATTTATTCTATCTATTTTGAATTTTAAATAGAACAATTTCAATAGAGGTTTCTTTTATGCCACGACAAACCTGGCAGAAAAAGTTTCCTTTGCGGCAATAGCACAATTTAAATCATAAAACGGAACAAATTACCTATATTTGGTGACAAAAACATGGAGGAATGTAGCCATGAATGCTTTAGTATACTCCGCCCCTGCACATTGTCTAATTCCTCCTCCAAAAGGCATGAAATTCTTAGATACAACCAATGGGTCTAGATCCTGGCTCCATTTTTAATATTAAAAAAAAAAAAAAAAAATGTTGTCAAGGAGATTTCCCTAAATAAACAGCAATAATATTGGTTGGATCATTTGTTCCTTCTAATAAGTTTGTAACCACATACCTTCCAACGCCAAGGATTGAACGCAAGTGGATCCTTGTATATGTTTGGGTTTAATTGAAGGGCAGAATTTGCAAGCATAATGGTCCAACCAGATGGAATTGTATATCCTGTAGGCATGCACTTGGCCAATCATTTACACTTCATAATTGGATATAAATATGAAGACATTGAACCAAATATATGCACCTGATAACATACCATCAAATTCAATATCTTTCAGTGCTTTCCGTAGTAACCCAGGAGTAACATTTCCCATCCTAAGAGCTTCATTGATTACCTATAAATCAACACAATAAAATTTTTATTTTTAATAAGCTAATTGAATTCATCAAACACCTCCAAGAGAGACTAGAACATATAGAGATTGTAGAACCCACTTGAAGTGTAAAAGTCATCGTCTTATATTCATCCCATGTGAGTAAGGAGTTTGGATTCTCTCTGCTCTTAAGAATTGCCTCATGCTCATCCTAATAAATGATACATGATCAATGTTAGTTACATCATTACTTTACATATAACATATATATAGATTGTGTGCTAAAAAATAATGTTCTTGTACATTTACATACCGTCAACTCTTGTAAAACTGCAGGATGCTCTGAAATTAACTTCAGAGTTAATGATAATGTTACTGAAGACTCAAAGCTAGCAAATGAAATCGCAAAAAGCATTGTGACGAGAAATTCTTCTGACAAGAACTTCTTCTTATCCATGTCATCTATAGCTTGATCAAGCAAATCTTCTGAACTTTTTTCAGTTGAAATGATCTTCTCTTTTACTATTTTCCTCAAGATGCT
This sequence comes from Castanea mollissima, assembly GCA_014183005.1. Classification (NCBI taxonomy): domain Eukaryota; kingdom Viridiplantae; phylum Streptophyta; class Magnoliopsida; order Fagales; family Fagaceae; genus Castanea; species Castanea mollissima. The sequence goes on from JACAVU010000011.1 coordinate 1,500,688, forward strand.
CAATACTTCATTTTGCTCCTAGTAAATGAAAAGTAAAATTTAAAATTGAAGTATCAGACTAATTTTTCAAACAAATAATATTTGGGAAAGTTGATCATTTCTTGTTATTTTGATTACCTTTAAACATTTATGGTATGTAGTACCAGGGATGTTCAAGGGAAATGACATGAAACCTGCTAAGATATTAGTGAACTTCTCGCTTATTTTCATCTGTGATATTTTTTCAGCATCATAACTAAAGAATATCTTCGCACCGAAATCAAAAAGCATCTACAATATGGAAGAAACATAGATATGTCATAACCTAAAGGGCACTACACTGTGAAGGAAAAGTGTATATATCAAGGGAAAGTTGAAAATTACTTTAGAAGCAGCATCTCTCATATCAACTGAAGGCTGACTTGACCATGTTTGTAGGGCTTTGTTAACAATTTCTTCCATTTGAGGAAGCAACTTTTCCTTAACGGCGTCAGCACCAAGGTGATTCAATGTGATGCTTCTTATGTACTTGTGGACATCACCAAGTGCACTCATCTTATTTTCGCCTTCCATCCCAAAAAACTTGGCAAATGTATCCAAGTACCATATTTCAACTAACCTTCCTTCTTGCTTAACGATGTAATTGTTGAATTCAGGATTTGTTGATACTATTACAGGTCGACTTGCCACACTAGTTCGAAATATTGGTCCGTATCTAAGAGAGGGAAAGAATTGATTAAATATTTATAATCTTATTTTTGGGTGTATTGTTTTATGCATTTTACATTGATATATTATTATTTTTTTCCAACTTTTTTTATAAATACAACTTGTTGAGATCACAAGATGTAAGTGATTTCACATGAGCCCATCATCATTAAAAGTAATTTTATTTTTCTCCTCTCACAATCTCCTAGTTCAACAAGTTGTCACAAGACTTATTCTAATTTTTTTTATCTTACTTATAATAAATACACTATCATCTTTTTTTATATGTCAAGATTCATATTATATATATATATATATATATATATATATATAAAGAAATAAATAAAAAATTCGACTCTTTCCATGTTCATATGCTTCACAACCTATAAAAATAAAATGAAGGTAGGGGAAAAAGGGAAAATAACAAGCTACAGCTTTGGCAATGGAGAAAAAGAAGAAGACTATTTTCCTCTTTCAGAAGTAGTGATACTAAAATAAAAATAACAAAGCTAATAAGACATCAAATAATTTATGCAATATTATTTCCACTTCATAAATTTTTTTAAATAACTAAAAAAACTTTTGGGATGATTACATATATATCAACGTAAAATTAGGTAAGATTTATTTAGTATCTATCTAATTATCATTTTTTATTTTTTATTTCATACCTGTAATTTTGACTTTGAACCAAAAAGAGGGGGGGGGGGGGGGGGGGATGGCTTATCTAAGCAAAAGAAAATGCGATTAATATATCATATTTTTTTGTGGGTTCTCTTACATTAAAATATCACTCAATATATACATGCATTGTATTTTAATGGGTAAATTACACTAAATGTCAATTTGATTTCTAACCTTTTAATTTTGTCAATTTAATCTTTAACTTGTTTATTGTCATGTCAATTTAGTCTATACCATTATTCTTTGAATGAAAAAAACTGATATGTCAAATAGAATAAAAAAAAAAAATCATTTTCCAAGCCACATCAACTGCGAATTGTACTACCATGTTAGATTTTTTTTAAAATAAAAAATAAAACAAATTAAAACAAAATATTCACACATTGAGCTCAAATTTGGGGAAAAACTGAAATCTCTGACTTCTTGTCTCATCAGATTCATCTCCCTCCCCCTCACTTTCACTCTCACTCTCACTTTGGGTCAAGATCAAGTTTCAAATAGCGACTCTGGCGACAAGGATTCTGGCAGCAGCAGGTTTGTTCTCTCTATCTCATGATTTCTGGGATTAACTTTGAGAAGTCAACAACCATGAGGGGGGGCCCTCTAGCCCAAAAAGATAGATACGAGACCAAAGTTAGTGGGACAATTATGGTTCCTAAGAGTAGGCATGAGGAAAATACATGGCAATCTATGGTCAACATTGGAAAGACAACAGTCATGGGAGAAGACTGCATGCGCCACAAAATACACCTGTTGCTCCTGGAGTTAATGGAACCAAAGTCCCTGATTCAACCAAAACCTTTGTTCTTGGCCAAGAAGAAAGTATGGGACAGTGTAGGGTCAATTAAGAAAGACCAATGGGCTTGGAGGAGGACCCTCATGCACCTAAGGACAGACTTTTTTATTTTATTTTGATGGACCTAAAAACAGACCTAAAGGTTATACTGCTTCAAAGGCAATAATGCCGTAAACTTTTACTACAATATTCTTTTCCTTGTGATATATATTTCTTTTTTTGGCTCGGAGTCTTACTTTATATTTTGCTCGAACTTGTGATATATATGTCATGCCCCTCTTTTGAATTTCTTAATAACTAAGAGAGACCAATAATTTGTCATTTGGTAGCTATGGAGATTATACAGAGAGAGACAGAGAGACTTTTAGGGATGTTATAACCATTTATGAGTTGAATTTGATTGTGTAGATTTATTTTATTTTTAATCTAACGTGGTAGTACAATTGGCAGTTGATGTGGTATGGAAAATAATTTTTTACTATTCCATTTAACACATCAGTTTTTTCCATCAAAAAATAACTGTAAGAACAAAATTAACATAGCACTAAAAAAAAATGGGAACCAAATTGGCACATTTGAAAGATTAAAAAAAAAAATTGACATTTAGTATAAAGGATGGGGACCAAATTTATAATTTACCCTATTTTAATTTCATATTGGTCTTAAAAACTCTCTCTCTCTCTCTCTCTCTCTCTCTCTCTATATATATATATATATATAGTGATTCACAATCCACAATGTTGTTCCAACTTCTAAATGTTTCCCAATTCACACTATGATACTACTCTTCCATATCAAGCCATATCAAGAATTTAAGTTTCTTTCCTAAATGCTATTTATTTTTCCCAAAATAATTTAAACTTCTTATCACCAAATTTTAATTGATTTCCTTTTGTATAAGGCAAAAATATATCATTCATATATATCATTCATGCATATTTTATTTCAATCAATATAATTTTGTTACTTCAATATATTCAGCTAAATTCATATTTTTTTAAATTTAAATCTTCTGAAATATATCTGATATAACAAGATTTGGTTGATTTATTACCAATCCTTAACATAATTTAAATATGTCAAAATTAAGAACTATTGATATATTCTTAAAATATTGATGTTGGCAATCTAGAAAGCAAATACACCTTTGATTCTACCATGGAAATTTCAATTTGCAAAGAACGTCCTAATCTCCAAGTACAAGTTTTTTTAGCTAAATTGGTTGTTTCTTGTAAAAATGAAATTACTAAGAAATTTAGTGCATATTGATTATTTTAATTTTCTAAAATATCATTACCTACAATTTTATAAAATACTTTATTTACATCTAAGCTTATATATATATATATATATAGAGAGAGAGAGAGAGAGAGAGAGAGAGAGAGAGAGAGAGAGAGAGAGAGAGAGAGAGAGAGAGAGAGAGAGAGAGAGAGAGAGAGAGAGTTGGATTCAAGTCAAACCTGGTGTAACTCTAAATAATATACACCACTTAATATTTTTTAATTGGATGTGAATTTTGACAAATCTACTGTTAAATCCACCGTTAGATTACAATATCTTCATATATTTTCCATGTTTGTAAATTTTTATGGTGATCAAAGATTAATAGTCATGTCATCAATTAATTGTTTAAATTCAATTTTTTATAATTTAAAATAATGCATAAAATATGAGTTTATGGATCGAATAGTAAATAACATCCAATTGACATAAAAATTGGCAAGAATGTTAAAAACATATAAAACATGTAATTCAATTGTGAGATTTTCAAAATATAAATTTTATAACAAGTTATTGAATAGTGTAACATTGCTTAGAGTTACACCAAATGTATCCTGAACCCAACCCATATATATATATATATATATGAGATGAGTTCAAGTTACATCTTTTTGATACCATTGATTTCTATGAAATCTAATGGTTAAAAATAGTCAACTACCACATTAGCAAAATTTATTGTTTTTTTTTTTCTCACTTTATTTATTACAACCATCAATTTCTCTCTTCTTATTTATTTATTCATGCTGTCAAAATGAGAAAAGTTTTTGACAATATACACAGTATGTGTATGCAGTTCACTATGCATAATTTTTCCATCATTTTCAAAGTTGTAATTGTATGTAGACCTCATCCACTTCAATTTGCAAGTATTCTTATTTTTATTTTTCCTTGCCGCGATAAATTTGAAAGCATATTTAACAAAATAAAGTGGAAATATATTTTGTCTTATAGTGATAAATTTAAAAGCATTTTTCAACAAAATAGAGGGGAAATATATTTTGTCAAGACCAACAAAAGTAGGAGTTGCAGTTTCTTTTATAGCATAATTTGTAGAAGGAAATACTTCATAAACAGAGTAGCCGAAATATATTGCTCCTAGATTGTGGTTATATTACAATAATAGTAAAATCAGGACATCATCAATAATTTGCTTATTTATTACCCACTACTTAGAATTTTGATATCCTAATCAGATCTTTTAAACACTTGAATGATAACTATTCAACGTTAGAGACAGTAAATCTTCATGAAAAGTTTCAAATGATGGCACCAATACCCCGGCCCCGCCTACCTCTTGCTTTAAATAAATCCCAATAACATCAATATGTATATACACGCACATACGTATATGGCTATATGTAACGCAAGTGACGGGATGGAGCACTGTGATATTATGCCACAAGTAACCATAGCAAGAAGGGTGGAATAAAAGAAATTATATCGGATTAATCCAGAGAGAAAAAAAAATGTACTCATTTTGACCGCATGAATGAATAAATAAATAATTAATTAATTAAGGAGAGAGAAATCAATTGTTGTAATAAATAAGGTGAGAGAAAGAAAAATACCCTTAAATGGAGTTTGCCAGCGTGGTAGTTGACTATTTTTAACCATTATAAAAATCAATTATTTAAAAAATGTGTAACTTAAATCCATCTATGTGGGTGTTGGTGTGGGTTTGTGGGTGTGTAGTGTGTGAACAGAAAAAATTAATTAAGATATTTTAATTTGGGCCCTAAATTTTTTTTTGTTTTTAGATAGTTACAATGTGCTGGTTAACTCCGCAACTCAAACTATTTTCACCTTAAACCTCTAAAGACTTTGTGATAAAGGTAATAATTTGACTCCAACTCATGATGTGACAATTATAAAGACAATTTATGTACAATTTTAGTCACAAAAAGTTTTTTAATAAACCACTTGACTTCTAAATAATGCTAGAAATACAAACTATTTTACAAATCATTTGGTCACATAAACATTTTGTAAAGATGTTGTAAATAATTTGTGATTGTAGCATTATTTTTGACTTATTTAAATAATACACCTTGATAGTTTTATAAACGACCATAAAATAAATTGGAAAAAACAGTTTACAACATGTTCAAAGCCAAAAATTTTCAACCACAAGTATAAGTACTTGTGGGGTGTGGGAGGTAAGAGTCGGGGTTCAAGTCTTCAGCAGAGAGTTTCACACACATATATGCTTAGATTAAGCTAGAGTAAAAATTCTATCACGTAAAAAAAAATAAAAAATAAAAATTCTAAAAATACTGGCTCCGCCTTTGGGGGACCATTGTACCAATTCAGCTTCATCCGACCCTATAAAGACTCATTTATTTCAGTGACCAAGATATATTATCTCTGATTAATTTACTCTATTAATTCTAAACTAAGAACGCTTTCAGGGTTGACTTAACCATCGAAGTACCTTTGTTCAACCGTCAGGTTGCCCTAGGTCGCAGTCACGGGTTCTTCTTTCTCTGACATGAGGATAAATTCTCAACAACTCAATATTGTTCGATCAAGCCAGACAACCTCCCTAAAGTTCAATCTCTTTTTTAAACCACTACCCACACTATAAAAGACCATGTGTATTTATCTAAGTCTTCAATTACTGTATTTTTGGCATCAAATAAGCGAGATGGCATGATGCATGTGACCATCAAAAGAAAGATTTTATCAACAAAAAAAATAATTAAATACATAAATAACAAAATTTGAATACAAACTTGGTTGTAACTGATGGCTAGAATTCTACTAAATATTTTTTTATTAAATATGTATTTTAACAAATCCACCATTGATTACATTTTCTTTTTGTCTACTTTATGTTTGCCAAATTTCTAGAAAATTAAAGATCAATATATAGCTATGTTACCAATCAAAGGTTGAAATTTCAAATTTATGTATCAAATAGTAAATAGCATCCGATTTGCCCGAAATTTAACATATATGTTAAAGAACTTAAATAATATACAATCCAAAAGTTTAATTTTCAAAATATGTAGCAATGATAATTTTGTTTAATGGGAATTGTAACTATTAGGTACAACCAAGTTTGTAATCAAATTTTGTCTATAATAAAATATATACTTATAACAAATGTTATATATACAATAAAAACACACAAACAGTACTAGTTATCAAAGTAAAATAATAATAATAATCCGCACACACAATCAGTAGCACGTAACCTTTGAGCTCTCTTTTTGATAAATGGGTGGAGGTCTAGAGAGTAACTGGGAACAATCAACTGAAGGGTCTCTCCAATAAGGGGTAGACCCATAGAACCTGGAGGGAGGACTCCGTTGCACCTTGGATTGCTCCATTTGTTAAGCCAGTATGTAAAATATATGACCAGAACTGCTATAATACATATTCCAACTGTCCACATTTCTTGCAGATTTGGTTAGAGATATTGTCTTGCTAGAACCCTCAGAAGCAATTAAGTAGGGGTTTGGCTGGTATATCTCTTGCTTTCCCTATTCAGAAATGGATGTGATATATAAGTGAAGTAGTCTAATGAGAACTGCTATAACAAGCCCAATCAATAAATAGAGACTCTTCTCTACTTTTTTGTGAGTATCTATGAATATATTGCATAAAATAAGACCACGTATTCTTGTCTAAATAATAATGTTTTTTTTTTAACCATTGTCTAAATAATAATAATAATAATGATATAAGACAGAATGTCTATGCATGGATTGTCAGTGTAGATTATGTTTTTTTTAGAAGACTTTGGTAGTAGGTGGAACAACAAGACTTTATTGAATTGTCAAAATAGATTTTTTTTTTTTTGGGTAAAAGGGGGCTCATATCAAGGAAGTCAATACCGTACCGAAGATTATACCAATTTGGCCTGTTGTACAATATATTTCGGATATCGGTCAATACAGGTGTACCGTTTTCAGTTTATCGCTATTTTTTATTATTTTATACAATATACAAAGTTATATTTGTAATAACTCAATATATCACTTTGGCACCTTCTCAAAAAAAAAAAAAATCATTTAGCAACTTTTTTTATTTATTTTGATAGAGTTATCAACATAAATCAACATAAATATATAAAAGTGGGAAGTCAAAAAAAAAAATATTAAATAATTAAACACCCACAAACTCAATAAAAGCCAAACCACGTGTCAAAATATTGTGAACCAATTCAAACTATCAGATGCTTTGAGAAAATAAAAAAGCAAATATTATTTACATGTGAAAAGTTTTCTTCGGCAAGGATATTTACATGTGAAAAGTCTTTTCTTCGGCGGAGATATTTGAAAAAGCAAGAAAAGTTTCAAAGAGAGAGAGAGAGAGAGAGAGAGAGAGAGAGAGAGAGAGAGAGAGAGAGAGAGAGAGAGAGAGAGAGAGAGAGAGAGAGAGAGAGAGAGAGAGAGAGAGAGAGAGAGAGAGAGAGAGAGAGAGAGAGAGAGAGAGAGAGAGAAGAAGAAGAGAGAGAAGAAGAAGAAGATGATGAAGATGAAGTAGCAGCAGCCAAACCAATCCACAACCCCGACTTGAGGTTAAGAATATAGAGATCGTCGCCAGTAGAAGGTAAGAGTGATAAAGAAACGTTTTTCTTTTTCCGGTCCAGTATGCATTTACCGGCCAAAATCCGATATTTCCTCTAGTATGGCCAAAATGACCCGATATGGGCTGATATATTTTTTGGTACGAAACAACCTTGTTTCTGTACTAGCCAAGGTACTAGAACGGTAAATAGTGATCATACCAGCCGGTATTGTACGAAACAGACTTCCTTGGTTCATATAGAGTTCAAATCTTCTATCCCAACTTATATACTCTACTCTATAGTCCACCAAAAATATCAAGCCACATGGACATTAGTTATTAAACACAAATAGAAGACTTAATTAGAGTCTATTTCCTTAGCCTTTGAAATCACATTCCAAACCAAAAAAAAAAAAAAAAAAAATTCAAAGGACCACCAACAAAATACCCAATCACAACTGGATTCCTCCATCACCTAGAGAAGATGACGATGGTGAATCTTGTCAGTGGTGGCTTCAGAAATATTTTTCAGAATGGTCATTATTGACCAAAATTTAATAAAAAAGATAACTTCATATATTGACCAAAACACATACACACACAAATACAAATACATAAAGTCTTACAATTTTCTTCTACAAATTTTCTTATTTTGAAATCTTTGCATAATAGTCTTGTAAGCGCACAATTACACCTGGACCCAAAGGTAACTGTGGGCTCAGGCCTAATGAGCTTTAAACAATGAAATTTGTAAAGTGTGGGTATGAAATCTAGTTGAGAGATACTGGAAACTTAATAACCCGGCTAAGATGTAAAAATACTAGAGAATAGTAAATGATTATTGCAAAGGAGCCTCCTCGGACATAAGCCGAGGACAATTTCTATATTATTTCTCTTTCTTTCTTGAAGGTTACAATTCTTAGTTTCTTTCTTCGTAACTGATCGATCCCTTCCTTCTTTGGCCTCTCTCTCCTTTAAATACTTCTTCTCTTGATGTTTTATACACGTGTTGCCCAAATCTTCCTTTTCCTCTCTGACACCACCTTCTTCAGGTATTTAAAGTAGTAACCAGAAGGTTCAATTCTACTATTCAGGGGTCACTTCCCCATTAATGCGGCCTGTGAGGTGGGTGCAAGGTCTTTAATGTGGAAGTAGCAGCCTTTTTCTAAGATATTTCTCTAACACCGGTGCCTTTAGAGGGTACAGGGATCCCCCCTTTAACCAACAGTCTTTCTGGAACTCTGTCTTAATCATTCTAACGAGTCTCCGAGTCCTCCTGGGTCTATCCAAGGAGAAACTCACCCTCGAACGTATCCTCGGACCCTCGGTATATGGGCCGATTTGCAGTATTAACAGGCCTTTAATCAAGAACAGATTGGCACTCCTTGTTTAGAGCCCAAAGGCCCAAATACCTGCTTGGGTCCTTTTACTCCCCACAATAGCTCCTCAAAACACTATTTTTCAGCATCCGAGGAGAAAAATAGGGTTTTGATCCAACGAGAACTTCCCTCACACATTTTGTAAATAACCACGCGTGTGGAGATCGTTTCATGTTCCAGAAGATGCCATTTGGCGGTTTCAATTTCAAAAACACGCGCATTTATGATCGTAAGTTACACTTTGTTCCTCACGTTCAACGGTGAGATAAGCATCCAACGGCCCTTATTGCCCCCTGAAAATTTGGGCGGGACGGATGCAATTTCGAGGCCGCTTCCCGCATATCATAACGCTTTGGAAACATGTGCCTTCATTTTTTTCTTCAGAGCCTAATCACATCAAAACATCAGCCGTTCACCTTTTCTCTACAGAAACCCGTGGAAACTCGTTCAAACTCGTAAGTTCCTAATTTTTTCTTTACTCCTTTCTCCTCGGATTCTATCCTCAGCTCCCTTCTTAACCATTTTCTTTCTTAAAACTCGCCCTTTCGTTTCTTACTGATGGGTAGATTCAAGTGTTTAGTTGACACCACCGTTGGGATGGAGGGTTTTAGGGCTAAATACCACATTTCCAGTGACGTAGGTTTAAGATACTGTCCGGCGAAACCCGTGGCTGGGTCTAGGAAAATGGGAGAAGTTATCATCCCTATGATTTCCTTCATAGAAGGTGGGATGACCCTCCCTATGAGAAACGTGACCAGAGAATACCTTCGCAACCACCGGTTATGTCCTGACCAGTGCGCTCCCAATGTCTTTGGAGTCTTAGGAAGCGTCGATGCTCTAAATGAGCAGATGGGTTTAAACCTCACTTGGCATGACGTCGTTTTTATGTACGAATGCCACAAGCTTACTAGGGTAGGCTATTACATCAAATCCCGCTCTAGTGTAGTTAGGTTGATTTCCATCTACCCAAGTCCAATAAAGGCATGAAGGAAGACTATCTCATCGCCTTAAGCAACTGGCACAACGGCCCCCACTGCCCAGTCGAATGGGGAGATCTAGGTGTGACTCCTTAGGATATAACTTCCCACCCCGTAACTCCATCTAAACATCTTGAAATGTTCATTTATATTTACAAACCGTTTAACTTTAATTTATCACATATTTTACAAATCTGACCATGTTTGTCTGTTTTGGTGTCTTTCCTTGCAGATAAACAACACGTGCGCCCGCGCTTGAGCCACTGCAACGTCGCTGATTTGAACCGAGTGCTACGCTCAAAAATTTTTGTGAGTGAAGACCTGCAGCTTCGAGTGGCTCACTTGATACTAGGGTACGACCCTATATCCTCAAATTTCCAGGAGATAGAGAACGTGATTATTACGGGTGACCGGAGGTGTAGGAGAATTAACTTAGCCAGGCCACACTTTCTAGCCGACCACGACATTCCTGATGACCCCCACACCATCTCATACACGCAACCCCTCGCGGCAATCCCCCTCGTAGCGCACTCTCAGGCAACCGTTATCCCAGAGGAGCAAGTGTCCTCATCGAACACGTTGGACGAGGAGATAGACCAGTTTTAACTCGAGGACGTCCAAAGACCTCGTGGAAACCCGTTTGTCGTCCTTTCCAACGAGGAAGAAGAGCCCGCCGAAACCTCTGGGATCGTTGGCCTAGTGATACCACGTCCAGACGACAGCTCCATTGAAGAAGATATGGACGTGCTTAAGGGCCTCCTGACCGTGAGAGGCGAGAGAGTCGCCAAGAAGGGAGCGAGGGGATCTCAGGCTCCCCCATCCTTGCCACCACCCCCTCCTCCAGCCGACCCCAAGCCTCCTACTGAAGAGCCAAAGAAGAAGAGGAAGGTGGAGACCGAGGAGGCTGGTGGCGACAAACAGAAAAAACTGAAACAACAGCCACCATCGGCTCAGCAGTAGAAGCTGGATAAGGGCAAAGGGCGCGCCCGTTCAGTTGAAAATGGGGAGATCAAAGACATGGCCGAGGTGCACCGAGCACCGGCCATGTGGTCTCCTGAACTGAGATTGGATGGAGTGCCAATTCCCGTCTAGTCTAACATCAGGGCATTCCAACAAGGCCATGCCCTCCACCTGGCCGATGCGTTGGAGCGTCCTCTTCTGCTGTTCAAGGACATGGAAGCCTTGGAAAAGATGAGCCAGCCTCAGGTGTTCCTTTCTTTGAAAAGGGACTTAGCTCTGGTAAGTTCCACTTCGTACTTATACTTTAGGGTTATTTGTAAATATTTTACTGCATTTAACCCCCTGACATTTATCACAGGCCATCCAAGAAGTTTTCGCTACCGAGAAGTTCGTGGAGGATTCTTGGAAGCGAGCTGGAATGGAGCAGGAGATACGGCAAGAGACAGAAAAGTCCCTATGCCAGGCCCTAGCAAAAAATGGGAAGCTCACCTCTCAGCTGGCCGATCTAAAAAGAGAGAAGGACGGTGTCGAAACCAGTCTGAAAACGATGAAGAACCAAATGAAGGGGCAACGTAAGCTCCTTCGCCAAAAGGATGATGAGCTTTCCCAAGCCCAAAGGGAACGCTCTGACTTAGAGAAGAAGCTTACGCGGATGAAGGAGGAAGCGCGCAACTTCAAGCATTCACTAGAGGTTGCGAAGCAGACCAGTTATCAGGAGGGTGTGGCTGCAACACAGGACCAGCTGACAGAAGCTTTCGCAGCCTTGTGCTGAGAATACTGTCAGCAGGTTTGGGGGGAGGCTTTAAACGCAACAGGGGTTCCTCAAGCTTCCGAGCTGAGAAAGCCCGAGAACATTTGGCTTCCCCTAGACATATAGGATATAAAAGACTCTCTTATTGCTGCCTCTCCCGCCCTTCCTCCCGTGGTGCCAGAACTCGTTCCTGATCCTACAGAACCTGAAGGTTCCCATAAAGAGAAGGACAGGTGTGGCAGTGCCGAGAAGGAACAAAGTCAGAATGTAGAGCCCATCATTCCTTCAACAACTACAACAGACAAAGGGAAACAAGTCTTATCTGCCTTTGAGTTGGAGTTGAAGAGCACCGAGGCTGGCAACACTTCCCTTTAAGACCCCCCTCCAAAAGTTTAGGGCCTAGCTTAGGACTTTTTTTTATGTACTTCCAATTTTTCATGTAATAATGTATTCCATTATAATTAATGAAGAACAGCTTTATTTATTTTTCATCCGAGTTGTGTTTATTTTACTTTGACCTTTTTACGCTTGCCATGAAAGTTCTCACTAGCACATAGCTAAAGAAAGAATGGAATAAATAAGTCTAACTTCAATAGTTGAACAATTACAACCTTTAAACAGCCATCCGCATACTTTCTTTGCAAAGTAAAAACATTCAAGAATCTGACAAAACTGACTTAGTTTAGATGGTATATGGTGCCTTACTTTGGAAACCCACATGATGGTTAAACTTTGTAATCTGATACATTAATTTTAGTAAAGTGTAAGGTCCGAGGACCATACATTACAAAATTTTTGCTTAACACTTAAAGATGTACAATTTAAGATTCAATTTAACAGATAGTAAGATACCAACTTCCACAAGGTTGGTGGTCTAAGGACCATACTTAACCAAGTTTCTGTTTGACACTTAGGAATAGTAACTTCAAATGTTAATTTCCCCAAAGTAGAAGATCCGAGGACCCGGCATAACTAAGGTTTTGTTTAACAAATGATAAGATATCAATTTTCACAAGATTTGTGGTCCGAGGACCATACTTAACCAAGTTTCTGTTTGACACTTAGGAATAGTAACTTCAAATGTTAATTTCCCCAAAGTAGAAGGTCCAAGGACCCGGCATAACTAAGGTTCTATTTAACAAATGATAAGATATCAATTTCCATAAGGTTTGTGGTCCGAGGACCATACTTAACCAAGTTTCTGTTTGACACTTAGGAATAGTAACTTCAAATGTTAATTTTCCCAAAGTAGAAGGTCTGAGGGCCCAGCATAACTTAGGTTCTATTTAACAAATGATAAGATATCAATTTCTACAAGTTTTGTGGTCTGAGGACCATACTTAACCAAGTTTCTGTTTGACACTTAGGAATAGTAACTTCAAATGTTAATTTCCCCAAAGTAGAAAGTCCGAGGACACTGCATAACTAAGGTTCTGTTTAACAAATGATAAGATGTCAATTTTCACAAGGTTTGTGGTCTGAGGACCATATTTAACCAAGTTTCTGTTTGACACTTAGGAATAGTAACTTCAAATGTTAATTTCCCCAAAGTAGAAGGTCCGAGGACTCGACATAACTAAAGTTCTGTTTAACAAATGATAAGATATCAATTTCTACAAGGTTTATGGTCCAAGGACCATACTTAACCAAGTTTCTGTTTGACACTTAGGAATAGTAACTTCAAATGTTAATTTCCCCAAAGTAGAAGGTCCGAGGACCCGGCATAATTAAGGTTCTGTTTAACAAATGATAAGATATCAATTTCCATAAGGTTTGTGGTCCGATGACCATACTTAACCAAGTTTATGTTTGACACTTAGGAATAGTAACTATAAGCCCCTAATGTATTCATAACTTTGAACTGCTAATCAACAAAAGCACCTTTTATTAATAATAATACCTTCGAAGGTTATTTACATTCTATGGACGTTGTACAATTCTTTCATCTAGGTCAGCTAGTCGATACAGCCCTATGCCTGCTACTGAAACAATGCGATAGGGCCCTTCCTAGTTTGGTCCTAGCTTACCCCAAGCTGGGTTCTTAGCAGTGCCCACAATCTTTCTTAGTACAAGATCCCCAGGTGCTAGTGGCCTTAGCTTCACGTGGGCGTCATACCCCCGCTTAAGCTTTTGTTGATAATAAGCCATTTGGACCATAGCTGCATCGCGCCGTTCCTCAACTAAATCCAAGTCTTTCTCCAGGAGGCCATTGTTGTTCTCTGGGCTAAAAGAACTCGTCTTTAGGGTGAGGAAACCAGATTCTAGAGGTATCACTGCCTCCACTCCATAAGTCATAGAGAATGAAGTTTCTCCAGTGGACCTGCGCAGCGTAGTTCGATACGTCCATAAAATATGTGGTAGTTCTTCTATCCATCTGTCTTTCGCATCGTCCAACCTTTTCTTGAGCCCACTGACTATGACTTGTTAATGGCCTCAACTTGCCCATTTCCCTGAGGATAAGCTGGGGTGGAGTATCTATTTATGATGTCCATATCACCACAATATTTCCTAAAAGCCTTGCTGTCGAATTGAACGCCATTATCCGAAATAAGTGTGTGTGGCACACCAAATCTAGTAACGATGTTTTTCCAGATAAACCTTTTGGAATCGACGTCCCTAATATTTGCTAAGGGCTCATCTTCGACCCATTTAATGAAGTAGTCAGTCTCCACGAGCAGCCACCTTTTGTTTCCTGCAGTCTTCAGAAATGGCCTCACTATGTCCAATCCCCATTGTGCGAAAGGCCAAGGACTGGAGAGAGGACTAAGAACCCCTCTAGGTTGATGAATGTTGGGGGGCGAACCTCTGGCACTGGTTGCATTTCCTTGCATAGTTTTGAGCCTCCCTCTGCATATTGGGCCACCAATATCCCTGAGTCAGGGCTCTATGGGCTAAGGACCTTCCCCCAGTGTGGCTCCTACAAATCCCTTCATGTAGTTCTTCTAGAAGCATTTCCGTTGATTCAGGGTGCACACATAACAAGTATGGTCCTGAGAAGGATCGTTTATACAGTTTCTGATCCTCAGACAACCAGAAACATGACACCTTTTGACGAATCTTATATGCTTCAGACTTATCCTTAGGAAGGATGTCGTTTTTCAGAAAAGATATCACCGGGTCAATCCAACTAGGTCCAGGCCTTATCAGATGGATACGAGCTGCGCTGACAGCGGTAAGAGTTGGCTCTAGTAAATCCTCTACAAGGATAATCCTGGGCAAACCCTGAGCCGAAGACGTTGCTAACATGGCCAAAGAATCTGCATAGGTGTTTCCACTTCTAGAAATGTGAGATAAGACGAAAGAATCAAGTTTAGCTTGTTGACGTTTGACCTGGGCCAAGTACTCTTGCATTCTTGGATCTCTAGCCTCCATGGTCCCCGTGACCTGGCCGACCACTAACTGAGAATCCGAGAACACATGAACTTCCTTTCCACCCATCCTATGTACCATGCTCATGCCCACCAAGACTGCTTCGTACTCGGCCTCATTATTAGTAGCCGAGAACGCCAATCTCAAAGATATTTCGAAGACAATTTCCTCAGGGGATATCAGGACAAGTCCAACACCAAACCCTCTCTGATTAGCTGCCCCATCCACATACACTTTCCAAATCAGAGGTGCTACGCCTATGATCACACCAACTAATTTTTCATCCATGTGTGATTCCTTCAGAGTTTCTTCTAGCAATGGTTTGACAAACTCTACCACCAAATCAGCAAAGACCTGGCCTTTGACCGAGGTGCAAGGCATGTATTTAATGTCAAAGGCTCCCAAAATGGTTCCCCACTTAGCCACCCTACCAAAGTAATCGACACTACGTAACACTGACTTGAGGGGCAGTTGGGTCAGAACCACCATAGTGTGGGACTGGAAATAGTGAGGAAGCTTCCGCGTGGCATGAGCTACAGCCAGCAGTGCTTTCTCCAAAAGTAGATAACGCACCTCGGCCTCATTCAAGGACTTACTAACGTAGTATACTGGCCTCTGTACCCCACCTTCGTCCCTAATGAGGACCAGGCTGACTGTGCGGACGGCCACTGCCAGATATGCAAACAGGACCTCGTCCACTTCGGGCCGAGACAAAATGGGTGGCTAAGAAAGATATTGCTTAAGCTGTTGGAAGGCCGCAACGCAATCCTCGGTCTAATGAAACCCTTTCCATTTATTCAACAATTGGAAGAAGGGATGGCACCGGTCAGCTGACCGAGAGATAAATCTGCTGAGAGCAACGATCATTCCGGTCAACCTCTGGACTTCTTTTGGATTCCGAGGCGGCTGTAAGTCCTGAATAGCTCTGACTTGTGCCGGTTTACCTCTATCCCTCTATGAGTAATCATATAACCCAGGAACCTTCCAAAACCCACACCAAAAGAACACTTTGAGGCGTTAAGGCACAGCTTGTACTTCCTAAGCACTTGAAAGGTGTCGTCCAGATCTTTAACATGTGAAGGTATTGTTTTACTCTTCACCACCATATCATCCACGTATACCTCAATGGTCTTCCCAAATTGTTGTTTGAACATTCTGGTCATCATTCTTTGATAGGTAGCCCCAGCATTCTTCAACCCAAACGGCATGACCTTATAGTGGTAGTTTCCTATTGGAGTAATGAAAGCAGTCTTCTCTTGATCGTCCAATGCCAATGGAATCTGGTGGTAACCCTGGAAGGCATCCAAAAAACTCATACGAAGATGTCCGATAGTGGCATCCACAAGCTGATCAATACGCGGCATTAGGAACGAATCCTTCGGGCAGGCCTTGTTTAAATCCGTGAAGTCCACACATACTCTTTATGTTCCATTCTTCTTTTTTACCACAACTGTATGCGCCAACCATTCGAGGTAGAAAACTTCTTTAATGGCCCCAGCCCTCTTAAGCTTGAGCACTTCCTCTTTGACATCCTCGGAATGTTCCTTGGAAGAACGCCGAGGTGGCTGCCTTCTCGAAAAAATGGCGGAGTTGACATTCAAATGATGACAAATGAAGCTTGGGTCTACGCCCGGAGCCTCATAAGGATCCCACGCAAAAACATCAATGTTATCTTTCAGAAATTCCAACAAATCCATCTTCTCCTGGTATGGCAAGCGTATGCCAACTTGAAAGAATCTTTCAGGGTCATCCGCTATCAAAAACTTCTCCAAACCCTCACAGAGGGCCTCCTCTCCTGTCATCGCACCGGGTGCATCCGGAGCTGTTAATTGCTATAAGTATTTGATGATCAAAGTCGAGGACTCGGCTTCTGTCTGATGTAGCACTGCGGCCGATATGCATTGTCTAGCCACTGATTGGCTGCCGAGGATCTCTTCAACATATTCCCCTGAGGGGAATTTAATCTTAACATGCAAAGTAGAGGAAACAGCCCCTAAAGCATGCAGCCATGGCCTAGCAAGGATGGCTGTATATGGGGAATATGCGTCAACTACAATGAAATCCACGTCAACCGTTTTCGAGCCAGATTGAACGGGCAAATGAATCTGCCCCTTCGGTACAACGGCTTTACCTTCAAAGCTTATAAGAGGCAAGTCATAAGGAGTAAGATCCTCCAGCTTCAACCTTAGCCCTTTGAATAAATCTGGGTACATGATATCTGTACCGCTGCTCTGATCAATCATCACCCTCTTTACATCATAATTCCCTATCCTCAATGTGACCACAAGAGCATCGTCGTGGGGTTGGATGGTCCCAACCTTATCCTCCTCTGAAAATCCCAAGACGAGCAAATTCACCTTCAACCTCTTCGGTTTGCAGCCTGCCTCTTCGACTTGAGGATGCGAAACTGCCATCACTCTGGTGGGACACGAGCTGGTCCTGCCAGGTGCAGCGAAGATAACGTTAATTGTCCCCAATGCCGGCCGAGACGGATTATTTTTCTGATTATTTGAGCCAGACTAACTGTCCTGCCCGTTAGGTTGATAAAGGTGCTGCTTCAGTTTTCCTTCATTGACAAGTTACTCCAAGTGGTTCTAGAGGGTCCGACAGTTCTCGGTAGTATGACCCACGTCCTGATGGTACTAACAAAAAAGATTCTGATTCCTCTTCGCAGGGTCCCCTACCATCTTACTAGGCCACCTGAAGTAGGGCTCCTTACGGACTTTCTCCAGTAGCTGGTGTATTGGTTTTCGAAACACAGTACTTACGATCTGAGGTGCTGCCGAGCCAAACTGCCCGGTGTAATCCCTTCTCGGCTTGTTGTTGTGATATCTGTCCGACCTGAAATCCCTTCTCTCCTACGAGATAACCTTCGTCTTACCCTTTCTTTCCTGTTGGTCTTCCTCCACCCTTTTGTATTCATCGATGCGATCCATGAGACAACGTACGCTGCGAACGGGCTTTTTGGTCAGGGACTTTCTCAAATCTTGATAAGTAGGAAGGCCTACCTTAAAGGTATTAATTGCCACCTCATCAAAGTCCCCATCTATCTTGTTAAACATCTCCCAATACAGGTCGGAGTATGCCTTCAATGTTTCACCCTCCCTCATGGCCATAGATAACAGTGAGTCCAATGGTCGAGGAACTCTGTTGCATGTGATAAACCGCGACGCAAATGTTCTAGTAAGCTCCCCAAACGAACCAACAGACCCTGATTTAATGTCATTGAACCACCTCATAGCGACAGGTCCCAAGCTAGAAGGGAAGACTTTACACATCAGGGTCTCATTATGAGAGTGTACCGCCATCCTCTGGTTAAAGTGACTCACATGCTCCACCGGATCAGTCTGGCCATTGTAGATGGTGAAGGTAGGCTGGGTAAACCTCCTAGGGAGCCTCCCCTTCTCAATCCTCCGTGAGAATGGTGATTTAGAGAGCTGGTGCAACGCCCAGCTCATAGCATCGTTCCCCAAGCCCCTGGAAGGAAACTTCTTGTGCCTACGAACTGGTGGGTTGTCCTCCTCATAAGAGGACGTTGTGCTAGGGGGCGACCATGACCTCGAGTTGTAGCTACTTCCTCGGGCCTCCCCTGAAGAAGGATTAGAGAGGATGGTGAACGATTCAGTCTTATGCGGTGCAGTTTCCTTTTAAGATGACTAATCTCCTTTTGCATGGCCTTAGCACCATCCTCATGGGTGGTGCTGCCCCCGCCATGAGTATGGCTCACTCTGGGGTATTCAGTATGAACACTTCCCTCTCGATCCCTCCGACGCTCAAGGCGCTTGAAAAGATCCTTAGGTTGTGATCCTTGCGACTCTGCGTGGTATGAGCCTATGCCTACCATAGTATCCTAGCTCCTTCAAGACTAGATTCCCACAGACGGCGCCAATTGTAAGCACACAATTGCACCTGAACGTAAAGACAACTGTGGGCTCAGGCCTAATGAGCCTTAAACAATGAAATTTGTAGAGTGTGGGTATGAAATCTAGTTGAGAGATACTAGAAACTTAATAACCCGGCTAAGATGTAAAAATACTGGCGAATAGTAAATGATTATTGCAAAGGAGCCTCCTCGGACATAAGCCGAGGACAATTTTTGTATTATTTCTCTTTCTTTCTTAAAGGTTACAATTCTTAGTTTATTTCTTCGTAACTGATCGATCCCCTCCTTCTTTGGTATCTCTCTCCTTTAAATACTTCTTCTCTTGATGCTTTATACACGTGTTGCCCAAATCTTCCTTTTCCTCTCTGACACCACCTTCTTCAGGTGTTTTAAGTAGTAATTAGAAGGTTCAATTCTACTGTTCAAGGGTCACTTCCCCATTAATGCGGCCTAAGAGGTGGGTGCAGGGTCTTTAATGTGGAAGTAGCAGTCTTTTCCTAAGATATTTCTCTAACACCGGTGCCTCTAGAGGGTACAGGGATCCCCCCTTTAACCAACAATCTTTCTGGAACTTTGTCTTGATCATTCTAGCGAGTTTCTGAGTCCTCCTGGGTCTATCCTAGGAGAAACTCACCCTCGGACGTATCCTCGGACCCTCGGCGTATAGGCCGATTTGCAGTATTAACAGACCTTTAATCAAGAACAGATTGACACTCCTTGTTTAGAGCCCAAAGGCACAAATACCTGCTTGAGTCCTCTTACTCCCCACAAGTCTCATTATTAATGTTACAAGTTACATCTCTTACAAAATTTAATTAGATAAAAAATTTATAGGGATTTTTTTTTAATGACTTAATATATTGTTAAGGGGGCCAAAATTCAAAGACAAAGTTTGGCTACAAACTTAGTTGTAGTCTAAGAATACAACTCTCACTAAACAAACTAATATAGCTACATATTTTGAATATTTTACTATTGAATTGCATGTTCTTTATGTTCTTAAAACACATGTCAAATTTCATGTTAATCAGATGTTATTTACTATTTGATTCATAAACTTAAATTTTTATATAATTTTAGACTACAAAAACTCAAAATTTAAAGATTTGATTGATAACATAACTATTGATCTTTGATTTTTTTTTTTTTTTAATTTTGCAAATATGGAGAATATAAAAAGAAAATATAATCCAATGGTGATTTGTCACTATTCACATCCGAATATATATATATATATATATTACTAGCTATCAAAGTAAAATAAGAATAATAAAAACGCACTCAATTAGTAGCATGTAATCTTTGAGCTCTCATTTTGATAAATGGGTGAAGGTCTAGAGAGTAACTAGGAACAATCAACTAACTGAAGTCTCTCCAATAAGGGGTAGTAGACCCATGCAACCTGGAGGGAGGACTCCATTGCACTTTGGATTGCTCCATTTGTTTAAGCCAGTAAGTAAAATCTATGACCAATACTGCAACGTTCAGTACATAATCCAATTGTCCACATTTCTGGGAGATCGATTTGGATAAAAATATTTTATAGAGAAATCTCAGAAGCAAATAGCTAGTAATTGGTAGAAAATAAAGTAAAACACAAAAAACAGTCTAAGAAATTTGTATTCATGACGATGATATATAGGGTGTGTTTGTATAAGCTATCTGAAAACTATATTTTCAGTTTAAAATGGTGTTTGCAATAAAAATAAATAAATAAAAATCTATGATGAGTTGTGGTTGAAAATAGATTTTTGGTTTTTAAAAAAGCTTTATTAATCTCCCAAAATGCCTAACCAAACAAATCCATAAGAAGTGAAGAAATCTTATGAGAAATCCTATTACTTTTTATTCAAAAAAATACAATTTAAATTCTTAGAATACATAGTTAACAATTAGAGAAATCAATATCGAACAATGTTTAAATAGCGAATGTTTGTTATGCTATTAGGAACATTAGAATATCCAAAACTAATTCTTAAAAAAAAAAAAGTGGCTAGGATAATGAGGAAAATAATTTCAGACAACTACGCCATAAGTTAAATCCATTGGCTCTTTTAAATCTCTTATTTTTTGTCGTACGACAGTTGTCACTTTTGTTATCTTTCCTAATTTTCTATAGCAAAACCATTATAAGAATGCGTCGACTTATTGGATCTTTTACTCTATCAAATATATATCAATTCAAGGTCGTTACAACTTACAAGCATGGTTGTCTCACATCTATATATGGTCAAAAGATGATATGTATTACATGTTAGAATAGATTTAATGTTAGCCTATAAGTGCCATATTGCCGAAAATATTGCTTGTTTGCTGGTGTATTTATTTATTTTCCAAAGTATAATGATCTTTTTATCATTAAACTAAAATATTAATTTGTTTTTGGTATAAATGTAGTTTGAAGCACAAATCTTTTATTTAATGAGAATAGATTTTACTAGTAGGGATAACTAGAACTCTAATTTGTTCGTTTATTCTCTTAAGTTAAAGTCACTTTCTTCACTTATTACTATTATTAGTCGCTAACCTGTGCTATGCACAAAATAGTTAAATTTAAAATCAGATATATTTTTTTAAAAAAAATAGAAAGTCCTATATGAAAAAAACTATTTATTAAAAGTTAATAGAAAAATTATTTTTATAATTTTAAATAGTTTCTCACAGGTATTGTATAGGTATCAACTAAGTAGGATGCATATTTTAAATAAATAAACCATAATAGTGGGCAGTGGTTGCCTTTGTTTTATTATTTATCCAAAAATAAAATAAAATTGATAGGATATGAACAAATAACTTGTAGTAGAAGAATTTGGATTGTTACCAAATTAAGATTTTTAACAACTTAGAAATTATAGGAGAAGAAGATAAGACTAAAAAAAAAATTATAAAATACAATTTTATTAAAAAATTATAAAATGATAATGATGTGGCAAGTTCTGGAGAGATCAACAAAAAGTCAAAGACTTCGGTTTTATATATCTATATCAACCACTAAACACATTATTTATGTAAACTATCTCAAATAGTTGAATACTGAATAGTTTAATATTTGAAAAGGCAATATTAAAAATAATAATATAAAATATTATTAAAAAAATATGAATCTATCGGTGGCGTTAGACCACTATTTGGGTGTGAGACTAGTATTTTACATTACTTTTTAAGTTCAGTAGGTTTAGAGTAGTAGACTTAATTGTAGGTTTAATAGATGGGCATAACTGATAGGGAAAAAAAATGGTGGGCATAAATACCCATAAAAAGTCAAAAAATTGTCAGTTGAATTCAAAAATTTGCAATCTTTTGATCTATACATACTATACTCCATTGGGGCTATGGTTTAACTGCAGGACAAACAATAAGTATATAACTTTTTGAGGTTTTATACTGGATGATGCTGTATAAATGCTTAGAAAGAGAGTTATAGAGGTGGAGGCTTCCGGCTTAAAGAGAGACAATCGGATTTGAGAGACTAAAAAGAGGAGAGTAAGAAAAAGAATCGCATACCATCAGCTAAAAATAAGCATAAATTAACAGATAAAAAAGAAAATAAAATATGCATAAAAAATAACATATAATTAGATGTGTAAATTAAGAAGCTTCTATTATTAGAGTTTCTTATAAATTCTCAAAAGTAGACGTGTTCTAATTTGAATTGGTTATATATATATATATATATATATATATATATATATATGGGTGTTTTAAAATATTGTTTATATTATCTCCCAGGGAGAGGTTTGGGGTGCATTAAAAAAAATAATAAATAAAAAAAAAAGCGGGCGAGGGGAGAGGTTTGGGGATTAAAAAAGAAAAATGAGAGGTTTAGAGTTTATCACAATAATTTTTGGGTACAAGTGTGACTGACTTATTTCACATTTGATTACCTCATAACATCATCATGAGAGAGAGAAGATGACAGTATACAAGAACTGTCATGTTCTTTAACCAAAAAAAGAAATTTCATGTTCTTACTTTTCACATATTACAAAAATGTGACACTTCAGGGTTTTAGAAGCTAAAACAAAGCTTATATTTAATATTGAAAAAATATAGAGGACGACCAATGTGACAATTTTACTTGACCGTGAAGTATTCTATCCTCTGGATTCGGAACCAGCTGGGAAAACAAAGCTTATATAGTTTATATGTATAAATTGCTTGATACGAAGTTTTTAACCACACATGGCAGATTTGACCTTCCAGGATTTTTGTCCAATAAAAATACTCGTAATATAAATTTTCCAATAAAATATTAAACCCATTCACGTCAAATCTACACATTAATAACAATTCTTTCGCCTTTTAGTTTTTTTTATTTATTTATTTAAATCAATCTATGACCAAGAGGCCATGACCCACTTGAAATTTTTAGGGCTGTTTAATAGAAAAGTTTAAGTAATGTTGTTTAAAATGATGTGGATAATGTGGTTTAAAAAAAGTTGTTAAAAATATATATTTATAGTATTCATAAAGAGAAAAATGTGTTTAGTAATGTGTTTTAAATAGTACACAACTACACATAAATTTCAAATGATATGTTTGAGTTGAAATATTTTTTTTTTTAAGAACTCAGTTTGTATAATGCTAATTTTATTTATTTTTATATTAATTTAGTAAATATAAAAATTCAGTTTATATATATATACACACACACACATTAACAGCAATGAAAAATGCTGTCAAGAAAGCAATGAAAAATGCAGCATAAACATACATTAACAGCCAAGATAAAAATAAAGACAAAGTTTAGCTATAAAATTAGTTGTAGCCTTAGGTAACAAACTCACTCAATAAAATAAATATTACTGCATATTTTGAAAATTTACGCTCTTAATACATATGTCAAATTTTATGTCAATCGGATATTATTTACTATATAATCTATAAATTCGTATTTTATGCATAATTTTAAATTACAAAAACTTGCAATTTAAAAAAGTATTGATGACATAGCTATTGATCTTTAATTTTCTCAAACTTTAGCAAACACAGAGGATATAAGAAGAAGATGTAATCCAATGGTGGATTTGTCAAAATTCACCTCCAATAAAAAGATATTAAGTGAGTTTGTAGCCTAAAGTTACAACCGATTTTGTAGCTAAACTTTGTCCTAAAAATAAAGCAAATGAGAAACACAAAAGCCACTTAAAAAGCTTCTAGCTTAGTTGTGTATTCTTTGCACTTATTTTTCTATAAATTCACAAAAATCCATTATGAGTTTACGACTATCAAGATATGTAGATTCAACCAACAAAAAGCAAAGAAACACTATTCTTGCAAATGGATCATATAAGCAATGAATAATTGAAGGTAACCAATATAATCATACATTTATTCTACATAATAAATTTGTATCAAATTACAAATTTATCTACTTCAATTGTGTACATTTATTTTATAATAAATTTGTTTCAATAAACTAATCTTCTTGAATTATGAATATTTCAACAAACTAGGATGTTAATGCTCTTACAATAAATTTGTTGTAAAAAAACTGCAACCTCATCTACTTCAATTGCGCACATTATTTCATAATAAATTTATTGTGAAATACAAATGAAGGTAATAAACTTAGTCATGTTTATTTTTCATATCATTTTTCTTTGCAAGTACTTTTTAACTTTTTTTTTTTTTTACTTTTGTTAATTGTGTCTTTATTTATTTAGTCAATGACAATTCCTATAATCCTACTAACATATGAAAATTATAAAAGATAAACTTTTGTAAACTAAATCATTATCTTTTGAAAAAAAAAATGATTTTAATTGTTTGCACTATTTCATTATGTTTGCTTATGCAAAAATCTATATTAGTTATGCCTTCCTTTATCTAAAAATAAGGTTATCAACAATTTTTTATTTTCATACTTATCTTCAAGTATATTTACAACTTGAGATTAGATAATAGGGAATAATTTGATGAGATTTTATATTAGAGTTTAACTTAAAACTATACTATCGCTTAATAGTAAAATCAGTCAGAAATAAAATATAAATATTTTTTGCTAAATGATACTTTAAGGATGCCTACAATGAAAGCTACAAGTTCTCTTTTCCTCTCCAAGGTTATTAACTCTATCATTTCTTTTTATTTTTCTTTTTTTCTATTTCATTATACACATATATTTCATAGGATCTTTTTCATTTCTTTTTTCTTTTTTTTTTCTTTTTTTTCTATTTCATAATACACATATATTTGATAGGGTGAAATTTGAAGCCTCCCTCGCTTTCAAAGAAAAAAAAAATCAATTATCATTTAAGTCTCTCTACTTTTATTTTTTAATGTTTAGTAATTTTTATTTTTTAATATTTAATAATTTAAGTTTTTCTTAATTCTTAACTATTAAATTGAGGTTACCACTTAATTAAGCTTTCAAATATTTTTTTTCATCGTTTTTAATTATTGAATTCAAGATTTTTTTATTTAAATATGCAGTGGTGATTACTTGATCTTTAAAGCTTAATATAATATTTTACAGACTCATTTTATATATTTTTTAGCCATCTCTTTTTATATTAGTTCCATAGTTAATTTTGGACTTATATATGATTTTAAAATATTAAAAAAAAAACTAATCTTACACACATGCATTCATTATATAACTTAAAATTAAAGATTACTTCTCTTTAAATTATTTTAATAATCTATTTTATTATTTTATTTTAATTTAATTAAAAAATATTTTCTTATTTTCTTTAGTTTACACATGATTTTTTATTAAGCTGTGCATCAAACATGCATAATACTAGCACACACACACACACATATTTATATATATATTAGAGTAATAAAAAATGACGTGTTGGTCAGGAAAGCAATGAAAAATGCAGCATAAACATACATTAATAGCCAAGATAAAAGTAAAGCAAATGAGAAACACAAAAACTACTTAAAAAACTTCTAGCTTAGTTGAGTATTCTTTGCACCTATTTTTCTGTAATTATGCATCTCCAAGTCATCCATAAAACCTGTCCCATTAGTGAATAATTCCTCTATTACTTATTAAATTTGTTTAAAGAAGGAGAAAATGAACCAAACTATACTACTAACATGCTACCAAGTCAACAATGTTTTTTAGGATCCCACATATATAGTTCAACTCCTTCCACATCTTGGAAAAATTTGATAACATATAAAAATACTATGAACAAAGCATGAATCTATAGATTGATTGATTTGAGCACCTAATCCTAACCAACATATAAAATCTAAATTTGACATTATGTTTCAACCGTATTAAAGTCTTACAAATTACTATACATGGATTCCTTTGTTCAAGTCATAGATTTTATGAATGATTTGCAATTATAATATCTCATATTATTGGCTATTTATAAAATTAATTTTTACCAACTAAATGTATTGTTGATACCATATTTTGTCCGCCCTCGATTTGCATGTTGAATCCCGAAAATCCAAAAATATTATTCCCTCTCCATGGCCCAACCCGTTCAAACACCGAAGCACTCGAAGTACCTTTTTCAGCTCAAATCACCAAAACGCCCATGGTTAGCCCTAGGTTGACCAAAGGTCAAACGAGGCCAAAACCCTCACAAAACAACACTTTTCATAATTTTATATCAAACCCGAGCTTCTCGGAGATTTTTGGCCACTTTGACCATGTTTGACCCAAAGTTGATCCTAAGTGGGCACAAAAACCTTAATTTTGATCTAGCTATCAAAACGGTTTGAAACCAACGCCATTGCGAAAATTATCAAATTCTCATTCCAATGACTATTCATGGGTCGAAATCGGAGTTAGAAAGGCCGAGATATCACAAAAGCCGGGATAACGCACCGATTGATGAACTGCTAACTTCCAGGAGCCATAACTTTTGATCCGACCGTTAGATTTTTAAGTTCCATACCTTTTGAGAAACAGGAAGTCAAAATCTTTTTAGGGGTGTCAAGATCAACCCACCATAGCTGTTTCAAGGTGGCGTCCCTTGAAAGGCCGCCGACCGCCTTACAAGGGCTGCCACCGCGAAGTTCATGCCGGGGCTATAAAAAGCCCCAGGCGCCCTTCAGACAAAGGGGGGGATTATTTTTCAGATTTTTGCTCTCTACCTAGTTTTTCTACACGTTTTTTCCCTCTTCCAAACACAAAAAACACATAAAAAACACACAAAAATATATCAAAGTCTCTTAATTCTTCTCTCTTCACCAAAAATACAAGGTAGTATTCTTGCATCCAATCTTCTTTTCCTTGATTCTACACCTAGGGTTTAGGGTTTAGGGGTGTGGATGTAACTTTTTTAGCTACTATCCACACCCCTAACCTTCTAAATCTTTTGCTAGCATGTTTCTTGCTCTTTTTGCCTTAATAACATGATTTATGGCTTTTTATAGCATGTTTCTTATTTTATCTTGTTTCTAGCATGTTCTTAGCTTAGACCCATGTCTCTATGTTGCTCACATGTTATTTGTCCCGATTAATGTGCTTTGTGCTTTACGACATTGTGTTGGTGCCTAGATCTATTTTTCCATGTGTTATTCAGATAGATCCGCATGTTTCTATGCTCATTCTCATGTTATTTGTCTCAACCCACATGTTTTTCGCCTTATGTCATGTTTTTCTATGTGTTGCCCATCTCTTTTGATCTATGTTAATGTTAGGGTCACATGCTCACATGCTTGTGTGATGATTTGGGCTATGCCTTGCTTGGATCTATGTGTTTATGCCTATATTGTCACGTTACGTGGTTAGATCCATATCTTCACATGCCTATATATCTCGATCTATGTGTTCACATGCTTGTATGATTAGATTTGGTGTTCTTCCAAGCTTTTATGCTTACATCTGCATGTTTAGATGTATATTCACATGTTTCACGCGCTTTTTCATGCCTATATGTGTAGATCGATGTACTCACATGCTTAGATCGTTGTTCTCTACATGCTTTATGCAATCATCTATGTGCTTGCGTGCTTCATGACATGCTTATGTGCTTAAGCCTAGACCTTGTTTGTCATGCCATGTGCTCTTGTAGCCATTTTGTTCCTTTTATCGCATTTTCTTGCATTTTAGCCATTTTGTAGGATTTAGATCTTGACCTTATGGTCTTGTTCCTCGTCCATACACCTTGGCCCATATCAAAGGGTTTAGATCATCCCATTTGCATGTTTATGCTTGCTTGCTTATATGCTTTATGCTTGTGTTAGCCTTTCTAGTTCTAGGCTTAGTCATGCTTGACACCCTTAGTGGGTTTGTAGTTGTGTGGTTACATCCGACACCCATGAGGTATTGTTTAGGGGTAACCATTTGGGAGGCATCTCTAGATGCTGAGTTGCTTCGTGCATATCTTTCCCCTTTTCTGCTTTGTGCGATGATATGCTTACCATGCTTATTTGTGCCACTTGTTGGCTTTCTATGCATCTTTACATGCTTACTTACATGTCCATGCAGACCTACATTTGTGCCCGTGGACACCACTTTTTGTGTGACTTTTGCTTGTTTGTCTTCTTTCTTGTTTGTTTGTTTGCTTGCTTGCTTGTCATGTCTCCCGCCACATGTTATGCTTGCCATATCTATCTTGCTTTTTTGCATTGTACCCTTTAAGCATTATCTAAGCACCTTTTTCCCTTCCATTGCATGTATGCTGGTTTCTTGTCTTTGCCTCATCATGTACACACATGGAGTGAGAACGCTTCCAGCATCTATATTTTGGGTCATGCTCTAGGGATGTAGGCATTTACCTTCCTACTCTGTGTGCTCGCATTGTGCATGATGTATGTATATATTTACTTGCTCGCCTTTTCCAGTGTGATTGTCATAGTCCATTTCACCTAAGGCAAGTGATGCCTAATTTTTGCTACGAAAGTAAGGTGACAAGTCGCCAAATTTTCGCTAGGAAATCTGGTACTTCACCCGAATGCCATAGGAAAGCATAGATTGAAACCATACCTATTCAAAAGCCAAACCTCAAAGCCCCATGTATTTTAAGCCCCGAAAGCCAGTGCCAAAATCATGTTTTTTACTGCCAATTTTCAAAAATTAAGGTTTTATCAAAACAAAGGACTATCCTTGGATAGGCATTGTGGGTGCCCAACACCTTCACAACATATAACCAAACTTCAAGACTCAAGAATCAAGATTTTTTTCCCCATCCACATTAAATAAGAAAAATGACTTTTTTCTTAGCCTAGGATTGGTAATAAAATCAACTAGAAACATGTCGCCAATCATACCTTAGAAAAACCCAATGATTGGTGGCAACTTCAATCATTTTTGGTAATCACTTAAAATTTGGTCAAAATTCCTACCACACCACCAAAGGTAGAACTGTTGGAAAATCTGGTTTTATCTATCATACAAAACACACAACGGAAGCAACAAATATAGATCTATTTCATTTATGATTAATAACATGCACTATGTAAATTTCAGAATTTAAGAGCAAGATAATGTACCTTGGTGTGGTAAAATTCAAAACAAAAGATTAGAAGTACTTGGGAACACTTTTAATCTTCACACCAATTTCACTTTACGACCAAGAAGTGTGGTCTCTTAATCAGTTTTCAAGGGAGAATAATTGAGTGGCTTCACTCACACACACCGATTCACAATAATGTATCTTTCTCTTTCTATTATCATAAAAAAAATTATGTATGTTTCTCCCTTTATAACAAATTGATTATCTAATTGGGTTAGCCTATTGGGCCTTTCCAATTGGGTTTTAGTGTGTGGCTTGGAGTGGGACCAAAATGGACCAATAAGAGACTAGCTCCAATGGGTCTTGGGCTTTTTTGTCAACTCTTGACAAGTCCAAAGTTACCATTAATTATATTTAATACCACTATATAAATATAATTGCACTTTAGGCCTTATTAATAAATTATATCCCAAAACTTTATTATACATGCAACCCCTTCATAAAATATTCATAGTAATACAAAGTCATGAATGCAGACTGCCACTTTAAAGAATACTACATCTTAATCCTTGAGTACCCAATTTAATTCTTGAAGTTATTCATCATATATTTATGAAATTTAATTTCATAAATATATACTTTAGTACCTCCTTACTAAAGTGGTTAGGCCTAATACTCTAAATAACCAAATTCATTAAACTTATTTCAAGGGAATATTTTATATCTCCATTAAGAGATTATGAATTCCATTTTGAGAATATATGTTCCCTTAATACTAAATGTGGCAGTCCAATATACTGAGGTTTTGATCCTAATATATCAAAACAACCTACACCTCATGATCAGGTTCATTATTCTCTTAGAATTAAAAGTTTATGCAAATAGAAGTCCTGAGATTTATTATTCATTTGACAGTCGTTAGAAGAATAATAGATCTCATAACAGTCCAGTTCAATATGTCTTAACTCTTAAAACATATCAACTAGAAGTCTCTACTTCCATGATCAAGACAAATCATCTTAGTTAATATGTTATAATCTTCGTAGATGAAATGCCTAATTTCATCACTAATTATGAACTATAATTCTAAGTTTACAAAGAACTTGTGATTTATATCTTCTGTGACTTTTCACATAAATCACATATTATGCATCTCATGGACTATATGATAATGTCCAAATATTCATGTTACCATTATTTCAGATAATAATAAAACAACTTTATTAATCATAATATTAAGTCATACAT
The DNA here is from genome assembly GCA_014183005.1 of Castanea mollissima. Classification (NCBI taxonomy): domain Eukaryota; kingdom Viridiplantae; phylum Streptophyta; class Magnoliopsida; order Fagales; family Fagaceae; genus Castanea; species Castanea mollissima. Next base: position 1,531,594 of record JACAVU010000011.1, read on the forward strand.
AATGTTATACATAGCATCATACAATAGGATTTAAGGGCACACATCCTAACAATTTCTCACTTATCCTAAAGACTATTATGCACTAATTTAACTCTCATTCCCTCCAAATGTTTCTTAAAATTCCTTTATGGCAAGGTTTTGGTAAAAGGATCCGCTAGATTACTTGCAAAATCAATCTTTGCTACTACTATATCTCCTCGAGCAACAATGTCTCAAATAATATGGTACTTTCTTTCAATGTGCTTTCCTTTCTTATGATTCCTCATATCTTTAGATTGTGCAACCGCTCCACTATTGTCGCAAAACAATGTGATGGAAACTTGCTCCATTCTCACAACACCAAGATTAGAAAGGATTTTCTTGAACCAAATAGCTTCCTTTGCCGCCTCACAAGCAACAACATATTCAGCTTCCATGGTGGAGTCCACAATACAAGATTGCCTTACACTCCTCCAACTTATGGCTCCACTTTCCAATGTGAACACACAACCTGAAGTGGACTTTCTAAAATCAAGATCTGACCAAAAATTTGAATCTGTATAACCAATGGGAATCAAATCTTCACTATGTTAAACAAACATATAATCTCTTGTTCTCCATAGATACTTGAGAATATGTTTTATAGCTTGCCAATGTTTAAGTCTTGGATTTGATTAATATCGGCTGACCATGCCAACTGAATAACAGATATTTGGTCTAGTACATAGCATGACATACATGAGACTTTCCACTGCAGAAACATAAGGAATTTGTCTCACTATATTTTCTTCCTTAAGAGTCTTAGGCCTTTGGTCATCAAACAAAAAAACTCCATGTCTAAAAGGAAGTAATCATTTCTTAGAGTTTTGCATGCTAAACCGTTCTAGAACTTTATCTATATACCCAATTTGTGATAAACCTAACATCTTATTCTTGCGATCTCGCCAAAACTTGATCCCTAAAATAAAGTTAGCTTCACCCAAGTCTTTCATTTCAAATTTGCGTGACAACCAAACTTTTACCGATGACATTATCTCTACATCATTTCCAATGAGTAAAATATCATCAATATAAAGCACTAGGAATATTACTACTTTGTCTTGATGTTTTTGTACACACATGGTTCATCAAGATTTTGTTCAAAACCAAATGATTTGATTGCTTGATCAAATTTGATATTCCATGACCTAGATGCTTGTTTAAGTCCATAAATGGACATTTTCAACTTACATACCATATGCTCTTGGTTCTTTGCTATGAAACCTTCAGGTTGCATCATATAGATTTCTTCTTCAAGATTGCCATTAAGAAATGCAGTCTTGACATTCATGTGAAATCTCATAATTATAATTAGCAGCAATAGATAAGATAATTCTAATAGATTTAAGCATGGCTATTAGCAAAAAAGTTTCATCAAAGTCAATACTTTTTTTTTTTTTTTTTGTATACTCTTTTGCTACTAGTCTTTCTTTAAAAGTTTCAACCTTTCCATCTATCCCTTTCTTCCTTTTGTAAACCCATTTGCAACCAACAGGTTTAATGCCGTTAGACACCTTTATAGGATCCCATACTTGATTGGAATACATAGAATTCAATTCAAATTTCATACCTTGGACTCAATGATGTGCATCTATATCATTCATTGCATCTTCATAAGTGTAGGGATCCAATTCAGCCTCTTCTGGGATAACTTCATAAGTTTCTCCTAAACCTATAAATATTATAGGAGGCCGAACAATTCTCCCACTATAACGAGGCACCTGTGTACTAGTCATCTCATGAGTACTGTCTTGTGGTATATCTAATATACCCACATCATCCCTAGTTTGATCCATTGGCTGGTCAACTAGAAGTTCATTTATTTCAGTCAAAACAACTCTACTTCTAGGAGTATAGTCATTCATATAGTCATTTTCCAAGAATTTGCCATTTGTGCTAACACTTTATTATCCTTATGACTATAGAATAAACTTCCAACAATTCCTTTTAGATATCCTACAAAGAATACCACTTCTATTTTAGATTGTAACTTGTCAGACTTTCCTTTCAACACATGTGTTGAACAACCCCAAATATGGAGATGTCTCAGACTAGGCTTACGTCCAATCCACACTTTACAGGTGTTTTAGGAATAGACTTTGAATGTACTAAATTCAAAAGATACATTGTAGTACTTAAGGCATATCCCTAAAAAGAAATTGGTAGAGTCGAATAACTCAACATGGATCCCATCATATCTAAAAGAGTCTTTCTGCTATACCAACTGGGATATAATCTCATTTTCAGTCAAGTAATCCTTAAAATCCCCAAGAAGGTATTCGCCACCTCGATCAGATCCAATAGCCTTTATGCGTTTACCTAATTGATTCTCAACTTCAGCCTTAAACTCTTTGAACTTTTCAAAAGTTTCAAACTTCTGTTTCATTAGGTACACATAACCAAATCTAGAGTAATCATCAGTGAAGGTAATGAAATACTCATAGCCACCTCTTGCTTGGATTGACATAGGACCACATACATCTGAAAGTACTAACTCTAGCAACTCTTGGGCTCTTCTACCTTTTGCATTAAAAGATTGTTTGGTCATTTTACCCTTCAAACAAGATTCACAAACTGGAAAACCATCAAAGTCTATGGTCACTAAGAGTCCATCTTTGATAAGTCTTTGAATTCTGTTTGAATTAATATGACCCAAACTCAAGTACCAAAGATATGCATCACTTGTAGAAGGAAACTTTCTCTTTAATAATTTTACATGAGAGTTATTATCTAGTTCAGAATTGTATAATTCATGTTTATTCGGAGTTAAAATATAAAGACCATCTACAATATTGCTAGAACAAATAAACATTTTATCTTTCTTTATTACAACATTGTCTTTTAGGATAACATAATATCTATGTTTACCTAAATAAATTGCAAAAATAAAATTCCTATGAACATTAGGTACATATAAACAGTCTTTCAATATTAAAACTTTAGATTCAAAACATAAATTAAACACTACAATAGCTATAATTGGAATCCTATTCCCATCAGCCAAGGTAAGAAACATTTCTCCTTCATTTAGCTTTCTGGTCTCCAGAAACCCTTACAAAAATTTGCAGATATGATTAGTATAACTTGAATCCACACACTAGGAATCTGTGGGATTCTGTACCAAACATGTTTCAAGAAGGAATGTACTTTTCATACCTTTATTCTTGGCAGCCTTAACTATTGGACAATTCCTCTTCTAATGTCCTTTCCCATCACAATGGAAATACTTTCCTTTAGTTTTCTTTCCTTTGTTGGCAACTCCTAAGGCAACTTGTTTACCATCTTGCTTGGCAAAGTTCTTCTTCTTCTTCTTCTTCTTCTTCTTCTTTTTACCCTTGCCTTTCAACTTAGGTTGAAAAGTAGAGGCTTCAGTCATATTGGCATCAACACTAGAAGTACTAAGGATGTCGTCCACCGCTACCAACTCATTCATCAATTCAAACAATGAATAAATTTTTTTGTTCATATTATAGTTAAGTCTGAATTCTTTGAATGATTCAGGTAGTGACTGGAGTATCATATCCACTTGAGATTCTCCATCAATATCGGCACCTAAAACTTCCAATGTATTTAGATTAGAGATCATCCTAAGACAATGCTCCCTCACTGAAGTACCTTCAGCCATTTTGGTATTATAAATCAGCCTCATCGTTTCTTGCCTTGCAAAACGATCTTGTTCACCAAACATCTCCTTCAAACTTAGCATTATGTTTGAAGCTAGTTCTACATCCTGTATTTGATGTTGTAGAACATTTGAAATAGATGCTAGGTATAACACTTAGCCATCCCATTAGATTTCTACCAACGATCATATCGCTGTTTTTCCTCAAGAGGGGCATCTAAAGATGGAAAGCTAAGACATGGTTGAGTAAGCACATATTTGTGCTTTTCAGTAGTAAAAACAATGTCCAAATTTCTTTTCCAGTCAACATAGTTTGATCCAGTCAGTTTGTTTTGATTAAAAATAGTAACAAGTGGGCTAAATGATGCCATGATTTTAAATCTGAAAATAACAAATATGAATATAATTAGTAAACTAAACATTATCAATTTAGCATATAAACATATAGTATGAAACTTTAATAAAACCATAATATAATATATGCAATGACAACCCAATCTCATATTCAATATCCCTCAGCATAGAGTGAATATTAAATACTATGATTGATTGAGAACTATTCTCATTATTAGTGCTATCATGGTAACTCTTATCAAACACTAATAATATGTCGTTTTACATTTAGCCTCTAAGTAATAATAGTAAGAACTCAGCATAGATGATACTACAATACTTAGTCTAGTGTATACCATTATCTAGAATCATGTGTAACCACATTTCATCTCCCTTAACAGGTTTATTTTGTAGTACCATGATACAAAACATCCTTTGCACGGAATTCAAATCTCAAGGCTAAGACATGGTGTTTAATCAAACCACTATAAACCAGGTAGTTCAATCTTGTAGCACCATGAAATAAATACTCTCTGCATGAAATGTTAAGCTCGAAGTAAAGACAAAAAATATATTCCATACTACTATAAACAGACAATGGAGGTCGTGAGATCCAACCTTTGTATCTCTCTCCCACTAGATATTTTAAAACAAAGGGTTTTAAGATCCAAAACCATAATAATGCTTGACACATTGAAAACATAATCCTAATCTCATTAGGAATAAATTTCATTAAACGAATACTTTAATCCTAGTGTTAATATATATAAATATATAAACCAAGACAAGCAGCAATGCTACGTTCATCATTCAGATCATAATATATATATAATAATATAATATGGGTTCATATGCATTCAAGGCTTCTTCATGAAGAAGCCTTGAATGCATATGAACCCATATTATATTATATTATATATATATATATATATATATATATATAAAATATAATATAATATACGAATTGGATACATCCATGGCAATTAACATGCAATAATCTCATGCTTATAAGATGGTCATGCCGTGCAAAACATCCAAGCCATACAATGAAGTCCAAGCGGTGCAAAGATAGTTCAAGCAGTAAAATAAGCCAATCAACGCACATGAAAGTTATTGAAATTCAATAATCATATATATCCTTGGCAATCACAATTAAGACACGGCACCATATATATATATATAAGTCACAGGCCACTTCGAACAAAACAAGAGAACATGCATCCTTGGTGTGAACCCGATATCATCATGTCTATAAACAACTTCTATAAACCCGTTGACAAGAAGTGTAGATGGTTTCCTTGATTAAAACAAACACCAAAACCATACGGCACAAAACAAAAGTTACAACCGTGTCCTCTTGGAACCATGCAAAAACAATATATCGCATATATTGATCAATGTACACAGGGTTTATGGAACAATAACTTTATGCAGAAATTTGAAACACAAAAATAACAGTTTTCTTAAATTCTAAAACTTAATTACATGTTATACAAATATGATATCGAAACCTAGCTCTGATACCAATTGTTGAAAAATCTAGTTTTGTATATTATACAAAATACACAGCGGAAGCAACAAACATTGATATATTTAATTCATGATTGATAACATGCACTATGTAAATTTCAAAATTTAAGAGCAAGATAGCGTACCTTGATGCGGTGAAATTCAAAACAAGATATTAGAAGCACTTGGGAACACTTTTAATTTTCACTCCAATTCCACTTTACAATTAAGAAGTGTGGTCTCTCAATCAGTTTTCAAGGGAGAATAATTGAGTGGCTTCACTCACACACACACACACCGTTTCACAATGATGTATCTTTCTCTTTCTCTTATCATAAAAAACATTATATATGTTTTTCCCTTTATAACTAACTGATTATATTATTGGGTTGTTCTATTGGGCATTTCCAATTGGGTTTTAGTGTGTGGCTTGGAGTAGGACCAAAATGGACCAATAAGACACTAGCTTTGATGGGCCTTGGGCTTTTTAGTCAACTCTTGACAAGTCCAAAGTTACCATTAATTATATTTAATATTACTATATAAACATAATTGTACTCTAGGCCTTATTAATTAATTATATTCCAAAACTTTATTATAAATGTAACACCTTCATAAAATATTCATAGTAATACAAAGTCATGACTGTAGACTGCCACTTTAAAGATTACTATATCTTAATCCTTGAGTACCCGGTTTAATCCTTTACGTTTTTTATCATATATTTATGAAATCCAATTTCATAAATATATACTTTAGTATCTCCTTACTAAAGTGGGTAGGCCTAACACTCTGAATAATTAAACCCATTAAACTTATTTCAAGAGAATTTTTTTTATATCTCCGTTAAGAGATTATGAATTTCATCTTGAGAATATATGTTCCATCAACACTAAATGTGACTGCCCAACATACTAAGGTTTTGATCATGACTTTAAATCTCACTCTTGATATATCAAAACAACCTACCTCATGATTATGTCCATTATTCTCTTAGAATTAAAAGTTTATGCAAATAGAAGTCGTGAGATTTATTATCCATTTGACAGTCGTTAGGAGAATAATAGATCTCACAACGGTTCAGTTCAATATGTCTTAACTTTTAAAGTATATCAACATATCAACTAGAAGCCTCCACTTCCATGACCAAGACAAATCATCTTAGTTGATATGTTATAGTCTTCACAGATGAAATGCCCAATTACATCACCGATTACGAACTATAATTCTGAGTTTACAAAAAACTTGTGATTTATATCTTCTATAACTTTTCACATAAATCACATACTATACATCTCATGGACTATATGATAATGTCCAAATATTCATGTTACTATTATTTTAAATAATAAAAAAAAACTTTATTAATCATAACATTAAGTCATACATAATATTATACATAGCATCATACAATAGGATTTAAGGGCACACATTCTAACAAGAACACCTACCCTCCTCTGTAGAGAGAGACAAAGCACCCGAAGCTCCGTACGAAAACATCAAGCGTCGATCGTATTATCGAGAGGGACCTCCAATGGGCCCCGCGCGCGTGAGAGCATCGCCACGACGGGTGGTTGAACAAAGGCCCGCGGTTCTACCGTTTCGGGCCCAAGCATCGACATGTATCCATTGTATTCATAGCTATGACTAAGAAACAAAGAGTACTAAATAGTTAAGCTCATTTCTCAATAATCTCTCCTCTTTCCATGTATTAAACTGACTTTTACATGGCAATCTACAAATAAACCTCTAGTCAATTAATTGATGTACCTAACAAAAATTGGGGGTTTTGAGGTTAATCTAGAGATATCCTAATCCTTCCTAGTTTTTGAAAGGTATTAGAAAAAATGCATTGAAATACTAAAGAAGAAAAAAAGGCACAATATTATAGTGAGTAAATTGACATTCATCACTATGGTTAAAAAAGCATCATATACTCCAAAATAACACTGAGGCACCCTAGTCAATAGTTTTCCTCCAAATTAAAGTTTTGACTATTTGCGGTCCACACGACATAACCAAAACAAAACATGATTAAATAGTAAATAATTAAGTTGTATCTCTCTTCAATAACTACTTAAAATCTAAAAGATAGAATAGCATGGAAAAATCTTAAAGAAACAAACTTACCTTCTTCTTCTTTTTTAGATAGCTGTCATAATTTTTAAGCAGTGCATTAGTTAGCCCAAGGCAAACTTCACATATGCCACAAAATCTCTTTCTCGTGATTTGGCTAAGTTGCCCTTAGTTCCTACACATAAATCAAATGCATTTAATTTGCAAAAAGGAAGAAAATGTAAATATTAAGTGTTTTAAATGGCACAATGGAATTTTGCATAGCCACCTTTCCTAATCATATCAAAATATGCCCAAAGGAGCCAAAAGCCAAGACTAAGTATTCAAATTAAAAACTTTCACCCTTGACCATAACACTGTTTGCCTAATAAATAATTTTCTTTATACAAATGAAAATCCCAAATTAACATAAATCAAGTATTGCACTGCAATGAACATCATTAAATCCTTCAACAAATTTTAACACCTTCAAAATAAAAGCAACAAAATTTTTAACAATTATCAAGGACAAACAATCTAACCCCAAGAAACAAAGCAAAAACTACAGAAGAAAAAAAAATGTACGTAGTATCGGGGATGCAAAAAAACCCTTTGAGCCCTACACATTTGATGGAACCCAATACCAAAAAAACCCTTTCCATTATTTCTCCGCTTTTTTGCTTCTTCTCTTACAGCACTAGTATCGGGGATGCAAAAAAGTGTCTATTTTACATCTTCAAAACTTACTCTATCTATTTTATTATCATCTAATTTTATAACTCACCCAATATCCCAGTTTCTATTTTTACATACAACTCATTAAAATAATATAAATTTTACCAACAAATAATATAAATAAATCAATTGTCTCTCTCTTTCCTCTCTACCTTTCCATCTATCTTTCCTCATTAAAATAATATATATTTTTTACATCCTTGTGAATAGTTGGTTCTCATATATGAGAACTACTATTCATAGTTGGTAAATAAAAAATAAAAACCTACCATCTGATGTGGCTAAATTTTGGGTTTTTGGTTGCTAAAATAGCAACGGGGTTTTTTTACACCCCCAATGCTAGTGCTCTAAGTGAGGTTGTAAATGTCTTCGATCATGCCCTGCTTTTTCTCATCATGCAACCTTAATCAAAACCAATAATCTAAATATCTATAAAAAAAAATTTTTAAAAAAAAAGCAATCTACCCCAAAAAAAAACCTAAATCATATTTAAAACCAATTTAGTTATTTAAAATACCTGTATTGGTAGCAGTTCTGATGGTATATGACAGTGGCTAGAGGCTGGGTTGAAGGTAGGTGATGGTTTGACATGGTAGCGGTTTGACACTCCACCAATTTTTGCTATTTTTTGGTTGTCTATACTGTAAGTTTACATGGCAAGTATACTGTACACATAAAGGTCCTCTTTTTGATAATTTGGTGGACATTTAGAGAGTAACAGGGAACACTCAACTGAATCTAAAAGGACTCTCCAATAACGAGTAAGCCCGTGGATCCTGGTGGGATGACTCTAATTTATTTAGCCGGTAAGTCAAATATATGAAATGACAACCACCGCTGCAATACACAATCCTTCTATGGCTATCCACATTTTAAACTCCTTTCTCAGAAGCAAGTGGTGGTTTGTTTGGTAAAGCTCTTGCTTTCCCATCCAGAAATGAATGTGATATAAGAAATGAAAAAGTTTGCGTAGAGTAGTTGGATTTGAAACGAATTAAAACAAGGAATGCTGAAAATTCTATATTTTGATGATAGAGATTGTGTTTTACGTGTGATACATGCTGAGATATATACAAGTTTCCACGAGTCATGGATTACAATTTCCATATCAGCACTCCTGTTCATACAGGAATATCCCTAATCAGAATTTCCATATAGAAAACTAGAAAAAATCATATACATCTGAATAGAAAGCTTCTATCTCTTTTTTTGCTTTAGACTATATAAATTGTTATGCCAAGTGTAAGTGCACAATTGCACCTGGACCCAAAGACAACTACGGGTTTAGGCCCAATGAGCCTTAAACAATGAAATTTGTAGAGTGTGGGCTTGAAATCTAATTTAGAGGTACTGAGAACTTGACAACAAGCTAAGGTATGAAGATGCTCGAAAATAATAGATAATAATTGCAAAAGGACCTCCTCGGACGTGAGTCGAGGACCACTTCTATACTATTTCTCTTTCTTTCTTTAAGGTTACAATTCTTAATCTTTTTCTTTTTAATTGATTGATCCCCCTCTTCGTTGGCCTTTCCTCCCCTTAAATACTTCTTCTTTTAGTTGCTTTATCCACGTGTTACCCAGATCTTTTCTTGCCCTGAAGGTTCAATTCTACTGTTCAGGGGTCGCATTCCCATTAATGTAGCCAGTGAGGTAGGTGCAGGGTCTTTAATGTGGAGGTAGCAGTCTTTTCCTAAGATATTTTTCTTCCACCGGCGCATCTAGAGGGCACAGGGATCCCCCCCTTTAACCAACAGTCTTTCCAGAACCTTGCCTTGACCTTCATAGTTGATCTCCAAGTTTTCTTGGGTCTGTCTGAGGAGAAACTTACCCTCGGATATATCCTCGGACCTTCGGCGTATAGGCCGATTTGCAGCACTAACAAGTTCTCAACTTAAGGACAGATCGGCCCTCCTTGCTAGAGCCCAAAGGCCCAAATGCCTGCTTGGGTCCTTTTATTCCCCACAATAGCCCCTCAAAACTCTATTTTTCAGCATCCGAGGAGAAAAATAGGGTTTTGATCCAACGAGAACCTACCCCACACGTTTTGTAGTGTGGAGATCGTTTCGTGTTCCAGAGGATGCCACCTGGCGGTTTCAATTTCAAAAACGCGCGCATTTATGACCGTAAGTTACACCTTGTCCCCCACTTTCGACGGTGAGATGAGCATCTAACAGCCTTTGTTACCCCCTGAAAATTTGGACGGGACGAATGCAATTTCGAGGCCGCTTCCCGCACGTCGTGACGCTTTGGAAACATGCGCCTTCATTTATTTCTTCAGAGGCTAATCCCATCAAAACATCAACAGTTGTCTTTTCTCTGCAGAAATCCGTGGAAACTCGCACAACTTTGAACTTGTAAGTTCCTACTTCTTATTTAACCCATTCTCCTCGGATCCTGTCCTCGGCTCCCATTTTAACCACTCTCCCTCTTAAAACTCAATCTTTCGTTCCTTTCTGATGGGTAGATTTAAGTGTTTAGTTGACACCTTCCATCCCACTAGGATGGAAGGTTTTAGAGCCAAGTATCACATTCCTAGCGATGTAGGTTTAAGATACTGCCCGGCAGAAGCCGTGGCTGATTCTAGGAAAATATGAGAGGTTATCATTCCCATGATTGCCTTCATAGAAGATGGGATGACCCTCCCTATGAGAAGCGTGACCAGGAAATACCTCCGCAACCACCGGTTGTGTCCCGACCAGTGTGCTCCCAACGTCTTTAGAGTTTTAGGAAGCGTCGACGCTCTAAATGAGCAGATGGGTCTAAACCTTACCTGGCATGACGTTGCCTTTATGTACGAATGCCACAAACTAAGTAGGGTAGGTTATTAATACCTGCTCTCTCTCTCTCTCTCTCTCTCTCTCTCTCTCTCTCTCTCTCTCTCTCTCTCTCTCTCTCTATATATATATATATATATATATATATATATAGACTCTTTGCATTGTTTTTTGTCTATTTTCACATGGTATCAAAGCTAGTCCCCTTTAAACTCCATTAATTATTAAAGCTAGATTTTTGTGTCCTCCATTAATTTTATATACATAAACACCGAATGTAAGTTAATTAATGTTACACGAATTATATTAATAATTTGAAAATTTCACAATTGGATTATATATTCTAAACATTCTCAAGAACAAAAAAGTTAAAATAGAACTCAACTATCACTTGAAATTAAACCCAATTTTTTTCAATAATAAATATAAATTTCATTACCTTATTCAAGTAATCTAAATTCTAAACTAAAAAGTAAAAACTTAAATATAAATACTTCTCTTCTGATAATTCCATCCAAAATAATTTCCAATGAAATATAAAACTTCAAAAGAAGCTAATAGTTTAATTTTTGTTCCATCAAAAGAGCATCGTGTGTGCTTTCTTCAGGTTTCCGTGACATCATTAAGTCAAGCATTGAAGAAATATTTGAAACCTAAAAATTTTGTTCAACCAAAATTGGATTCACTTGTGCAAGATCGCGGAACATTGAATTCTAAGGGCCAGTTTGGTAACGTTGTTCTAGTAATATTGTTTGTATATTTTGGAAATACATGTGGGTGAAAAAGTATATAAAAAAATACGTATAACATTGTTTAAAAACTAAAAAGTGTTATCTAAAATACCATACCAAACGGCCTTTAATTCTACATAAAGAAGTATTTTTGCTGACTTTGAATTCGAATTCTATGTAAAGAAGGATTTGTGATGCAAGACTTTAAACCCCAAGAGATTCTTACCTCGTGTCAGTGTGTACAGTGTACACAGCCTTCCCTTGAGTTGAAAAACAAAGAAATCATTTGTTTGACCTAAACCTTATTGAAAGAAGCATAGAGATTCTTCCTTGTGTCAGTGTGTACTGTGTACACTGATGACTTCCCGGAGTTTTGGGGTGCAAATGTGCCATTTGTGGTGGAGATTATACAATAGAAGTCCAAAGGTTATAAAGATATTACAGTGAAGTAAACTGGTCATTTTCTTCGTTACGTAGGATCTAGCTACAAAGGTTTTGTAGTCTAATCTAGTAACAACTATCTCTTATAGTGTATTTTCTTGTGGGATACATTATTCAATTGGAGTAGTTTATCTTTTCAAGAAGTTCTTCAAAAGTTTTCTACTTCGTCACAAAATTCTTGTGCTCCTTATGATTTGTCTCTACTACTTTGTAATTTATGATGATGCGTATTTATTAGCAGTTTTTGAAAGTTAAAAAAGCGTGTAAAACACCTTTGAACGTTTAGACTCTCAAATTACAAATTATCAATTCAAACTTATAAACAAACAATGTACGTACGGAAAATGTAAATAAGCTAAAACAGAATTGATAACGTAATCTAAACCAAATAAAATCACATCCACAGCATAAATTAAATGGCAAAGATTAAGGCAAGAGAGATGCAAACATAAGGACAACACAGTAATGTGTTATCGAAGAGGAAATCGAAGCCCTCGGCGTAAAACCTCTCCGCCGCCCTCTAAGCGGTCAATAATCCACTAAAGAATATAGTTGGGATACATGGACAATAGAAGACCCTCCAAGCCTAATCTACCTAGTGTACCTAAGCCCTCCAAGCTCCTACTCCAACGAGGTTACGCCGAACCTATTTCTTCTTTAGCTTACTGAATTCCGCTACAGCCCAATATGAAATTGGTCCCTTCTTAACTACTTCTCAAAACACCAGACAATCTTCTCACAGATGTGGGTGTGGTGAGAAAAGATTTTGGTAATGTACCTCTCAAGGATAGAACAATGAAGAGGAAGAGAGTAGAGGAATTTAAAAAGTCTCTTAGTGAAGATTGTGGATGAGTCAATCTTGTTTTTCTCTAGGGTTTTTCTCTCAAAATTCTCTCTAGAAGCTCTCTACATTTCATGCGTATAAAGGGTATTTATATTAGGGTGAGAAAGGAATGTGAAGAGTCATATTTTCCCAAACAGGGCTGGCTGGCGACTTGGACTCGCGACTTGACTGAGTCGCGAGTTCCAGCGCGAGCAAACAGGCCAGACTGGACTTTTTGTCCTGTAGTGCTCTAGCTGGCATGACTGTTCAACTTCTCAGCACACTTCGCTCGTGTGTATCATCTGGCGGCTTGCTAGCCGCGAGCCACCAATGAGATCCAGCCGCGAGTCCCTGCTTTACTGCACATTCTTGAGCATTTCTTCACACACTCTCACACACTACCCTTACATGAATCCCACCTAAATACAGGATTTCTAAGTGTTGAATTACAAGCAAATTGGCACGAAATAAAGTCAACACAATGGTTGATAAATTTCAACCTTCCAATTTTATTGAGAAACATGAACTGTGTAGATTGATCCTATATCTAAGAGTTATTCAAGTTTGAAGGTTAGAATTATAGGGGTCAAAACAAAATTTTCAAAAGATATGTTGTAACATGAATGACAATAAAATTAAATTGTTCCCTCTAAAAGAAATGTATAACTTACAGGAGAAGCAGCATGTTTCACTTCAGCAATAGATTGAGTTGGCCATTTTTCTAGGGTTTTACTAACAAATACTTCAATTTGAGGAACTAACTTTTCCTTAACTGGTGTAGCACGAAAGTGATCCAAAATTATGCTTCTTTCATATTTGTGGATATATAACACAAACTGTAGTTGCCCCTGTTTTCTCCTTCCATAAAGAAAAGCTTGGAAAATGAATCCAAGTACCATAATTCAACTAATTTCCCTCCTTGTTTAACAATGTGATGGTTGAATTCAGGATCTATTGACATTACAATCGGCCGACCCGCCATACTAATTCAAAATATGGGCCCATATCTAAAAGAAAGGAAAATTTTACATTAGTGATAGTTGGCTTTATCTAATCAATTAGGAGGAATCAATGTTTATGCTATCCAAATCTAGACTAGGATTAGTTATTATGCCATGTAATATCATTACAAATGATATGAGATATTATTCATAATCATACACTATCTTCTTTTTCATCCCCTTGCACACAACAACAGACTCATACACACGCAAAAACATACTTAGATCAATGATATATACTATTAGAACACCCACACTAGTTACCAAAAATTTATTAATAACAAAGACACACAAAAACGTACAGTACTAGCATGTTACCTTTGAGCTCTCTTTTTGATAAATGGGTGGAGGTCTAGAGAATAACTTGGAAGAATTGACCGAAGGGTCTCTCCAATAAGGGGTAGACCCATGGAACCTGGAGGGAGGACTCCATTGCACTTTGGATTGCTCCATTTGTTAAGCCAATGAGTCAAATATATGACCAGCACTGCTACAATGCATAACCCAATTGTCCACATTTCTTAAAGATTTGGTTTAAAATATTGTGTAGAACCCTTAGAAGCAAGTAGTGGCTTGGTTGGTAGATCTGTAATCACTTTCCCTCAATCGATGTGAAGATGTATAAGAATTGAAGAAGTCTAATGAGAATTGTTGGAACAAGCCCATCAATATATAATTTATAACCCATCATAAATAAATAAATAATATATATATATATATTATATATAATATAATATAAGATATCATATATATAGTTTAGCTAAAAGAGCAGTTTTATCTGCTGACACTGATGTATGGGTGGAAGAACTACCCTCTGACTTAAATGTTGTATTCCAATCGGATTTGCCTTCATTTTTTAATAAAATTTCGCTAATCTTTTTCTCCCAAAAAAAAAAAAAAAGTATCATATCACCTACAATGTGCTAAGCTACAATTCCCGCAACGTAACTTAATTAGTTGGCCTAATTAGAACTTGCCAACCTCAATTAAAACTACAAATAAGCTCCAACGTAGAGTACCCTCACATCCATCCCAGAATCACTGGCCCATCAAAACTTAATGCTGCATGAGGTAAAATAAGGAGGTCATGTAATGTAAATGATTTATTTTTATGTTTGTTGTGGACCTGTGATAGATATTGAAGAATAGGAGAGCCAAAATGTATCTTCTAAACCACATTTTGTTGATGACATCTATGTTTCGTCTTCTATTTTTTTTTTTCCTTAATTAATTTACTGGGGCTTTGGATTGGTCAAATTAATTGAAGAGAATAAAATGTTTACTAATTAATTGATTGTCTGTTTTGTTTAGGTCACAAATCACAACTGTGTACACAAGTTTCTGAAATAATACAATTGATTGTCTGTTTTTTTTTTTAGACAAAGGCAAAGGTAGGAAACAAGACCCAGACAATTCGTTTGGCAAGCATGTTCCAACATTGATTCTAAAAAAATAAATAAGAAAGAAGAAGGATATGTTCTTAAATTAGTGAATCTAAAAATTTATTCATTAATTAGTTAGCTCAACTAATAAAGTCTCTAATGATTGAATACAAAATCTAAGATTCAATCCCTGTTTATATTAAAAATTAATTGATGTCTTAATATGATATTTTGATAAAATTTCGACGAGGATGAACTTGTATTATGTTGTATAGTTCAAAACAAAAAATGAGTTTATACTAAGGGAAGCCATTCATAAAGTCAAACTTCGAGCCATTCCTTGAAAATATTACAATTACTTGAACAATAAGTTTAACTTCCTTGATAAGAAAAAAGAATGTCGTGTTTCTTTTTTCGATCGAATTTAAGTAATAAAAATACAGTGACACACTGTGAGCCCTCCAACTGGTTCAGAATGTAGCTAAATTATAATAATCTTTTATGGGTACCTGAGAGTATATTCCATAATCTCATTATGTTCCTTGTCAAAAAAAAAAGACAGCATGTTTATGAATTTTTAAAATAGATTAGTATCGTGGAATAAGATTAGTATATTCCATAGATTAGCATGTTACTAACATTTTTCATTTCTTATGTAAACTTGGCCGATTAGTCAACCTTGAAAAAAATATTTGACTTTGCCACTAGTATTAGTTAGGTTTAATAAAAGCACAAGGTAAAGAAGATAATATTTAGCTATTAAATTCAAAGCATGGGTTCTATGGAATTTTAAAACCTACTCATTGTTAATTGTTTAGTCAAATCTTGTTCGATCAAGCTAGACAACCTCCCTATTGTTCCAACTCTTTTTTAAACTACCACCCACACTATACAAGATCATTGTGTATATATCCAAGTGACTCATAAGTCTTGCAATTACTGTATTTTTGGAGTAGTTGGCATCAAAATGAGATGTCTTGATGCATGTGACCAGAAAAAGAAAGATGGGTTCTCTTCTTTATACATACGTTAGTATACAAAGACATACTTGAAGATCATGATAGATACTATAAAAACACACACCCTAGTTGTAAAAAAAAATATATATATATATATTTATGATACAGACACACACAAGATACGTATCTTTGAGCTCTCTTTTGATAATGAGTAGAGTTCTAGACCTATAGCACTTTTGGATTGCTCCATTTGTAAAGCTAGTAAGTAAAATATATGACCCGCACTGCAACAACTAATACATAATCCTTAATATAGAGTACTTGATTCTTTATTAATGATGCTTTGGTCAACTATATTAAGACTAGTTTGATCTGTACGTCATTACAGTATCTTTCTTTTCAATAAAATCATATAAATTCATATAAAATATCAATTTACTCTAGGTCTTTGGGCTGTTGCTACTTTCTAGTTTTTTTTTTTTTTTTTTTTTTTTTTTTTTTTTTTTTTTTTTTTTGAGGGGGTGCTACTTTCTAGTTAATTCAACTTGTTGAGCTTAGTTTTTTCAATATAAGTATGTTCCATTCCCTTCTTGTTTTTATTTTATTGATATAGTCATAGATGCCCTTTCCTCTTAATGGCTCTTTCATCCATTGTTAGGTCCCCAAAAAACCATAATTTAATTTAGGTACAGCTCTTTCACTTCTTTGGTGTTGTATTTCCCATTCTTCAATTCAATTCAACCGAATTAACTAATAAACATCGTGGCCGAATTTAAATGTCCTTCAAGAAGATAATTTTTTTTTTTTGTTCCATTAGTTAATATAATTATATTGTTGAATTCAACCTAAAGTACAATACCTAAGAAGTTAAACAAAACTTAAAAATGAAAAGTTCTAGACAATACGAAAAGACACTTTGAAGAACTAAAGAGCTAAAAAATAACTCAACTTATATATAGATTATATGTATAAATTGCTTGATATAAAGTTTTTGACCACACATGACATTTTTATGCTTCTAGGATTTTGGTCCAAGAAAAATACATGTGTTATAAATTTTCCAATAACATATTAAACCTAATCATTTCTTCTTCTTCTACTTCTACTTCTACTTTTTGATGGAAATTAAACATAATCGCTTCAAATCCACACAACACATTAGTGACACTTAAATCAATCTATAAATTTTGTCAGTAATTTTTTTTTTAATATTTCATTTTTTATTATAGTGAATTAAACTAAAAATTCAAATTCTATGAACTGTCAGTAAATTCAACAAACTTAAGAACAATCAATCAATATATATATATATATATATATATATATATATATATATATAATATATAAAGCAAAGACCTCATGCAAAAGTGCATGAGATTCTGTCATGTGGCGCGTTGTATGAATACTTTTTCGTTTAGCTTTTCATCTCCCATCTTCTTATCAATGATTAGTTTAAGCTATAAATGCAGAAAATTAAAAGGCTTGGTTCTACTCCCTTTTCCAACTTCTTGAACTCTTCCACTTTTAATTTCATTAATTTAAAAAATGAAAAGTTTTCTCCATTCAATGTTAGTTTTCTTGTTCTTTTATATATTCCAATTTTACAAAATATCAAAAGGCCAAAAGAAAAGTAGGAATGGAGAGATAGAGAGACAGAGTGAGAAAATTAGTGTAAAAAAGAGTATGAAATTGGCTTTGGTTTCAGGTGCATATGATCTATGCTTCTTAATAACACTATCAAAGCTTGATACAATGCTTTAACAACATATGGGGTTTCTAAAAGGTATATGTTTTTTTGTCTTTATTTATGTTTTTGGAAAGTATTCAGTGTGAGAATTGAAATAGTATAAGTTTATATTTCTTAGTTCAATTATTGTTTTATTTTTAATCTCTTAGCGTGTATATTTAGTTTTGCGAATTATAAATTATAAACCTTAAATCATAGATGTTTAGCCATCAAAAGTTCACGTGTTTTCTTTATAAAAAAAATTACTTCTAAAAAAAAATGAAATAATAAAAAAATTTATATTGGAAACATCAAATGTAAGAACTAAATATATGTACACCTTTTTCTTTTTTCTTTTTTGATAAACACACACACACACACACACACACATATAGGGAAAAGGGAATGAGATAAAAAAAAAATACACTTACACACCAATACCAGAACTGTATGTGGCAGTTAGTGTCACAGAACAAGTGATAAACTTCTTTTCAATATCACACCTTATCAATGTGGAATGACTTGACAACATTGAGTATCTTTTTTTATTTGATAAACACACACACACACACATATAGGGGAAGGGAATGAGTTAAGGGAATACACTCACACGCCAACACCAAAACTGTATATGGCAGTTAGTATCGCGAAGCAAGTGATAAATCCATTCTCAATATCACACCTTACCGATGTGAGATGACTCGACAACACTGAGTATCTTTTTTTATTTGATAAACACACACACACACACATGTATATACACCTGATCAAACAAAAAAGGGCATACAGTGGTATTTTTAGAATCTAATTAATTGTGGTTACTTATGGATATATTGTGTTACAATTTTTTTTTCATTCATTATTTTAGTGACGTATAATACATAATCAAAATTAAATTTCCAAACATTATAACATATATAAGTGTTATAAAATAACTAATAGCAAACACGCGCATCGCGCGAGACATCCACTAGTTTATTCAAATTGATAACATGCTTCCTCGCACACATTAAAATACATTGCAAACCGGAATTTTGAGAGATAAAAGCACTTGAAACAAAGATACATTCTAACCCAAGATAGTATTGGTACATTTGGATAAGTATCCAATTACTTTTTAGTGAAATCGGAACTTCTCTTTTTAGTAGATCCAGTATTTTGCAAGAAATAAGAATGTTTTTTAACTACTCTTTTTAGTGATACGAATGTGGAGGCCATCCGTAAATCCAAGAAGTGGACTACGAGCAACGTTTCCTCCCTTGAGCCTTGTCCATCTATTAAAAAAAAAATTCAAGATGTCACTAAGATGTATTATCCTACCACAAACTTGGTCTTGATCATAGTTAAGGATGAAACTACTACATGAAGAAGGGGCCATGAGGCCCATGACCCACTTGAAATTTTAAATTTTTTGATGGTACACATATAGATTTCAGTTTGTATAATGCTAATTTTGTTTTTCATATATTAATTTAGTTTTGAATGTTAGTATAATCTTTAATTATAAAATTGTGTTGGTTCAGAATTTAGCCACTAACTTGTGG
Organism: Castanea mollissima; assembly: GCA_014183005.1. Taxonomy (NCBI): domain Eukaryota; kingdom Viridiplantae; phylum Streptophyta; class Magnoliopsida; order Fagales; family Fagaceae; genus Castanea; species Castanea mollissima. The sequence goes on from JACAVU010000011.1 coordinate 1,551,249, forward strand.
GGGCAATAGCACAAGTAAGACTTAGTACGAAGGGAGAAAATTACCTATATTTGGTGATCAAAACATGGAGAAAGGTAGCCAGGAACGCTTTAGAATAGTCTGCCCCTGCACATTTCTAATTCCTCCTCCAAAAGGCATGAATTTTTAGATACAACCAATGGGTCAAGATCCTAGTTCCATTAAAAAGAAAGGAAGAAAAAAACAAGTCAAGGAGAGTGTGTAATAAGTACTGGTTGAATCATCTTTTTCCCCTAGGAAATTTGCTTACTAAATACCTTCCAGCGCCATGGATTGAAAGCAAGTGGATCTTTGTACGTGTTTGGGTTTTAGTTGAAGAGCAGAATTTGCACACATAATGGTCCAACCAGCCGAATTGTATATCCTAGTAAGCGGTTGGCCGATTATATATATACAATTTGTAACCAGATATATAGAAAGCTACTTAACCAAATATATGCATTTGAGAGCATACCTTTATATTCAATGTCCTTCAGTGCTCTTCGTAGTAAACCAGGAGAAACAGCTGCAATCCTAAGAACTTCATTGATTACCTGTAATTTCCACACAGCAAAATGTTTATGCCTATGAGATAATTGGAATCCTCTAAAAACCCCCAAGAGATAACATGTTGAGATTGTATAAACTGACTTGAAAGGTAAAAGTCATCGACTTATATTCATTCCATGTGAGTGTGGAACTTGGATTTCCTCTGCGTTTGAGAATTGCCTCATGCTCCGCCTAGTCAATCATACATCACCAATGTTACTTACACCATTACTATATACATAAAATTGATTTTGTGATCAAAGAAATTTGTTATACATGTACATAAAATACCTGCAACTCTTGTAAAACTTTAGGTTGGTCCTCAAGTAACTTGAGAGTTAATGCTAATATTGATGAAATGGACTCATAGTTAGAATATAAGATCCCAAAAAGTGAATATATGATAATGTCTTCTGTTAAGTATTTCTCCGTATCCATGTCATTAATGGCTTGATCAAGGAAATCTCCATGATGATTTTCAGGTGAATTGATTCTCTCCTTTATTATGTTCCTCAGCATGATCACTGCCTCTGTTTGATCCTAATGGATCAAAATTAAGATTTAATTAATTTACCTAAGTCATTTCCAACAAATACTTCTCCTAGAAAAGTTATCTTTTCTCATTATTGTGATTACCTTCAAAGATTTATAATATGCAGTGCCAGGGATGTTCAAGGGAAACGCCATAAAACCTCCTGAAACATTATTGAACGTCTCACTCATTTTCAGAGGTGATTTTTCAATATCATAACTAATCAATAGCTTTGCACCGAAATGTAAAATCAACTGCAATGTCCAGGAAAGATAGATATGTCATAATTTGAAGACAACAAATTCTACAATATCCTAGAAGAACAGGACACTATATCTCCATTTTACTGAAATTTGAAAGAGTATTTCATGGTTAAGATTTTATTTTAAAATAAATATAATGGACTATATACACTTTTAGAATTAAAATATTTAATATAAATTATGAATTGCATCCAGTTTTAATGAAAAGATCCTTTTACATTGAGGAAATTAGTCTATATAAAGGAAAATGGAACTTACAACAGAAGCCGCATGTTTCACTTCAACAGAAGGCTGACTTGACCATGTTTGTAGAGCTTTTATGACTAATTCTTCAATTTGAGAAAGCAACATTTTCTCAAGGGCCTCTGCACCACAGTGATTCAAAATAATACTTCTTAAGTATCTATGGAGAAGACCACGTGCAGTTGTCTTACTTTCACCTTCCATAGTGAAGATCTTGGAATATGCATCCATATACCATAATTCAACTAGTCTCCCTTCTTGTTTAGCAATGTGATGGTTGAATTCAGGATCTGTTGATACAACAACAGGATAACCCGCCAAACTAGTTCGAAATATTGGTCCATATCTAAGAAGGAAAAAAAAGGTTAATTGGCTTTTGTCTCATCAGTAATATGAAGCATCAAAGTTCTCAAGTCTTTATGTTATGTTTGGTTGGGTTGAAAGGGCATGGTTTTAAAAATTGAATCCAATTGGCCGGTTTAATCGATTTAACATACGAGAACTGGATTCTAATTAAGTCTAGTGAAAATTGTAAAAACGGTAGTTCAACTGTAAAAATTAGAAACCAAACCTTTTTTCAATTCTTTGATTAGTCTGGTTTTTAAACCATGAAGAATGGAGAAAATAGATATATATAAAAAAAGGGGGAAAGGAAAACAAAAATGGTTAGGATATAAATGGAGAGGAAAGAAAGAGGGATATTTGGAATTTTTTCATCCAAATTCACCATTTTTTTTCCATCCGAATTGGGATGAAAATGGGAGAAGAAGTAACATTGAAAAGAAAATTACAAATTTACCTCTCCACAATTATGTTACAGAATCATAATATAATAAGATATAATAGTAATTTACTCTTTATCCTCCTACATTTTTTCCTTCCTCCATACCAAACACTCATGGTGAAAATACAAATTTTTTCTATCATTTGACGTTTTAATAATTCTCCTAACTAAACAAAGCCTTAAGTTACCTTTATAGGAAGCAAATGTGTATATAACTAAGTTTTCCATTACTGTTTTTTTTTTTTTTTGGGAGTAGTTGCCACCAAAGTGAGATGACAAGATCATGCTTTTGACCAGCAATAAATAAAAAGATTTTTTAAAAATTCCGAATTGTGTAGGTTTGTGTACGAATTTAGAATACGAAGATGTTGATCGAGCAGGTGTACGTTAAGTCCCACGAAATGGACTTGTATTTAAAAAATATGAGGAATATTAGCGGTGTTCTGTCACAAATGGTATCACACTATCACATATGATTCCGATTCCTATGGTACTCAATCTTCTCTCATCCTGTTGTTGTTCCCAACAAGAAGAGAGAAGGTATTTCATTGCAGTCAATATATATATATATATATATATATATATATTATATAGTAAAAAATGGCATATTAGCATATAATCAAAAAAGAATAAAAAGTATGATTTCAGATAAAATAGAATGGAGAAAAAGAATATATGTGACCCATTCTAGTTAATATATTGAAGATCCAAAACCGATTCAAAAAATTTGGGATTAAAGTTTTGTTATTGTTATTGTTGTAGCATTTTTGTGTGTGTTTATATATATAATATAAAAGATACATGTATAATTAAATTCATACAAATATTACAAAAACACACACAATTACTTGTATATTACCTTTGAGCTCTCTCTTTGAAAAATGGCATATCAGTCAAGAAAGTAATAGAAAGTATGACTTTAAATAAAACAGAATAGAGAAAGAGAAAACATGTGACCGATTCTAGTTAGCTAATACATTGAAGATCCATTTAAGATACATATATAATTAAATTCATAGAAATTAAAAATTGCAAAAACACACACAATCAGTTGCATATTACCTTTGAGCTCTCTTTTTGATAAATGGGTGGACATCTAGAGAGTAACTGGGAACGTTCAGCTGAAAGGACTCTCCAATAATGGGTAAGCCCATAGAACCCGGAGGGAGGACTCCATTGCACTTTGGATTGCTCCATTTGTTTAGGCAATAAGTCATATATATGACAACCACTGCAACAATACACAATCCTTCTATCCACATTTTTAACTTCTTTGTTGTATAGAATATGGTTAAGATTGCGTGGAAATCTCTGAAGCAAGTCGTGGTTTGTTGGTAAAGCTCTCGCTCTATATATACCACTCCAGAAATGAATGTGATATTAGAAATGAAAAAGTGTGCAGATAACTGTTGGATTTGAAAGGAATAAAATAAGGAATGCAGAAAATTAACCCTATATTTTGCTGATATTGATGGTGTTTTACTTGTGATACATGCATGGTGAGATACATGCGAGACAACTCCCAGCTTTTTGGAATTACATTTTCCTTATCGGCACTCCTGCCGATACTGGAAATCAGAATTTTCCTTACCGGGATTGATGTAATCTAATGTTTAGATAAAACAGACAAATTTTAAGATGGACCAAAAAATTCAACAACTCATCTAAATAGAAACCCTTTGTCTCATTTTTTTAGTAATACAAAAAACACCACTTCTCACACCCAATCTGCGCCCTACTTATGTGTCAACTTTTAATTAGATTTTAGCATTTTTAAGTACATGTGATGAACCCATATGAAAATGTTGAATTCAAATAGGAGTTGACACATAAATAGAATCTAAATTTTGACCATAAAAATAGATATGTCACTAGGATCGGATTTGTAGTATTAGATAGATAAATTGTGGTATCCAATCCCAGAGTTCATACATAAGCAGGGTGTAGATTTTTGCACGTAGCCATATAAGTTCCAGTCCATTTGGATGACGGAAAAATGGCTTATTACTCCTTGTCTCCAGCCAATAAGTGAAAGCTTTACTTGCATGAAATGGCCACCTAGACTTCCATTTGGATTTGTCTCATCCCGAGGCCCAGACCATGGGACCATACGTGGAGGACTATAACTCTATAATGCAATGGTCTATCCTTTTAGGAGGGGGGGTAGAAATGGTGACACAGGGGTAAAAGAAATTACATCAACAAAGTGTGTAATAGGGATTACTTAATCTCGAGATTTTAATGTTAATTCGTCCTCAAGTATACCATTAATATTTTAGTGGCATTAGTAACTACCTCATATGAATCTTAGGAAAAGTGGTTTAAAAAGTAGAAAATTTAACTCATATATTGAGGCCAAAAGCCTTGTAATTCAATTGATTGGTACTACTTGATATTTCCAAAGTATACAGAATTCAAATCCCCTCTCTCCTGCTATACTTATCAAATTATAATATTAAAAAAAAAAAACAAAAACTTGTGTATTGAGGATTGATTAAATTACGTTGTTCACTTATATTACATGTGACAATAATGGTAGGATAATTGGATTTTATTGGACAAAACAACATCCGCTTTTATATATAAAGGGAGGGTTACCTGTGTAAACAATCAATCTTATTCAACATCAATACTTCAACACGTCTTCTTTTTTCCTAAGAGTAGTGTAATCCTTTTGATCAAAAAACAAAAACAAAAAAAGAGTAGTGCAATTCTTCACTTTAATTACGTTGCCTTGTTAAATAGAACTCAACAAGAACTTGAAACAAAACCCTAATTTTGTTAATAAAAAAATGGTATATTTCAATACCTAATTAAAGAAATCTAAATTCTAAACTAAAACTTAAATCAAAATCCTTCTCTTCAGATAATCTCATCCAAAAATATTTACAATGAATTCTAAATTCAACAAAATTTAGGAACAACTTTTTAAAATTGAAAAGTTCACATATTTCTTAAAAAAAACACATAAATTGAAACACAAAACATGTTTTCTTACCCATACATCAAATACATGAGAGAGAGAGAGAGAGAGAGAGAGAGAGAGAGGGAGAACATTAATAACAGAAATAAAATATAGAGTATCTAATTATTTTGTGCGAAACTGGAACTTTTCATCTCAATATTGAACATCCTGTTATTTTGCATAAAATAGGGTTTTTTTATTTTTTATTTTTTAGATGTGATAGAATTTCAAATAAGTATCCAAGGTGGACGATACCATACTAGTACAGGCCATACCGGCCGTTATGTACCATACCGGTATGTATACCGGTATTGAAATGCTAACATTTCATACTGGTTTAAATTCCAGTCATATCGGTTGATTTCAAGCATTACCAACTAGTACAGAAAAAAGTTTTTTTTTTTTTTTTTGTAATTTTTGAATTTTTGTAATGGCAGAATGGTAACTTATTTGCATTAATTTATTAATATTATTTATTTTCTTAGTATGCAATGAACAATTAAGCTTTCTATTTTTTATATCGTATTTTTTTTCTTTTAATTGATGCTAAAATCTAAAACCATGAATAATTTGTTCTGAATTGAGGTAATGTTTTATGGTAAACTTTATATTTATTATAATATATATACACACACACACACACATACATACATACATACATATATATATAAAGGTAAACCCGAAACGGTACACCGATATTGATTAGTACTGAAATATATCATTCCATTAATCAAACTGGTACATCTTCCGGTACAAGATTGACTCCCTTGCGTCTGCTCCATAATAATTGCTCTTTTAATTATATATTGTTCTTGTTAGAAAAATTAATATGGAAGCCATCTACAAAAATCAAGAGAGGACTTCGAGCAATTTTTCCTCCCTTGACCTTTATTTGTCCGCCTAAATATAAATAAAAATTTAAGAGGTCACTAATAGGAAATAATATCCTACCACAACGAGGTTTGTCATCATCTTGTTGTGGCTATAGCCCAAGCCCCATGTAAGTGACACTATGAAGGGGAACAAATTACCTATATTTGGTGACCAAGACATGAAGAAAGATAGCCATGAACGTTTTAGTATACTCTGTCCCTGCACATTGTCTAATTCCTCCTCCAAAAGGCATGAAATTCTTTGATAAAACAGATGGGTCAAGATCCTGGTTCCATTGAAAAAAAAAATTATTGTCAAGGATATTTCCATATCAATTAAAAGCAATAGTATGAGGAATTAAAAAAGCATGTATAATAACTAGTTAAGTCTTCTCTTTACCCTAGTAAGGTTGCTTATTACATGCCTTCCAGCGCCATGGATTGAAAGCAAGTGGATCCTTGTAAGTGTTTGAGTTTAATTGAAGTGCAGAATTTACAAGCATAATGGTCCAACCAGCCGGAATCGTATGCGCTATATCCTGATAAGCATTTAGCCAATCATTTACGGTTTGTAACCGAATATAAAGACACTGAACCAAATATATGCATTTGAAAGAATAGGGAAAATTTACTAAATAGTACTTTTTTAGAAAAATTTTAGGTAAACCTTTTTAGTGAAGACGAAGTTATTTAGTTATGTAAATTCTTTTTGGAACTCGAGTTTGTCAAACTTGAGTTCCAACTTCCAACCCAAAATCGAGTTTATCAAGCTCGAGTTTCAATTAGTTTAGATTGCATGGCAGTCTGACGTTGTATAACAAATTAGAACTCAAGTTTGCTAAACTTGATTTTGGGTTTGAACTCGAGTTCCAAAAAGTGTCTACATAACTAAATAACTTCAGTCACATGTTATTCTCCCAAAATTTTCCTTAAAAAATACTATTCAGCAAATTTTTCATAGCGTACCTTTAAATTTTATATCCTTGAGTACTTTTCATGGTAAACCAGGAGAAACATTTGCAATCCGAAAAACTTCATTGATCACCTGTAATTTCATGCAACAAAATGTTTATGTTTATGAGATAATTGGAATCCTCTAAGACCACAAACAGGGAATATTTTGAGACTCTGGAACTGACTTGAAGGGTAAAAGTCATTGACTTATATTCATCCCAAGTGGGAATGGAATTTGGATTCTTTCTGGCTTTAAGAATTGCCAATGACTTATATTCATCCCAAGTGGGAATGGAATTTGGATTCTTTCTGGCTTTAAGAATTGCCTTGTGCTCGGCCTAATACATGATATATCATCAGTGTTTCAACATTACCATACAAAAAATTAAGTGCTAAAAGAAATTTGTTCTACATGCACATACAGTCAACTCTTGTAAAACTGTTGGATTGTCCGCAATTAACTTGAGAGCTAATGATAATGCCGTTGAAATCTCCTCAAATGTAGCAAATGAGATCCCAAAAACCCAAGGGGCGAGAAAATCTTCTGATCAGAATTTCTCCTTATTCATGCTATTTATGGCTTGATCAAGCATATCTTCATGTTTTCCAGGTGATTTCATTTTTTCTTTTACCATTTTCCTCAACATGGTCAATGCCTCCTTTTGATCCTGAATGAAAATGAAGATTTTAGATTAGTGTATTTGAGTCATTTTAAACAAATATTTGTTGGAAGAATTTGTAATGCAAGAATTTATCTTGCCTCATTAATTATTTTGGTTAGCTTCAAAGATTTATGATATGCGAAACCAGGAATATTCAAAGGAAATGACATAAAACCTCCAGCAACATTGATTAACTTCTCACTCAATTTTGTAAAACAGAGTGAAAGATGAAATTGCTATTTAGAAAATGAATGAGAAGTTGTTACAAATTATTATCAATTACCGTTTATATACATAGAAAACGGGGCTAACATTTTCCCTCCTAAAATAACTAAATGATTTCTAATACAACAAATCATATTTTGACACTTGGCATCTTCTTTTTTGACACGTGGACTTCCTTTGATCCTTTACTGCTCCTGTTAGTTTCTTCTTTACTTTGCTCATGCTTTCCTTCTTCAAATTTAACAAATTTCATGGATGATTTTTCAGCATCATAACTAAATATTATACTCTTCGCACTGAAATCAAACACCAACTGCAATGTTCAGAAAGATGTTAGGATTTAATGTTTGCAAGTTATAAAACTGGAAAAACTAAATAAAATTGAGAGAATTTCATTGATTGAAATCTTATACAAGAGAATGAATTGAATGAATTAAATACCACACTAGCTACTCTGTTTATATACACAATGAACAGTAACTAACTCTACAATTGGCGTAAAAAACGGTTATTCAAATATTCTAGAATCTGTTCACGTGGCAGCCTTGTGTAACTGATCCCTAGATTTATGGAATTGACTCATATTCCTGGATGAAGAACTCGTGATGTGGTATTGCCTCAAGCAATTCCAGAATTGCTGTGTTAATCATGTCCCTTGACGCCAGCCCTGTGGTCTGTGTAGTGCTCAGCTCATCAACAAATGCTGCCTCACCAACGCACCTTGCATCAGCAACTACTGCACTGACTGTTGTTCTTGTGGCTTGGCTAGTGCATCCTTTATCAGCTACTGCTGCACCATTAGCTACCTGTGTGACTTGAGGCAAGCAACATTGCCTATCAGTTTTAACACTCCCCCTCAAGAGCACAGCTCTTGCTTCTTGTTCTGCTGAATCTACATAGGGATACTCTATTTGAGAAGCAAAAATATTTATAACACCTAGCCTCTTGATCAACCTGGAAAAACTATCTACTCTAAAGGCTTTAGTGAACACATCTGCCAATTGATTTTTAGTTGAAACATAGAAGGTTTTAAGTGCTCCTTCAAGAATCTTATTCCTCACAATATGGCAGTCAGCTTCTATGGGCTTGGACCTCTCATGAAACACCGGATTTGCTGCTATATGAAGTGCTTCCTGGTTATCACAGTACATTAACACAGGCTTATCATGTTTAACATATAAATCTTGTAACAAATGCAAAATCCAAGTTAGCTCACAAGTGGTTGTAGCCATTGCTCTATACTCTGCCTCAGCACTGGATCTAGACACAATACTTTGCTTCTTAGACCTCCATGACACTAAGGCATCACCAAGAAATACACAATAACTTGTTAAGGACTTTCTTGTGTCAGGACACCCTGCCCAATCCGCGTCACAATATGCCTTAAGGTGCAGGTCAGATTTAGTAGGGAAGAAAACACCTTGTCCAGGTGTCCCTTTTAGGTATTGTAGTATTCTAGTGGCTACTTTCATGTGTGGTGCTCTAGGCTAAGCCAAGAATTGGGTAAGTCTATGGACTGCATATGTGATGTCTGGCCTGCTCAAGGTCAAGTACATGAGCTTTCCAATGAGTCTTCTATACTGACTTGGATTGGAAAGTAATACTCCACTGCCTTTAGACAACTTCAGCTGTTGTTCCATTGGTGTGTGAATTGGCTTGCATCCTGTCATACCAGCTTCCTCAAGAACCTCTAAGACATACTTCCTCTGGGATAGACTAATCCCAATCTTATTTCTTGCAATTTCTAAACCCAAAAAATATTTAAGTGATCCCAAATCCTTGATCCCAAACTTCTGATTTAAGATAGATTTTAGTGAGACAACACAAGCATGATCATTGCCAGTGATTACCATATCATTAACATAGACAAGTAAAGCAGTGAATGAAGACCCTTTGCTGTGCACAAATAAAGAGTGATCAGCCTGAGATTGGACAAATCCAAGCTCCTTTATAGTGGCTGACAGCTTTGTGTACCATTGTCTGGAGGCTTGTCTCAAATCATAGAGGGACTTAATTAGTTTACACACCTTAGGAGCAGCTGAAGAGGCAGAAATACTCTCCCCCTTACTGTGAAAACCAGGTGGTAAAGTCATATAGACTTCTTCATCTAAGTCTCCATGCAAGAATGCATTGTTGATGTCCAATTGGTGTAGTGGCCACTGCTTAGCAGCAGCAAGAGCAAGTAAGACTCTCACTGAAACAGTTTTAGCAACAAGGGAAAAAGTTTCCAAGAAATCAAGCCCTTCTCTTTGAGTATACCCCTTAGCAACTAGCCTGGCCTTAAATCTCTCCACACTACCATCTAGATTGAGTTTAACTCTGTAAACCCACTTGCAGCCAATGGGAAACTTACCAGGAGGCAAGGTAGTCACATCCCAAGTGTGATTTTGCTTAAGGGCTTGAATTTCTTTGTCCATAGCAGCCCTCCAAAGTGGATCTTGGACTGCTTGAGAAAAACTAACAAGTTCTTTGGGACTAGAACTCACTACTAGCAAATAGGAATGATAACAAGGTTCCAAATGAGAATAATTGAGACAATGAGCAAGATCATAAGGTGCACCAGCTGCAATAGTAGTACAAGCATAGTCCTGCAGATAAGCAGGAGGCTTGACATCCCTGGTGGACTTCCTAAGAGGCACTGGAGGCACTGAAACAACTGGTGGAGATGAAATAGGTACCTGTTCAGAAGGAGAGACCTGGATAGGACTAAAAGAAGTAGGAAGATGAGAAGGAACATCAATAGGAACAGGCTGAACAGAAACAGGATTATCATCAAAACACAAGGGGGTAGAGTAAAAAATGCAAATAGGTGAAACAAAATTGTCATTACCAGTAGAGCAAGAAGCTTCCACAATAGAAGGAAGAAAAGGATCTGTGAGGTTAGGTGAAACAAAAACAAAAGGGAAGGAATTTTCATGAAAAATCACATCCCTAGAGATGAAGACCTTGTTAGAAGACAAATCAAGAACCTTATACCATTTTACCCTAAAAGGATATCCCAAGAAAGCACACTTGACAGCCCTAGGTGCAAATTTAGACCTGTGATTTGGAAGGGTAGAAGCAAAGCATAGACATCCAAACACTTTTAAGTGGGCATAGCTAGGTGGATGACCAAATAACACTTCAAAAGGTATTTGATTTGAAATAGCAGAGGAGGGGATTCTGTTGATTAAATAAACTGCTGCAAGAATGGCATGACCCCACAAATGCAAAGGTAGATGTGACTGAAACATGAGAGCCCTTGTTACATTTAAGATGTGTTGGTGCTTCCTCTCAACTACTGCATTTTTTTGAGGGGTTTCAACACAGCTCAAATGATGCAAGATACCTTTCTTAGCAAAGAATTCTCTCATGAGAAACTCAGTCCCATTATCTGACCTTAAAATTTTTATTTTCTTAGAAAATTGAGTTTCCACCATAGTGCAAAATTGTTCCAAAACTGATTGTGTTTGAGATTTATGCTTTAACAAATAAACCCAAGTGCACCTAGAGTAGTCATCAACAATAGTTAAGAAATATTTGCAATGGTCAATAGTAGGAACTGAAAAGGGTCCCCACAAATCACAATGGATCAACTCAAAGCAAGATTGAGACAAATGAGAACTTTTATTGAAAGGTAAGCGTTTTTGTTTAGCAAGTGGAAAAATGGCACAATTAAAGTTCTCAACAGAAATGAAACTAGGTACATCATGTTGTTTTATTGAAGCTAGTTTGGCATTGGACAGATGACCCAATCTGGAGTGCCAAATTTTAGCTTGAGAGCTGTGTAGAGAAGTTGTAATGATAGGTGCAAGAAAAATGGTTTTGTCCAGCAAGTAGAGCCCATTGAATTCTTTACCCAGAACAAGTGTGCTCCAATGAGCAAGGTCCTGGATAAAACATAAGGATCCAAAGAAAATAAGGCAACAAGCAGTGGTCTTGACAAGTTGACTGACAGAAATAAGATTGAAACTAAATGATGGGACACAGAGGACATTATGAAGGGTAAGATTTTCTGAGATTTTGACAATGCCAATATGAGTAACAGTAGCTACTTCACCATTGGGCAAATTGACATATGTGTTTAAGGTAGCAGTGACAGTGGTGAAACATGTAATGGAATGGACCATATGGTCAGTGGCCCCTGTGTCTATGACCCAATCAGTGGCACTTAGAACCTCTTTGTTAACTATTTTAGCAGGAAAAAATGGAATGCTTCAAGGAAGGAGTGAAATTAAGCAATGAATTGATACCTGACATGGTATCAACAAGGCTGGAATTTGCATTTTCAAAAGATATAAGGGATGTGGAAGGTACACCAGTTGCAGCAGGCACACCAGGAGCTCCAGAAAGAATGCTAGAGACAGCAGCACTTGTACTAACATTTGCAACATGGTGGGAAGTACCTTGATCAGCTTCTGAATTGAAGAGAGCAAGTAATCGCTCACACTGTGCCTTAGAAATAGGACACTGAGCAGCTGTATTAGAAGAAACTTCAACAGCTTGGCCTTGGGAATAAGACACTTGATTAGCATTGAAATTAGGCTTGCCTTTGTGCTTGTAACCTGGTGGATAGCCATGAAGCTTATAGCACTTGTCCACAGTATGACCAAGCATGTTACAATGAGTGCACAATGGCCTTTCCTTCTTAAAACCACCTCTATTACCTGCATTTCCTTTGGTGTTGACATACATTGCCATTGAATCAGGTTTAGGTGTGAAGGCAGCCCCATGACCAATGCCTTTGTGAGATTCCTCTTGCAGAACTAGAGCATACACTTTGCTCATTGAGGGAAATGGCTCAAGCATTAGAATATGACTCCTCACAGTCTCAAAACTCTCATTGAGCCCCATTAAGAACCTCATAACATAAGATTTCTCATGTGTAATGCTCAGAATCTTCATTGCTCCACAAGAACAGGTTGGCAATGGTTCATAATGAATCAATTGATCCCAAAGCTTCTTGAATTTAGAGTAATACTCAATTACTGTTAATTGTCCCTGAGTTATCTGTGAGATTTCTTGTTGAAGATTATAAACCTTTGGTCCATTTCCTTGAGAGAACACACGCTGCAATTCAAGCCACATCTCCCTCGCAGTCTCACAGTACATGATGCTACTTGAAACATCAACATGCATAGAGTTGATCAACCAAGAAAGCACCATTGTATTACAACTTTCCCAATCTTCGTACAAAGGTGAATCAATTTCAGGTTTACAAATCTTGCCATTCACAAATCCTATCTTTTTCTTGGCTATTAGTGCTAGAACCATAGCTCTAGACCAAAATTGATAGTTCTTCATTCCCAATAAAGGCTGAGTGACCAAGATATTACCTGGATTCTTACTTGCACTAAGGAAGAATTGATTCGGAGAGTTAATCTCTGTGTTAGGTTGAGGAACATGTTGTGTGGATTGATTGTGCGTAGGAACAGAGTCATTTCCTTCAACAGAAGCCATTGAAGCTACACACGAGCTTGAATGAAAACTCTACTAAAATTTGAAAGAAGACACAAGAATTCTTCGAAAAATAGTATGAATAAGAACAAATCAAGACACTGAAGATCGAAGAAATTCTCAAGGTAATTTCTGTTTGGTAAGCAAGAAAATTTCGAACAAAAATGACACAACTAGCAGATGCTAGTGGCTCTGATACCATTTAAAACTGGAAAAACTAAATAAAATTGAGAGAATTTCATTGATTGAAATCTTATACAAGAGAATGAATTGAATGAATTAAATACCACACTAGCTACTCTGTTTATATACACAGTGAATAGTAACTAACTATACAATTGGCGCCAAAATCGGTTATTCAAATATTCTAGAATCTGTACACGTGGCAGCCTTGTGTAACTGATCCCTAGATTTATGGAATTGACTCCCTCAATATTCCTGGATGAAGAACTCGTGATGTGGTATTGCCTCAAGCAATTCCAGAATTGCTGTGTTAATCATGTCCCTTGATGCCAGCCCTGTGTTCTGTGTAGTGCTCAGCTCATCAGCAAATGCTGCCTCACCAACGCACCTTGCATCAGCAACTGCTGCATTGACTGCTGTTCTTGTGGCTTGGCTAGTGCATCCTTTATCAGCTACTACTGCACCATTAGCTACCTGTGTGACTTGAGGCAAGCAGCATTGCCTATCAGTTTTAACACAAGTCCATATGACAATGTATATATGTATCAAATATGGTTGGAACAACGTTTATTCAAGTTAGGTTAAGTAAAAAAAAATTAAATTTGATTATCCTAATAAAATTCTCTAACATTTTCTCAACAAAAAAAATTATTAAAAAAAAACAGTTAGGTATAAGCATTGAAGAAAGATTTGAAAAACTGAAAATTTTGCTCAAGCAAATTTTGGATTTGGTTGAGCGAAACAAAAAGTCAGACAAAGTTTTCACCTAACTCAAACTCCACATTCACTTGAGCAAGATTACGAAACATTGAATTCTAATTTTACTTGAAGAAGGATTTCTGTTGACTTTTAACCTCTATATATATAAATACAGCTTGATGCAAGACTTTAAAACCCAAGAGGGCTGACATCCCATTTCAAACCTAAAGAGCCCTCTCTTAAGCTTAAAAACAAAGATATCCTTTGTTTGACCTTGTGTCAATGTGTACACTAACTTCTCATAGATTTAGCTTGGAGCAAACATACCTATGTGGTAGAGATCATACAAAAGAAGTCCAAAGGTTGATTGATCTTCTATCTAAGAGTTATTCAAGTTTGATAGTTAGAATGATATAGGGTAAAAAAAAAAAATTCAAAAGTTATGTTGTAACATGAATGACAAAAATTTGTAACACTATGGAAGAAATGTGTCTACTGGGAAAATTCTAACTTACAATGGAAGCAGCATGTTTCACTTCAACAGAAACTGAGTTGACCATGTTTGTAGGTGATGAGGATGATTTCACAATTAGCTCCTGATGCTTTAAAAAGGCGACGGGATAATGAGCTCATCAGCACTACTCATTAAACCACCTTCCTTTGACGTCTGTGACTTTGCCTCATATCTTACGGCATTAGGTTGAAGGGAGCAAGCAAATGAGATCAAGTTGAAGGTTGTAAGCTGATGACCTTAGGAAAGGAAAAAGCTGACGGAGGGAAAAGCTGAAGGGGATAAGCAAACCTTCGTCCATAACCTTGCTTGCCCTCCACACATACGTGTATAAAGAAAGTTCTTGTACTACACGTTTGACCCTAATTAAAGAGACTCATATAAGGAAAAGTGCTCTAAGGGATACGTAAAATTCACGCGTTACTCTCCTAGAAGGAAAGTAACTCTTGGCTAAGGCGTAGATTTCGGCCCTACACTACTATAAATACCCCAAAGCCCTCACAAACCAAGATACACATAATTCACCTCAGCTCTAGCACTTTAGAGTTCAAATAAGAGATTTTCTCTAACTTCACCATCGGAGGGTATTTGGCCGGTACCACACCAGTACTCTTCTTAAGGTCTTCAGCTTTTGTGTTATGTAGGTATTTCATCGGGAGCACGTGAGGACTATGTGGCTTACTAACAATTTTCGGCATCATCACTAGGGTTTTACTAACAAATACTTCAATTTGAGGAAGTAATTTTTCCTTAAGTGGTTCAGCACCAAAGTGATCCAATATGATGCTTCTTACAAATTTGTGGATAATACCAAGTGCAGTTGTTCTATTTTCTGTTTCCATAGAGAAAAGCTTGGAAAATGAATCCAAGTACCATAATTCAACTAATTTCCCTTCTTGTTTAACGATATAATGGTTGAATTTAGGATCTATTGATATTACAATCAGTCAACCTACCACACTAGTTCGAAATATTGGCCCATATCTGAAAGAAAGGAAAAAAATTACATTAGTGATAGTTTATCTCAATTTGGGGAATCAACATTTGTCCTGTCCTATTCTAGACTAGATTATACTTTTGATTCTATATTTTTAGGAGTAGTTTTCATTTTGTTCATCATGTTTAAAAATTTTCATTTCATCCTTAATGTTTGTATATTTTTCAATATAGATCTATTACTCATCTCGGTAAATGATGTGGCAGCTAGGTGTAAACTTAGTGAAAAAGAAATAAATAAATAGATATTTCTGCTAAATGACAACTAGTCCAATCAAAATATGTTACTTCAATTAATATATACTAGCTAAATTCTTACACAATGTATGGTGCAACTTATTATTAGTTTTCTCCAATATTTCAATAAGTTTGCCAAAAATCTTGTAGGTTAATTGGTTAGCAACTCAATTTCTAATGGAGACATTCATTCATATCCCCAAACTATCAATGTATAAATAATATAAAAAAATTAATAAATTTCCTTGTTAAAAAATGTAATCTTTAGTTATTTTATAGACAAAATAGAAATCACACAATGTATATGTGTTCACAAAATGAAAATTACATGATATAGTGGTTAATTTAGATAAGCATGTTTCGTGCCTACTAAAAAATTCATATATCCTTCAATTATTGTTTCTCATATAAATCGTAAAAAAATTATATTAAAATCACATACACACACACACACACACATATATATATTAAAAGACTAAGATTTATTTTAGTGAATTCACAAATATTTAATTGTTTATGACTCTTGTGTCAATTGTTGTCAAAGCAACTAAACGTGAGTAAGAATATCATATTCTAACTTTATTATTATTATTCCAACTAAAAATTATCTCTTATATAGAATTTATAAAAATAATCATATAAATTCATTTGATATAAATAATTAATGTACAACTATAGATAATTAATATAAGCATTTACTCTATTAGCCAATTTAATAAACTAATACTTTGATATAAATGCAAACTTTGTTAATTTAGAACCTTAAATAAAGAGAACTTCAAGGAATGCGCCACATGGTACAACCTCATATTCTCTAATATGAAATCTTTGCTTTTATATATATATATATATATATTGATTAGTTTGCATAATCCAAATCTCTAATTTTTTTTTTTCTTCTTCCTTATTTTTTCACACAAACACAAAGTTTGGTAATTTTGATATATAGTTTTGTTATGGATTTAAAGACCCAACAATTTAAACAAGGTTATTTTAGGAAAATTGGTAACTAGAGTGGCACAAGTTCCAAGAGATTTAAAAGATTTTGTTACTTTTATTGTGACTTAATAGAAAATTAGATGGTATTGGATAGTTTGCTCAAATATTATGTGGTTTTAAAGTTTATGGAGTTAAAGTTTATGGAGGATTGAAATATACCTCTAGTTAGGGGAGGAAAGCACAAATTAACCCCCAAATAAATGGAGATACACACATAACATGTTGCATACAACTACAAATATAGATTCTAAAAAAAAAACAAAACAAAACAAAAGAGAGAGAAGAATAAGAAGGGAAAAAAATAAAAGTTAAATACAAATACAAATACAAATTAAAGGTTAATTATAACCAATGAATAAGGCTCTTGTTTATGCAATCTAGGTTCACAGGCAACCTTACTCTATTTTTGAAGAGGTTGATTTTCAAATTTGAATCCATAAAATATTCTCAAGGTAAATAACACTTGTCATTGCAACCTCTATACACACTCGTATATAATTATACATATGTCCACACGCGCGCGCACAACAAAATCTTACCTTTGAACTTTGTTTTTGATAAATGGGTGGAGGTCTAGAGAGTAACTGGGAACAATTAACTGAAGAGAGTCTCCAATAAAGGGTAAGGCCGGTAGGCTCATAGAACCTGGAGGGAGGACTCCATTGCATTTTGGATTCCTCCATTTGTTTAGCCAGTGACTACAATATGCTACAACCACTGCTACAAGACACAATTCAACTACCCACATTTCTTACTTTTATTTTTACTTGTAGTATTCTAAGTTGGTGTTGAAATCTAAGAGGAAAAAAAAGTAGTAGTTTGTTGGTAGACCTCTTGCTCTCCCTCTCAGAAATGGATGTGATATAAGAGTCTTAAGGAAATGGCTGGATTGATGGTTTTTAAATATAGCAAGGATAGATTATAAAAGGGCCTTCAAAAGAATTGCATCAGCCTCTATTAATAGTAATCATAATCATTGAACTCATCTAATTATATTGCTAGTAATTTCAAAGCCATGTTACTTTTTAGAAGTGTACTCATTTTTGCTTTGGTCAAACGCACCAACTCAAGATCTCACAAAATAGAAAAAATAATCCTTATCATATTATGATCACAAAGTCTTCAATTTATAATCACAAAGCAATAATTGAGGAAAAAGAAGGAGATGGTGATGGAGGGATCAGGCGTAGGTCCAATGTTCAATAGTACTGGATCCGTTGAAATGATGATATATGTCCATTTTTAGACACGTGTCACCATCTGACCAGGTCCAGTGCACTGGACCTAAACCAAGTTCGTGATGGAGAGAGAGAGAGTAAGTACTATTTGTACTACAACACACAAGACAAGAACCCCTTTGAGATTTGCTGCCTTCTATGGTAAGGATAGACTTAAGTTAGATAAATAAATGCAATTGTTGTGGTAAGTGAAATCTATTAGTGTACAATTGTTATGGGCGATAACACCATGATATAATAACACCCAGTGGATGGTATTACTTCACATTCATACGATTTTTATTCTATAGAGACTAATAATTAAACCGTCTTTAAGTAAGGATGTGACTCTTAGAATCAATATATACGCTGATAGTCAAAAGCTTTGTAGCTGAATTGACACCTCCCCATGTACAAAGTACTTAGGGATCTAAAGAGGAAAGAGTTTGAGCTGCGGGATTAACAGCATGTTGTAATTATCTCTAAAAAAAAAAGAAAAAAAAATTATATATATATATGTTGATAACAAATGTGTCTTTCCAAGGAGTATATGCTTGCCTATAAATAGGCCTAGGAATTTATTTGGACATCTATACACAATTTTGCTCTCTCTAGATAGAACAAAGTTTCTCTCCAAAACTTCTTATATATCTCTTTTTTTAGTGTGAATTTTGAAAATGTAACTGTTGAATTTCATACTTTTTATGTTTTTAACATATACATCAAATTTTGTTCAAACCTGATGTTATTTACTATTCAATCAATAAACTTATTTTTTATATACAATTTTAGATCACAAAAACTTGAAATTTTAACATTTGTTTGATGACATAGCAATTGATCTTTGATTTTCTTGAAATTTTCATGCATAAAGGATATAATAAAAACATGTAATCCGACAGTTAAATTTTCAAATTTCACACTCAATATAGAAATATAGGAGGAGTTTAAATGATTTATTTCTAGACTAGTTAGGGGAGAAACTTTATTCCTCAAAACACATGCCCTAGCTACCTTTGTGATTTAGTCACTAACCAGATTGTCATCCATGTTAAGGACCAAAAGATATATGAGAGCCAAACTTATATCAGGAGATTACACACCATCGTTCAAAGTCCAACCACTTCAAATCAATCTTTCAGTCATTGTGTTAGATAATCTGCAATAATATACTTTTTGATATTTGGCATGCAGTAGCAGTAATGAACAATTTGGAAAGCCATATATGATTTATTTTTTTTTTTTTCCTCATATTTTACAATTTAACAGTGATAATTAATTGCACCATTCTTCATGGTTTAGAATGCTCACATCTGTCCATTCTTCATTCTTTCGATGGTTATCGGCTTTCTTTGAAATTAATGAAAGTCCGTTAATTAATTTTGTTACAGGAGTTTAACGACAATTTTTTTGGGTACTATTTGGCCACTAAATCTGTCAGTTTATACATTTAAATAACTATGTGATAATTTACCTAAAAAAAATTTTAAAACCCCAAAGAGTGAATATTATATTTGACCAAAAATTTTAAGCATCCAAATGCCTAAAAAGGAGAATAATGTTCTACGGTAAAGCAAATAGGGTCTTCATTTTCTTTTCTTGCTTTTAAGTCAAATATTGGGTACATAATCTTAACGTGTAAAAGGGGGGGGGGGGGGGGGGGGGGTGGGGTTTGGGATGTCCCATGAGATTCTAGAAATTTGACACTTGGCCAAGGGCTTTGGATCATTTATGAATTCTCAACAAATTAGATAAAATATTTCACATTTATTTCAATATAGCACGTCACTAGTAAGAGACGCTCCAACAAGTATTTTTAATGGATCTATTCATTATAGTGTGACTAAATTTTACGTTTGTCGTCAACCTATCGCAACCCTCCTTTTTCCAAGCTTGCGATCAGCTGCTAGTGCTGAGTTGGTGTCTAAGTGGTTTTTCAAGATGCAACATTAGCCTCCAACTTATATTAAACTGAGTAATGGGCTTCGTTCCCTCGTATTTTCGATTTTTGAACAAGGTTGATAGGCCCAAAACTCCCTTTAGCCAGATATCTCAAATTCAACCCTCAAAGCCATCAACTTACCAAATGCACAATTTTCTTTTATTTCAAAGTGAAATATCTTGGGGCATAAAATTACAGAAGACAAACAAAATTGAGTTAAAATGGACTACATGGCCTTATAGGAAACGAGAAACAATGTCAACCTTTCATCAAATTGAGAAATTGTATGAAGAAAACTCTCACGCTTTCTGATAAGCAGGATGTCGTCTGTGGAACAAACTGTATATATAAAATCAAACCATGAGAATGGTTGGGTGGAATCAACAGGGGCAGGTGATGGCTGAGAAATATGGTGGTGATTCCTAATCAATTAGTCCAGATTAGCAATGACAGCATCAACCACCTCTTGAGTGGTGCTGTCTCCACCAAGGTCTTTTGTTCGGTACTTGCCCTCGTAGATTACACGCTTCACTGCAGTCTCAAGCCGATCAGCAAATGAAGGAAACTGGAGATGCCTAAGCATCATGGCTGATGACAGGAGCAAAGCTACAGGATTTGCCTTCTTTTGTTGTACTATCTTATCCTTTCCCACATTTCCTGCTGAAGCACCTTGCTCAAACACAGCATGATCAGCCCCCGCATTGCCTGCAGTCACCAATCACCAAATGAGACAAAAGAAAAAGAGTTCAGAAGATTTTTATCCTTCCATTTTTCTTTTTCTTTTTTTCTGGTCAAATATGCTTTTATCAGACACCGGTAAGATAAAACATTTAAACAACAGATGGTTATCCTCAAGCCTCTATTGAACAGATCATGCCATGAAGAGGCCAACTTAATATATTCACATCATGAAGCACAAAATTAAAGAAAAAATTAGAACTTGTAAGATCATGATTATTACCTCCTGGCATGACACCAGTGCCTCCAGCAATACCGGCTGCTGTATTTGCCACTAGATTTCCATAAAGATTAGGAGTCACCTACCGAAAAACAAAAAAAAAAAAGTTTCCATCAGTGGCTGGGAAGGCCAAAAGTTTCAACTGGCCAGGTAAAAGTAGAAGAATAAATGCCCAGGTTTAAAGGACTCCAGATACATGACTTAGCTAATTACAAAGCAGGCCAAACGGTTATAAGAAATGTGCCCAAAGCCCTTGAAAGGAAGGAAGGAATCAAGAGTTTCACAAAGAACTTGGAATTTAAATCAACAATGAGAGCGAAATGCAAGAGAACATGATTTAAGGAATACAGTAAAAGGAGGAACAATGTTTTGATTGCATCAAAACAACAAATCTGAACTCACATAGCTTCAAAGACTAGTCAAGCTAAGCAGATTATTTGGATACTTGAGCAGAGCACTACAATAAAACACAAGCCAGGTCCAGCTCAAAAAATTTATCATGCAAATCAATTCATTTTTTAGTAAAGATTTCTACCTCTGCTATTGCATATCTGTAAATAAAGCATTCTCCACAATCGAACTGGCTCTAGATCACTTCTTATATATGGTATTCTTTAAATATAAACTATTCACCAGCGGGGTTGAGCCCAGGCTAAACTTCTTTGTGAACATATGCACCTGTATGATATTCTCCACAAGCCAAGCCAGATATTGTGCATGCAACTCAAAAGGTTTCAGTCCTACATCCAACTTTTTTTTTTCTATTGGTCAAGCCAAAAAAAAGGATCTGATAAACTTTTCACTTGAAGTAGTAGCAGTACAACAACAATAATTATAAAAAACAAGAGAGCAAAAAATTATTGCTTCAAAACATCCAATCCAACACCTCATTGCTCAATCATGTTCAGATATATTTTTCCACTTCATTGCTATTTCTATTGAATAAGCATTAACAACCCAATATCTATCAGCATCAACATGACAGGCATAAGAATTTGAAGACAAGTACAATGCTATTTCTATTGAATAAGCATTAACAACCCAATATCCATCAGCATCAACTTGACAGCCATAAGAATTCAAAGACAGGGACCATCTCTCTATCAACCACAAAAAGACTTGTAACTTGCAACTCGCAACACCATTAGTTACCAAACCAAACCGAATTGTTCAATTCAAGTCAAGCTCGTCCCACCCATATATACAGCGGTATCTAGAACTTAACCAAACATTGTTCCTCACTCCATTAAAAGAACAGTTCACTGAGAATTTTATCACTTATATAGCGGGAATTTTAGACTAATAATGACAACTTCTAGATACATAATATCAAATATCAAGTCATAATAAACAAATGCTTCCGTTAGAACTAAAAAAAAAACTCAAGGTTACTTACCATAACATCGAATTGCTCAGGCTTCGAAACAAGTTGCATGCAGCAATTGTCCACAATAATCTCATTGTACTTGATACTTGGATATTTTGTTGCAACCTCCCGACAAGATTCTAAAAACAAACCATCTGCAAGTTTCATAATGTTGGCTTTGTGCACAGCTGTCACCTTTTTTCTGTTGTTCAGATAAGCATACTCAAAGGCGTATTGTGCAATACGTTCTGAGCAGAACTTTGTTATCACCTAACAAATCCCAAATTGTAAAAAATCCCTTTATAATAATAACACAACATAGATAGATAGATAGATAATTACAAATTTTAGGAACCAACACTAAAACTCCCCATGCCTTGGGCTAAAATGAATAGGTTTGTTCCAATTGACAAATTCTTCCTTGTGACATGCACATGTTGCATAAGATATAAATTTAACCTTCAGAATAAGGTACAAGGCTTTATTTCTAATTTTAAGGAAGTTACAAAAAGTACAATTGTTAATAACATTATACAACATGAAAGAATACATGTTACTAACCCTAATTAGTCTAGTTAAAGTCCATAGCCAACCCCATAGTTTGGGGTCAAAGGCTTTGTTATCATTGTTTTTTCTCATACATTTCACATGCATCCAGTGAGTTTTTTTTTTTTATAGGTACATGCATCCAGTGAGTTTTGAACCAACAACCTCACCCTCCACTCATTCTTAAGATAAAAGAAAGTGGAACTTGAGCCAAAACTCATTACCTCATTATGATTTCAAATCCAAGAACATGATTATTGTACTACATCTTCTATGAAGCTTAGAAACTTTAAATTTTAAACCCCATTTTAGGCCTAACTAACTCTATGTTTGGGTGCAGTGAGAAGGGGGGAGAGGAGAAGAGAGGAGAAAGGAAGGTGAACGGAATGTACCAAATTTCTATATATTTTAACCTCTTTCCCCTATACTCTTTCTCCATCTCCCTCCTCCACTCCAAACATACCCTAAAGTTAAACTGTTGTGTGGAAAGCAATATACATTTGCATAAAGTTAAAAAATTCATCAATTGGAATGAAAAACGTACAAACTATTTGTTTTTATTATTCCAAAACCATAAGGGGGTTCTAATCAAGGGAAAAACTTTGGTACAGTTGCTTAGGAGTCCTATCTTGGGTTCCCCATTAAATTTCACCCATGCGATTACATTATCGATAAGCCACAAGATTAAATTTAATTGTTGGTAGTGAAGATCCCACTTTTGGTACTGCATTCCATTATAGCAACATCATTGAACTGGGCAGCCCAAGGTTCTGTGCATCCAACAAGTTTTGATCCCACAACCTCACCCTCTGTATAATTTGAGCTAGAGCTCAATGGATTAGAGCCTAAAAGCCATCTCTTTCCATAGAAAGAGCTAAATTAACTAATGACCCCTAAATTTAAATGATACCCCAACAAATAACCCATTTTATATTTTTATATAAGGATGATAGTGTAACATATTGAACTTGAAACCTTCATATCAATTTTCGTCACATCCCAAACCAATCAGCACACTTAGGGGGTGTTTGATAGTGTATTTCGAACAATAGTTTTCAATATTTAAATAACATTACACATATTTCTATACACTTTTTCACCACACGTATTTTTAAAAATTACAAACAACTTTACTAGAACAACATTCTCAAATGGGTCCTTAAACTCCAATTTTGTGCACAACTCATCACGCGGCGAGTTGTGATTGTTAAAGGTGTGATGGGCTATGTGAGGACACATCTTTGCCAATCACAACTCGCTACGTGACAAATTGTGACACAAAATTGAAGTTTTAAAGACCAAACACACGTTTGACAATCACAACTCGCGCATGTTGTAACAAATTCGGTGTTACTAGCATTACTCTTTACAACATTATCGATCAGTGCTAGACTGCTAGTGTAGCATTTTTTTAATTTTTGTGTAATATAAAGTAACATCAGTGATGGGGTCCACATGAAAACAATGCTCTAATCACAACATGACACATAGCAAGATGTAACACTTTTTAACAACCATAAAAAGTAAAATTCGATTGTACTACATAGAATTTTGAACAAAAAATTGTACCTTGAGGCTTTCAACAACGCCAGGAACAACTTCATGCTCGAGACCCGAGTATTCACCCTCGGTATTCTCTCGAATCACAACAATATCCACATTTTCGTGCCTCGTAGGAAGCCCAGGAAGGTTGAAACAATGGACCAACGAGGCATACAAATCCAGCTCTTTCCTTAACTGAACATTCAGCGAACTAACTCCACCACCCACCGGTGTCCTAAGCCCACCTTTCATACACACTTTGTTTTTCTTAATCGACTCGATCACTTCCTGCGGCACCTTGCTCAGGTCCCCGTATACATCGTACTTCTCGAAGAACACCGGCGCGTGCATGGCCTCCATCACCTGTTCCACCGCGTTTGTCACCAGCGGGCCCACCCCGTCACCTGGGATCAACGTCACGGCGCGTGGGGCCCCGTCGCCGGGTCGCGGCATGTAGGTGACGGAGCGCGTGAGGGGGAGGCGCGTGGAGGAGGTGAGGCGGTTGAGGAGAGGGATGATGTGTCGACGAGCCATGTGGGGTTTTATGCGTGCCTCTTGGGGTGAGGTTAGGAATGGGGAGATATTTGATGTTAGAGAGTTGAGGCTATATGGGTTGAAGAAGAGTTGAGAATTGAGAAGAAGAAGCCATCATTGTGTTGACAAAAAGTAAAAAGGTGGGTTTTTTTTGCAGAGATACCCTTTTTGGGTGGGCTTTTTGTGTTTTTGATCCCAACAGAATTTTCTAACCCTTTATTGGAGTTTGGACAAGTTCTAATTTCAGGGTTGATTCTTCTACTTGCAGGCGTCATCAGTACAAATCTTATGGAATCTTTAAAAATTTGTCTGTTTTTTTGAGACAGAATTAAAATAAATAAAAATTTTAAAAAAAAACTAGCTTGTAATTAATGTGTCATACCTTATAGTAGATTGTTATTTGTGTTTTTAAGTAAGCTCACGGGTATTATCAACACGTACTTGAGTATGTCACTACTATAATTTCGACGTATTAAAAAGTACGAAATTATCTTGACACTTTGTTTAGTAATCAGACAATTTGTACATTTGTTTTACTAAGATATGTGATGTATTTGATTTTGTTTGGATTTAATGGATTTATTGTAAATTATTAGATTTTTTAAATATCACAAAATAAAATTGGATTAAAATTAGAAGAGAATTGAGATCTAAATGGGAGGCCAATTTTTTTTTCACGTAATTCCCTTAAATTATGGCAGGAGTTGAGCAAAATATATGTCAATCTTTTGGTTGACATCATGACAAAATGTGAAATCGTCACTTTGTAGTATGAGAATGGGGAGGGCAATGCCGTACCTTTTGCAGATGATGTAGCGATACTTCTTTCTTGCAATAGAGTTCAGGTGAGAGATATATGTGGTGAGGAGAACATATGGTTTTTAGATTTTTTTTTTTTTTTTTTGAGAAAACCTGTTTTTTAGATTGATTATTTGTTTCCTTCGAACTTCTTAGTTTCATTGCAATTTGGTAATTGGTTTATATCATTTCACAACTTTCATATGATTATGTTTGCTCAAAGAAGGGTAGCAGTGGTGGTGATGAACTTGTTCCACGTGTACAGATTACACTGGTATATCTGATTGCAAGGACTGTTTTCCCTTCAATTCACCAGCCAAGTGGTGAAGCCTTTGCACCATTTGATAACCTGTTTTTACTACCCAAAGTTTTTTATCAGAATATTAATTAAACCTAAGGACCCCTTAACATTTAAGGGATTAATAGAACAAATCACACTTTTACCACTAAACTATACCTGTACTTGTTTTAATTTACATTTATACAAAATAGTAATAGTCTGACCTATGGCAAAACTGTTTATTTTGTATAAGCAAATATGGCAGCAGAGGAATAATAATACATAATACATATATCTTACTCTTTTTCGTAAGCATGGCTTTGCTATTCAAGAGTTTGATGCTATCATTAAATTTTTGTTGTATTCAAAAATAAGAACATACCACCCTCAGAAGGTTTAATTTGATTCAAAATTTATAATGACTAATGAGTACCTTCTAGGTAATTCAAAGGCCTGTAGTACTATTCTAGTAATGTTGTTTAAGTGTTGTAAAAATACATGTAGATGAAAAAATATTATAGAAATACGTGTTGTATAATTTAAACAACGAAAACCGTTGTTTAAACAATATAACCAAACACCCCCGTTGTTTCATGTTTAGCTGTACTTCTTTGCTGGTGGGTTTTCCATGTCCAAGTAGAATGAATCCTTATGATCAATTCTTATGTTGTGCCAATTCAGATTTCAAATTGATTCAAATGATCTCTAACACTTCGCGTATGTATTACTTTCAACCAAACTCTTTTGGTGGTATCTGGTAACTTGGTATACATTCATGTGGCTGTGTTTAATGTGACAAAGCAGAAGTAAATGCCTTTTCGATGTATCATATTAATATCTGTATAATATGTGGAACATTTTAATCGGATGTTTGCCAGTTGATGGCACAACTAATGCAGTTGCTGAAGAAAAATATGATAGTGAAGAAAAATGGAGAACCAAAGAGCAAAGATAATGACAAGAATGATGATGCTTCAAATTTTGTACTGTATATATATATATATATATATAGACAGGTGTCAATCAAATAAGAAGACACTTAAGCAAGGTCATGTGCAACACCCATTTTAAGAGGACTGCTGTTAACCTTAACGTTAACAGCATTAGCCAAACAGTCTTCTCCTCAAACACATCTCTGCTTCCTCTCACCCACAGCAACAGCCTCACGCCTCTCTTTCATCTCCTCCACCTTTGTTTTCACAGCAAACTCAGACCGGCAAGAGCTTGGGTGAACAGGCGAAATGGATGGCGGCTACCCACTGCACATGGCCAGCCTCTCTCTTTGTCACATACATTCAATGGCCCATTTTTAATTCACACCCAACTACTATTTTAACCACTCAGATCCATCAGACTCAAAATTCAGAAAAATATATATATGTGAATGTCAAACTCAAACCCCACTAGTTTTCTGTTTGGTTTCTCAAAAAATATAGAATCAGAACCCCCCAGAAAAAATGTGATTTACCTACCTGACCACTGGAACAAACAAACATACAGCTTTTAACAGTGGAGAATTCAAAAAAATTTATTCCTCCTTGGATTTCTCGACAGCCAAAAGACCCAAAAAAAAAAAAAAAAAACTAAAGATCCCACAAAAAAGCTAAAGAATTTCACTCAAGAAACGGATCCCAAACTCCAAAAAACGCATAAACTGACAGATCCAAGCTGGGAATTCGAAATCAATGAAAATGGAATTCACAAGCAGTGCAACAGAACGACAATAAAATCAAGAATCACGAACCGGGTCATGAAATTGATATCAATACAGGTACCAGAATCAGATGCCACAGCAAAAAAAAAAAGAGTTAACAGAGGTGGAGGAGATGAGAGAGAGGTGTGGGGCTGTGGGTGGCTGCCGTCCATTCCGCCTGTTCACCCAAGCTCTTGCCGGTCTGAGTTTGCTGAGAAAACAGAGGTGGAGGAGATGAGAGAGAGGTGTGGGGCTGTTGCTGTGGGTGAGAGGAAGCAGAGGTGTGTTTGAGGAGTTTGGCTAACGCTATTGACGTTAGGGTTAACAGCAGTCCTTTTAAAATGGGTCATGTGCATTGCACATGACCCTTGTCTTCTTATTTGATTGACACCTGTTCATGTTTGCAGCAGTTGCTGCAAACAATGTTTGGAGGAAATCCTTGTCCTATATATACATATAAGTTTGAAGAAGGTTCTTGAGCTGAACAAATTTTGAGACTTCAATGAAAAATGTATAATGAATTGAAAATATTAGGCAGAAGAGTGAAGCGCATCCAACTAGAACATTAAGTTGTCAAAAATCTTGCAGCTCAAGGGCATAACCTACTGTCCTTTATTACCATTATTACTACTTAAAAACATACATATATAAGAAAATATGGACCAAGCAAAATTTTCATTTTGAAGATTGGTGATTGGTTCAGATTACAAGTAATCATGTATAAGAATATTTTCTAACCACAGAAACTTAATTCAATAAAGTCAAATATAGCTCTTCAATGGAAGAAACTACTCACTATGTTGAAAGATAAAGAGGCATACTTCAAGATCCAAAAAGACAGTCAATCCAAAACCAGCATGCTTGCCTCAGAATCAAAGAAAGAAATGCATTGTCCAACAATTTCTGCATTTGTTCTGAGATAGTAGCTTCAGGCTAATGTTCAATTACATATTGCATCTCAACTTTCCACAGGACCTCCTCAACCATGTATAAGCTTCCAAACTGCAAGTTTCAAAGAGCATGTAATACACATCTATATTAATGACTTGGAGCAGCAGTGCTACTCCCAAATCCCATCTTATTCCCCAACTGTGTAAGCTGCTCAATAAACTCCACTCCTGTGAGAATTTCTGTAGTTCCATATATAACATGCCTGACAGGCTGCTGACGCTGTACAAGCTCTTGCAAGCTCCCGTACTCAACATAATTACCACCACCAATCATGAACACAATAGCTTCCTTAAATGGCCCTTTCAAATGACTACTACTACCAGAACTTGACTTAGGAGAACGAGGATCAAACACGAGGTAATTATCAATTTCAGGATTCGGCTTCCCTTCCATCAAGGCTTCCACTGTCCTTGTCAATGCCAGTTGCCTATCACTAGATAAGAGATTCTTCACACCAGCTGTCACAGCGTAGATTTTCTCAGCCCAGTCAACAATGTTATTTCTGCTAGCTGAATTTGCTGATGCCATTGAGACATTCAATGACTTCATTTTTTTCACATACTGAAATGCACTAGTATCGACCTCAGACTCTTTGAGTGCTGCTTCCACTGATTCCACTTCCGACTGGTTAATGCTTTCCAAAGAGATCAGATACACGATAGCAAACCGCAGTTTATCCATCTTTGTCCCTTTCCCTCTAAGCACACCAAGGAGCTCATTCCGATCAATAGCTCCCTTGATCAGCATGTCATTCTCCTTTTTTGCATAAGAATCAAGAGATCTCTCCTTGATCTCACTCAACAAAACAGTCGCAATATTGGTGTGCTTGTCTATCACCTGCTTCCTCTCTGTCAACTCAGGCAGTGAGTTTACTGCATTCATCAAATGCTTTGTGTTCCCCATCAAGTCTGTTCCATCAAACTCAGCCCCATCATTCCCACCAGTCCTCCTATTCACCTCATCCACATCTTTCTTATACTTATTCAATTGAGCCTCAATCTCCACTGCAACTTCAGGGAATTCCAACAACCCATTTGCCACCCAAAATGGATCAGAACTATCCAACTCATATGACTTCATCCCACCCTTTTCACCTTGTACGCTCAACCTATTCAGCCTCAATCCAAGAACATCGTGAACAAGAGGTCGATACCTAAAATCGTGCTCTACTGCAACTGACAACTCAAGATTCCTATCAAAAATACACAAAATTGGCCGCTGGAAAGAGCTCGCGAAACTCCCACCTTCTGTAAACAAATTGTTTTTAGACAACAAATGATCTCGCAATCTCTGATCCAAAGCTGACGCAACCATCTCAGCTGGCCCACCACGTGGGCACCTAATTATTGGCACAACAGCCAGCGTAGCCAAAACAGAAAACAAACCAGTAACAATCCTCTCCACAATCTCCTCAATCTCACGATCCCCAGCTGATGGATCATTCAATTGCACATAACTAGACTTTTGTGCCAACGAAAACAAATTATCTTCCAGTGTCACAAACTCCAAATACTGATCATGCACTTTTGCAATCCGCTGAATTGAATCTGAACTCAAAGTCCCAGATGCCAGATCTTCAAGCAGGGGGCGGGGTATAGAGGACGAAAAATTCAGATGAAAACTATCATACAGTGACCGGGACGCATCAGCAATGATTCGCTGAACGTTGGATTGATTGGCTTGAACAAAATACACGGCAGGCACATCATGGACAGGTTTTCGATCCTTGTCAATGAGAAAGTATAGGGTCACACCGTGTTTTCGAAGGTCCTTGACACGAATCAATGGGGAGAGGATGTTTTGGCAGAACTTATCATAGATCAAGATCTTGTACACCTCTTCATTCGCAGTACCAGTTGCGTTCAAGGGTTGGTTCAGATTCAACATTCGGATAATACATTCTGAACCACAACAATAGTACAGATCGAACTCAATAACATATATAAACACACTTAATTCACTCATACATGAAATGGGTTATTGTTAAATTGCTCAAATTTTGTTTCAGTTTCTTTGTTAAAGCATAGAATAACATTCTGACCAAAATTCTAAGACCCAATTGACCATTAAACAATGAAAAAAAAAAACCCCATTTCAGTCTCTTTTCTGAATCTAAAAAAGACAAACTTTATGGATGAAATTAAGTGAATATAAGCTAAAAATCTGAGAAACGAAATGGGTTTTCGTTTAATTGTTGGAATTTCAATTCAATTTCTTAGATTGGAAAAAAAGATCTAAAGCAAGAAGTAGATCCAGAGAGAGAGAATAAGAGGTACCTGTTTGCTTTTGGCGGAGATTGAGAGCCATGCGGTGGAGCCTGTGTTCCAAACGATCTTTTGAGCTCTGCAGATTTGTGGGCTATGTGTCTGAGAAAGCCGAAAGCGTAGAATCGAAGATCGAACTCTGAAGAGTCTGTGATCTGTGAAGGTGTAAACACATAAACGATTTTTTTGCCACGTCATCAAACTAAAAGACTGATGAGAGATGAAGAAAGAGTATTTGTAGTTTGTTTCTTGGGAAAAAAATAAATAAATAACCATTATGGGATTTTTAATTTTCCACAGATTTTAATGTGCATGGAATATCACATGAGATGTTTTTCATGTAAAACTTTCATTATTTTTGTAGGAAAATGTTTCTCATAATAATCCGGAAAAACTCTTTTTTTTCTAATTTCTATCAGGACATTTCTTTTCAAGATTATGTAGAAAATGTGTTAATAAACACTGGGAAATTATTGGTGCTTTTTTTTTTTTTTTTTCTTTCCAAATGTAGTTTATTACTCTATTTCCTTGATTTAAAAAAAATACAAAAAAATAATAAAAATTATGTGACCTAAGTTGTAATGCATAAAAAATAAGGCTTATTACAGGGTAATATGGTGGCTAGTTGATTAGCTATGTATGCTAGAAATGTTATTGATGAAATTGTATGGATTAAAGAATTCCTTTCTCCTAATAATAAAATGGTTAAAAGAAGGTAACCAGTGTGATTTTTTTATCTGGGTGTGATCATTGTAGCATACTAACTGCTTTCAAACTAAGAAACTATACCATAGTCAACACTTTGCTAGCAGAGGAACTCCAGCATATACTCTTACCACTAGGCAAACTAACATGTTGGTAAGTTGTGAAAGATTCTAAAACTATAAGTTGAGAGATAAAAAAATAAAAAATAAAAAAAAAGGGTTAGAGACATACCAAAGGGATGAAAAAATATAGCACAATGGGAAAGACCTAATTACGCTTCTTCTCAATCTTTTAAAAACAATATATTTTCTTTAAAAAAATTATAATTATTATAGATAAGGACGTTGAATCTCTTTATTTTTTGCTTGGCATTTGAATTATGCAAACCCTTTTACAAAAGAAAGAATAGTATACTTCTTCAAACAAACAAAGTATACATATAATTTTTAAATTTGATTGAGTCGATTCTACATAAAGAAAAAGAAGTGTCCTTCGTAATTCTTTAAGAACAATATACTCTATTAATTATTGTTACAGATAAAGATATTGAATCTCTTTATACTTTACTTGGTATTTGAATTATGCAAAGCCTTTTATAAAAACAAGAACATTATAGTTCTTTAAAAAAACAAAGTACACATAATTTTTCAATTTGATTGAGTTGATTTTATGTAAAGAAAAAGAAGTCCACTTCTTCAAAGTATCTTTGTGTTGATGTTGTTTCTTATTTTATTAATTGTTATAAAAGAATATTAAGAAATTGAAGAAATATTTTAAGATTTCTTATAAACCATAGATTCCTTATTCTTCTTCTTTTTCCCCTTTTCCCCTTCCTTTTTTAGTGTGTTTTAAATAATGAAGGTAATCCTGTTTCTTTTCTTATTTTTTTACCACATTAGTCTAATATTTGAGTTTTTCAAAAAGAAAGAAAATGGAAAGAGGAAACACGGGAGGAGAGGGGGGGACAAACATAATATTCTTCATGCCTTTCAAATACTACTTCCAAATGTCTAATTGTCCTTCTTCTAAATCCTTTAAAAACAATATACTTTCTTTAAAAAAAAAAATATTTTTATAGATAAGAATGTTGAATTTCTTTATGCTTTACTTGGCATTTGAATTATGCAAACCCCTATACAAAATAAAGAACAATATATTTCTTCAAACAAACAAAGTATACACATAATTTCTAAATCTGATTGAGTCGATTCTACATAAAATAAAATAAAAAGTGTCCTTCTCAATTCTTTAAAAACTATATATCTTATTAATTATTGTTGCAGATAAAGATGTTGAATCCCTTTATGCTTTGCTTGGTATTTGAATTATGCAAACAACTTTACAGAAAAAACAACAAAATACTTCTTCAAAAAAACAAAGTACACATAATTTTTAAATTAGATTGAGTAGATTTTATGTAAAGAAAAAGAAGTCCACTTCTTCAAAATATCTTTATGTTGATGTTGTTTCTTATTTTATTAATTGTTATAAAATAATATTAAGAATTGAAGAAATATTTTAAGATTTCTTATAAACCATAGATTCCTTCTTCTTCTTCTTTTTCCCCTTCCTTTTTTAGTGTGTTTTAAATTATGAAGGTAATCCTATTTCTTTTCTTATTTTTTTACCACATTAGTCTAATACTTGAGTTTTTCAAAAAGAAAGAAAATGGAAAGAGGGAACAGGGGAGGAGAGGGCGGGGACAAACATAATATTCTTCATGCCTTTCAAATACTACTTCCAAATGCCTAATTGTCCTTCTTCTCAATCCTTTAAAAACAATACACTTTCTTTAAAAAAATATTTTTAAAGATAAGGACATTAAATCTCTTTATGCTTTGCTTGGCATTTGTATTATGCAAACCCATTTACAAAAGAAAGAATAGTATACTTCTTCCAATAAACAAAGTATACATATAATTTTTAAATTTGATTGAGTCGATTCTACATAAAAAAGAAAAAGAAGTATCCTTCTCAATTCCTTAAAAACAATATATTCTATTAATTATTATTACAGATAAAGACATCGAATCTTTTTATGCTTTGCTTGGCATTTGAATTATGCAAACCCCTTTACAGAAGAAAGAACAATATACTTCTTCAAAAAAACAAAGTACACATAACTTTTAAATTTGATTGAGTTGATTTTATGGAAAGAAAAAGAAGTCCACTTCTTCAAAGTATTTTTGTGTTGATGTTGTTTCTTATTTTCTTGATTGTTATAAAATAATATTAAGAATTGAAGAAATATTTTAAGATTTAAAGAAATATTTTAAGATTTCTTACAAACCATAGATTCCTTCTTCTTCTACTTCTTTTTCCCCTTTTCACTTTCCTTTTTTAGTTTGTTTTAAATTATGAAGGTAATCTTGTTTCTTTTTTTATTTTTTTACCACATTAGTCTAATACTTTAGTTTTTCAAAAAGAAAGAAAATGGAAAGAGGGAACAAGGGGTGAGAGGCGGGGGGACAAACGTGATATTCTTCATGTCTTTCAAATACTACTTCCAAATGTCTAATTGTCTTTCTTCTCAATACTTTAAAATCAATAAACTTTCTTTAAAAAAAAAAAAATCTATAGATAAAAACGTTGAATCTCTTTATGCTTTGCTTGGCATTTGAATTATGCAAATACCTTTACAAAAGAAAGAACAATATACTTCTTCAAACAAACAAAGTATACATATAATATTTAAACTTGATTGAGTTGATTCTACATAATATATATATATATATATATATATATATATATATATTATTTATTAATTATTATTACAAATAAAGACGTTGAATCTCATTATATTTTGCTTGGCATTTGAATTATGCAAATCCCTTTACAGAAGAAACAACAATATACTTCTTCAAGAAAAAAACAAAGTACACATAATTTTTAAATTTGATTGAGTTGATTTTATGTAAAGAAAAAGAAGTCCACTTATTCAAAGTATCTTTGTGTTGATGTTGTTTCTTATCTTCTTGATTGTTATAAAATAATATTAAGAATTGAAGAAATAGATTAAGATTTCTTATAAACCATAGATTCCTTCTTCTTCTTCTTTTTCCCCTTTTCACTTTTCTTTTTTAGTGCGTTTTAAATTATGAAGGTAACCCTGTTTTTTTTTTTTTTTTTTTACCACATTAGTCTAATACATGAGTTTTCCAAAAAGAAAGAAAATGGAAAGAGGGAACGCGGGGTGAGAGGCAGGGGGACAAACATGATATTCTTCATGCCTTTCAAATACCACTTCCAAATGCCTAATTGTCCTTCTTCTCAATCCTTTAAAAACAATATACTTTCTTTTAAAAAAATATTTTTATAGATAAGGACGTTGAATCTATTTATACTTTGCTTGACATTTGAATTTTGCAAACCCCTTTACAAAAGAAAGAACAATATACTTCTTCAAACAAACAAAGCATACATATAATTTTTAAATTTGAATGAGTCGATTCTACGTAATAAAGAAAAAAAGAAGTGTCCTTCTCAATTCTTTAAAAACAATATATTTTATTAATTATTACTACAAATAAAGACGTTGAATCTCTTTATGGTTTGCTTGGCATTTGAATTATGCAAACCCCGTTACAGAAGAATGAACAATAAACTTCTTCAAAAAAAAAAAAGTGCACATAATTTTTAAATTTGATTGAGTTGATCTTATGTAAAGAAAAAGAAGTCAACTTCTTCAAAGAATCTTTGTGTTGATGTTGTTTCTTAATTTCTTGATTGTTATAAAAGAATACTAAGAATTGAAGAAATATTGTATGATATCTTATAGACCATAGAGTCCTTCTTCTTGTTTTTTCCTTTTTTTCCCCTTTTCCCTTTCATTTTTTAGTGTGTTTTAAATTATGAAGGTAATCCTGTTTATTTTTTACCACATCAGTCTAATACTTGAGTTTTTCAAAAAGAAAGAAAATGGAAATAGGGCGGGGGGGGGGGGGGGGGGGGGGGGGGGGGGGGAGGACAAGCATGATATTCTTCGTGACTTTTAAATACTACTTCCAAATGCCTAATTTTCCTTCTTCTCAATCTTTTAAAAATAATATACTTTCTTCAAAAACAATTATTATTATAGATAAGGACATTGAATCTCTTTATGCCTTGCTTGGCATTTGAATTATGCAAACCCTTTTACAAAAGAAAGAATAGTATATTTATATAAACATACAAAGTATACATATAATTTTTAAATTTGATTGAGTACTTTCTACATAAAGAAAAAGAAGTGTCCTTCTCAATCCTTTAAGACAAAATATACTTTATTAATTAATATTACAGATAAAGACATTAAATCTCTTTATACTTTGCTTGATATTTGAATTATGCAAAGCCTTACACAGAAAAAAGAACAATATACTTCATCAAAAAAACAAAGAACACATAATTTTTAAATTTGATTGAGTTGATTTTCTGCAAAGAAAAAGAAGTCCACCTGTTCAAAGTATCTTTGTATTGATGTTGTTTCTTATTTTGTTCATTGTTTTAAAATAATATTAAGAATTAAGGAAATATTTTAAGATTTCTTATATACCATAGATTCCTTCTTCTTCTTCTTTTTCCCCTTTTCCCTTTCCTTTTTTATTGTGTTTTAAATTATGAAGGTAATCTTTTTTATTTTTTTACCACATTAGTCTAATATTTAAGTTTTTCAAAAAGAAAGCAATTGGAAAGAGGGAACGCGGGGGGAGAGGGAAGGGGGGGACAAACATGATATTCTTCATGCCTTTCAAATACTACCTTCAAATGCCTAATTTTCTTTCTTCTCAATCCTTTAAAAACAATATACTTTTTTAAAAAAATTATTTTTACAGATAAAGACATTGAATCTCTTTATGCTTTGCTTGGCATTCTAATTATGCAAGCTCTTTTACAAAAGAAAGAACAATATACTTCTTCAAATAAACAAAGTATACATATAATTTTTAAATTTAATTCAGTCGATTCAACATAAAAAAGAAAAAGAAGTATCCTTCTTAATTCTTTAAAGAAAATATATTTTATTAATTATTATTACAGATAAAGACGTTGAACCTCTTTATACTTTGCTTGGCATTTGAATTATGCAAACCCCTTAACAGAAGGAAGACCAATATACTTCTTCAAAAAAACAAAGTACACATAATTTTTAAATTTGACTGAGTAGATTTTATGTAAAGAAAAAGAAGTCCACTTCTTCAAAGTATATTTGTGTTGAGGTTGTTTCTTATCTTCTTGATTGTTATAAAATAATATTAAGAATTGAAGAAATATTTTAAGATTTCTTACAAACCGTAGATTCCTTCTTCTTCTTCTTTTTCCCCTTTTCACTTTCCTTTTTTAGTGTGTTTTAAATTGTGAAGGTAATCCTGTTTCATTTTTTATTTTTTTACCACATTAGTCTAATACTTGAGTATTTCAAAAAGAAAGAAAATGGAAAGATGGAACGCGGGGTGAGAGGGGGGGGGGACAAACATGATATTCTTCATGCCTTTCAAATACTACTTCCAAATGCCTAATTGTCATTCTTCTCAATTTTTTAAAAACAATAGACTTTCTTTTAAAAAAAAAAAAAGATAAGAACGTCGAATCTCTTTATGCTTTGCTTGGCATTTGAATTATGCAAACCCTTTTACAAAAAAAGAACAATATACTTCTTCAAACAAACAAAGTGTACATATAATTTTTAAATTTGACTGAGTCGATTCTACATAACAAAAAACAATATATTTTATTAATTATTACTATAGATAAATATGTTGAATCTCTTTATGACTTGCTTGGCATTTGAATTATACAAACCCCTTTACAGAAGAAAGAACAATATACTTCTTCAAAAAAAAAAAAGTGCACATAGTTTTTAAATTTGATTGAGTTGATCTTATGTAAAGAAAAAGAAGTCAACTTCTTCAAAGTATCTTTGTGTTGATGTTGTTTCTTATTTTCTTGATTGTTATAAAAGAATACTAAGAATTGAAGAAATATTGTATGATTTCTTATAGAC
Source organism: Castanea mollissima (assembly GCA_014183005.1). NCBI lineage: Eukaryota > Viridiplantae > Streptophyta > Magnoliopsida > Fagales > Fagaceae > Castanea > Castanea mollissima. The sequence continues at coordinate 1,589,135 of JACAVU010000011.1, forward strand.
CATAGATTCCTTCTTCTTGTTTTTTCCTTTTTTTTCCCCTTTTCCCTTTCCTTTTCTAGTGTGTTTTAAATTATGAAGGTAATGATGTTTCTTTTTTTATTTTCTTACCCCACATCAATCTAATACTTGAGTTTTTCAAAAAGAAAGAAAATGGAAAGAGGGAACTGGGGGGGGGGGGGGGGGGGGAACAACATGATATTCTTCATGCTTTTTAAATACTACTTCCAAATGTTTAATTTTCCTTCTTCTCAATCGTTTAAAAACAATATACTTTCTTCAAAAACAATTGCTATCATAGATAAGGACATTAAATCTCTTTATGCTTTGCTTGGCATTTGAATTATGCAGACCCCTTTACAAAAGAAAGAATAGTGTACTTCTTCAAACAAACAAAGTATACGTATAATTTTTAAATTTGAATGAGTCGATTCTACATAAAGAAAAAGAAGTGTCCTTCTCAATCCCTTAAGAACAATATATTTTGTTAATTATTACTACAGATAAAGACGTTGAATCTCTTTACGGTTTGCTTGGCATTTGAATTATGCAAACCCCTTTACAGAAGAAAGAACAATATATTTCTTCAAAAAAACAAAGTACACAAAATTTTTAAATTTGATTGAGTTGATTTTATGTAAAGAAAAAGAAGTCCACTTCTTCAAAGTATTTTTGTGTTGATGTTGTTTCTTCTTTTCTTGATTGTTATAAAATAATATTAAGAATTAAAGAAATACTTTAAGATTTGAAGAAATATTTTAAGATTTCTTATAAACCATAGATTCCTTCTTCTTCTTCTTGATTTTCCCCTTTTCACTTTCCTTTTTTAGTTTGTTTTAAATTATGAAGGTAATCATGTTTCTTTTTTTTTTCTTTTTTTTTTTACCACATTATTCTACTACTTGAGTTCTCCAAAAAGAAAGAAAACGGAAAGACGGAACAAGGGGTGAGATGGGGGGGGGGGACAAACATGATATTCTTCATGCCTTTCAAATACTACCTTCAAATGCCTAATTTTATTTCTTCTCAATCCTTTAAAAACAATATACTTTCTTTAAAAAATTATTTTTACAGATAAAGACATTGAATCTCTTTATGCTTTGCTTGGCATTCTAATTATGCAAGCTCTTTTACAAAAGAAAGAACAATATACTTCTTCAAATAAACAAAGTATACATATAATTTTAAATTTAATTCAGTCGATTCAACATAAAAAAGAAAAAGAAGTATCCTTCTTATTCTTAAAAAAAATATATTTTATTAATAATATTACAGATAAAGACGTTGAACCTCTTTATACTTTGCTTGGCATTTGAATTATGCAAACCCCTTAACAGAAGGAAGACCAACATACTTCTTCAAAAAAACAAAGTACACATAATTTTTAAATTTGATTGAGTAGATTTTATGTAAAGAAAAAGAAGTCCACTTCTTCAAAGTATATTTGTGTTGAGGTTGTTTCTTATCTTCTTGATTGTTATAAAATTATATTAAGAATTGAAGAAATATTTTAAGATTTCTTACAAACCGTAGATTCCTTCTTCTTCTTCTTTTTCCCCTTTTCACTTTCCTTTTTTAGTGTGTTTTAAATTGTGAAGGTAATCCTGTTTCATTTTTTATTTTTTTACCACATTAGTCTAATACTTGAGTATTTCAAAAGAAAGAAAATGGAAAGATGGAACGCGGGGTGAGAGGGGGGGGGGGGACAAACATGATATTCTTCATGCCTTTCAAATACTACTTCCAAATGCCTAATTGTCATTCTTCTCAATTTTTTAAAAACAATAGACTTTCTTTTTTTTTTTAAAAAAAAGATAAGAACGTCGAATCTCTTTATGCTTTGCTTGGCATTTGAATTATGCAAACTCTTTTACAAAAAAAGAACAATATACTTCTTCAAACAAACAAAGTGTACATATAATTTTTAAATTTGACTGAGTCGATTCTACATAACAAAAAACAATATATTTTATTAATTATTACTATAGATAAATATGTTGAATCTCTTTATGATTTGCTTGGCATTTGAATTATACAAACCCCTTTACAGAAGAAAGAACAATATACTTCTTCAAAAAAAAAAAGTGCACATAGTTTTTAAATTTGATTGAGTTGATCTTATGTAAAGAAAAAGAAGTCAACTTCTTCAAAGTATCTTTGTGTTGATGTTGTTTCTTATTTTCTTGATTGTTATAAAAGAATACTAAGAATTGAAGAAATATTGTATGATTTCTTATAGACCATAGATTCCTTCTTCTTGTTTTTTCCTTTTTTCCCCTTTTCCCTTTCCTTTTCTAGTGTGTTTTAAATTATGAAGGTAATGATGTTTCTTTTTTTATTTTCTTACCCCACATTAATCTAATACTTGAGTTTTTCAAAAAGAAAGAAAATGGAAAGAGGGAACTGGGGGGGGGGGGGAACAAACATGATATTCTTCATGCTTTTTAAATACTACTTCCAAATGCTTAATTTTCCTTCTTCTCAATCGTTTAAAAACAATAACTTTCTTCAAAAACAATGCTATCATAGATAAGGACATTAATCTCTTTATGCTTTCCTTGACATTTGAATTATGCGGACCCCTTTACAAAAGAAAGAATAGTGTACTTCTTCAAACAAACAAAGTATACGTATAATTTTTTAATTTGAATGAGTCTCGATTCTACATAAAAAAAGAAGTGTCCTTCTCATCCCTTAAGAACAATATATTTGTTAATTATTACTACAAATAAAGACGTTGAATCTCTTTACGGTTTGCTTGGCATTTGAATTATGCAAACCCCTTACAGAAGAAAAACAATATTTCTTCAAAAAAACAAAGTACACAAAATTTTAAATTTGATTGAGTTGATTTTATGTAAAGAAAAAGAAGTCCACTTCTTCAAAGTATTTTTGTGTTGATGTTGTTTCTTCTTTTCTTGATTGTTATAAAATAATATTAAGAATTAAAGAAATACTTTAAGATTTGAAGAAATATTTAAGATTTCTTATAAACCATAGATTCCTTCTTCTTCTTCTTGATTTTCCCCTTTCACTTTCCTTTTAGTTTGTTTTAAATTATGAAGGTAATCATGTTTCTTTTTTTTTCTTTTTTTTTTACCACATTATTCTAATACTTGAGTTCTCCAAAGAAAGAAAACGGAAAGACGGAACAAGGGGTGAGAGGGGGGGGGGGGGGGGACAAACATGATATTCTTCATGCCTTTCAAATACTACTTCCAAATGCCTAATTGTCCTTCTTCTCAATCCTTTAAAAACAATATACTTTTTTTAAGAGAAAAATTTATAGATAAGAACGTTGAATCTCTTTATACTTTGCTTGGCATTTGAATTATGCAAATCCTTTTACAAAAGAAAGAACAATATACTTCTTCAAATAAATAAAGAATACATATAATTTTTAAATTTGATTGAGTCGATTCTACATTAAAAAAAAAAAGAATATATTTTATTAATTATTATTACAATAAAGACGTTGAATCTCTTTATGCTTTATTGGCATTTTTAATTATGCAAAGCCCTTTACAGAAGAATGAACAATATACTTCTTCGAAAAAATAAAGTACACATAATTTTTAAATTTGATAGAGTTGATCTTATGTAAAGAAAAAGATGTCAACTTCTTCAAATTATCTTTTTGTTAATATTGTTTCTTATTTCTTGATTGTTATAAAAGAATACTAAGAATTGAAGAAATATTGTAAGATTTCTTATAGATCATAGATTCCTTCTTCTTCCTTTTTTCTTT